>QNTS01001016.1:402880-418166 GCA_003317085.1 Hucho hucho
TGACCAAATACTTATTTTCCACCATAATTTGCAAATAAATTCATTAAAAATCCTACAATGTGATTTTCTGGATTTTTTTTCCTCATTTTGTCTGTCATAGTTGAAGTGTACCTATGATGAAAACTACAGGCCTCTCTCATCTTTTTAAGTGAGAGAACTTGCACAATTGGTGGCTGACTAAATACTTTTTTGCCCCACTGTACATTTTTGGGGTGCTTTTATTTCAGCTCATGAAACCAACACTTTACATGTTGCGTTTATATTTTGGTTCAGTATATATCCATTTATATGTACTATGAAGGTTAGTTAACTTCTTAGGGAGCGGCAGCAGAGGTGACGGTTTTGGAGAGTCTGGCGTGCCCAAAGTAAAATGCCTGCCACTCAGGCCCAGAAAATAGGATATGCAAATAATTAGTAATATTGGATAGGAAACACTCTGAAGTTTCTAAAAGTGTTAACATAATGTCTGTGAGTATAACAGAACTGATATAGCAGGCGAAAACCAGAGGAAAATCCATCCGGAATTTCTGTTTTTTGTAACCTTTGCTCTGTTTGAGACTCTCTCCATTGATTTCAATGCAATCCATCTCCGAGATTGCAGTACCTATGGCTTCCACTAGATGTCAAGAGTCTTTATACAGAGTCTGGAAGCGGTAGCAGTGAGCAGAACGGATAGGAAGAGGAAATGGTCAAGGGAGCTCAGATGTCAACAAGATTTCTCGGGCGCGAGACTGGGTGCGCGACCCACTTTATTTTACTTGTTTATGAATTTATGCTAATGCATAAATATTAGAGGTGCTATCCTCAAACAATCAAATGTTGTGCTTTCGCCGTAAAGCCTTTTTGAAATCTGACAACGACGTGATATGGCCAAGAATCAGAGCTTTTGATGGCTATGCAACACTTGTATATTGATGAATGTTTAATAATTCAACTTTTGGATTTTGAATTTGGCGCCTTACATTTCACCGGGTAGTGTCGGGAGCAGCCCGCTAGCGCACCGGTGCTCCCTAAGTAGTAAATCAACAATAACCTCTTTCCCTTCACCCTGAAAGAACTGACCACAGTGACAAGATTATTTGGTTTATTGCATTTCACATGCGGACCTCTGGATTAAAGCTGCCACAGTCCATTTGGTAGAGAGAGACAATACCCGTCTCTTTTAGACCCAAGTGCATTGATTACTGTCACGAGCACAATATTCAAGGATTTGAGGGTTAACTGGATCTCTGGACCTGTGAACAAGGCATGAGGTCTCTATTCTGAAGGTAACATGGATCAAATAAGAGCTCTTGAGATTCATCTCATGACATCAGAAAGGTAAACCCTTATCTTCTGATAAAAATGGCGGGTGATCAACCCAAGTCAAGTGTAGCAGCAGGTCCCCCCATGTTGTCTTTATATCGAACTGCATGACTTATTCTACTGTGAAACTCAACTGGACAGAGTCAATCCACCTTTAACCACTTTCTACTTCACATTCAGTATAACCTTTATTTCTTCAGATAAGTCTCTGACATAAAAATCTATTTTGCAAGAGAGACCCTTTTCAAAATCAGGCCTTCAACCACAAAACACTGAAGGAAGAAAAAAAAACACTGTCTGGCACATAGACGCAAAAAAATAAATATACTCTAATGGTAAAACCCTCAGGGATCATGGGTGTGGGTATTTCACCATAGTACTATTTGGAGGGTTTCTATAGAAATGTGAACAACAAACAGCTCTCCAAACAGTAGTTGAGGCCTGTGTAGAGCCATGACACATCAAGGTATAATAGCAACCACATACCAGACACTCTCCCATCATTCAGGTTCAGTTCCCTTGCAGCTTCTTCATGATATGGCTATCGGGAGGTGCGTTGGTGAAAACTGTCCCCACAAAAACATGTGTTCCCCACAAGGTGTGGCGGATGACTTTGCAGCATCCCAGGTCCTCGATGCTGAAGCCCAGGTTACAGTACCGCTCGTCGGTCTCAAAAAGTGTGTTGTTGGTGTACGACCCAAAGAACTGGAAGAGAGACAGAAGACATTAAGGGAAAAGATCTGAATACTGCTTCTTTATGTTTGAAAGATTTTAATTTAACAATTATAATCAATTGCAATTGGCAAGAAGACCACACAATTGCCATCACTGTGTCACAACTGTATGTACTGTTATGAGACAGCTATTTCTGTAGCATAGTGCTAATCCTTGAGCAGCTATGAGTTGTTTTACCGCCATGCCTGAGGATGGGTCTATGAAGTCAGCCCAGAAGCCTTCTGTCCTCAGGGCATAACAGATCTCCTTGGCACTGGCAACAAACTGCAACAAGAGAACAATGCAAAACAAATCTTAAGACAATTGATTTGATTTTCATGTTTGTTACAAACGTGTGAGAAAGTGTCAAACATTCTGAATGTACACTACCGTTCAAAAGTTTGGGGTCACTAAGAAATGTCCTTGTTTTTGAAAGAAAAGCTAAAAAAATGTGTCCATTAAAATAACATCAAATTGATCAGAAATACAGTGTAGACATTGTTAATGTTGTAAATGACTATTGTAGCTGGAAACTGCAGATTTTTTATGGAATTTCTACATAGGCGTACAGATGCTTATTATCAGCAAACATCACTCCTGTGTTCCAATGGCCACGTTGTGTTAGCTAATCCAAGTTCATCATTTTAAAAGGCTATTTGATCATTAGAAAACCCTTTTGCAATTATGTTAGCACAGCTGAAAACTGTTGTCCTGATTAAAGAAGCAATAAAACTTTAGACTAGTTGAGTATCTGGAGCATCAGCATTTGTGGGTTGGATTACAGGCTCAAAATGGCCAGAAACAAAGAACTTTCTTCTGAAACTCGTCAAACTATTCTGTTCTGAGAAATGAAGGCTATTCCATGCGAGAAATTGCCAAGAAATGGAAGATCTCATACAATGCTGTGTACTACTCCCTTCACAGAACAGTGTAAACTGGCTCTAATAGAAAGTGGAGTGGGAGGCCCCGGTGCACAACTGAGGACAAGTCCATTAGATTGTCTAGTTTGAGAAACAGACGCCTCACAAGTCCTCAACTGGCAGCTTCATTAAATAGTACCCGCAAAACACCAGTCTCAATGTCAACAGTGAAGATGCGACTCCAGGATGCTTTCTTTCAAAAACAAGGACATTTCTAAGTGACCCCAAACTTTTGAACGGTAGTCTATGTTGTTAACTACAAACGTGTGAGGTACCTGCATGGCCAGCTATAGGTATTTATTTTTTACAGATACCAAGGTAGAGACCATCTCTTCAAACCGATAGCTTTGGGTAATTGTATCACACATCAGATACACTGGCAACATGTGAAACAGATGTAAATGTGCTGCTAACAGTATAGCTTCATGTCCCCATACTGGGCTCCAACCCGTTATCCTCTGCTCTCATCACACGTGACCCTCCTTGACAACATACTAACCGTTTGAGCTATCGAAACATCTAATTTGATAGCTCTATCGGCGACATTTCAAGCTAGCTGTGGACTGGGCTTACGGTACACTCTTAACTCTGTACACACGCAACAAGTACTAGGGTGCATGTCAGTGTCTAATAAATGAGTGCAGTCAAGGGGGTCAGCAGCACAATTAGACCGATTCTCAGCCATGTTAACCAGACGGTGAATAACAGTCAAAAACAAGCCCTGCTCTTACACGCTCTACCCTCTCACACTACTTACAGAAGTCTTCTATTGTAATGCTGGGATCAGAAATAAGTAATGCACAATCCCATTATCATAAACAAAAGAGTATTACCAGTGCAGTCTTAGTCGGGGGGAGACAATTAAAGTTGATACTCATTCTTCAGCTTATCTACAACAACTAGGTACTTGCTAATACTTAAGAGGCACTGAGTTTGAGAGAGTACAGCTTAATCCTTTCAATTCCTTAGAGGTAAACAAAGATAGTGTTAAAATATACAACATGTTAGCCATAGACTAGCAAATCATAACTCCATACTACTTCAGGCAGTACAAGTGTCAGAATGGTCTTCAGTGGTTCTAAAGGACAGTTACTGTTGAATGGTCTTCAGTGGTTCTAAAGGACAGTTACTGTTGAATGGTCTTCAGTGGTTCTAAAGAACAGTTACTGTTGAATGATTTTCAGTGGTTCTAAAGGACCGTTACTGTTGAATGGTCTTCAGTGGTTCTAAAGGACCGTTACTGTTGAATGGTCTTCAGTGGTTCTAAAGGACAGTTACTGTTGAATGTTCTTCAGTGGTTCTAAAGGACCGTTACTGTTGAATGGTCTTCAGTGGTTCTAAAGGACCGTTACTGTTGAATGGTCTTCAGTGGTTCTAAAGGACAGTTACTGTTGAATGTTCTTCAGTGGTTCTAAAGGACAGTTACTGTTGAATGGTCTTCAGTGGTTCTAATGGACTGTTGAATGGTCTTCAGAAAAAGCTACTCATTCAAGGGTTTTCATTTTTACTATTTTTCTACATTGTAGAATAATAGTGAAGACAAACTATAAAATTACACATATGGAATCATGTAGTAACCAAAACAAGTGTTAAACAAATCAAAATATATTTGATAATTGAGATTCTTCAAAGTAGCCACCCTTTGCCTTGATGACAGCTTTGCACTATCTTGGCATTTTCTCAACCAGCTTCATGAGGTAGTCACTTGTAATGCATTTCAATTAACAGGTATGCTTTGTTAAAAGTTAATTTGTGTTATTTATTTCCTTCTTAATGCATTTGAGCCAATCAGTTGTTGTGACAAGGGTAGGGGTGGTATACAGAAGATAGCCCTCTTTCTTTCGTATCGTCTGAGATCGTCTGAGATCCTCAAAGATTGGAAAGCCGCCGGCGGTCATCCCCCTCTTCAAAGGGGGAGACACTCTAGACCCAAACTGCTACAGATCTATATCTATCCTACTCTGCCTTTCTAAGGTTTTCGAAAGCCAAGTTAACAAACAGATCACCAACCATTTCGAATCCCACCGTACCTTCTCCGCTATGCAATCTGGTATCCAAGCTGGTCATGGGTGCACCTCAGCCACGCTCAAGGTCCTAAACGATATCATAACCGCCATCGATAAGAGACAATACTGTGCAGCTGTATTCATTGACCGGGCCAAGGCTTTCGACTCTGTCAATCACCACATTCTTATCGGCAGACTCAACAACCTTGGTTTCTCAAATGACTGCCTCACCTGGTTCACCAACTACTTCTCTGATAGAGTTCAGTGTGTCAAATCGGAGGGCCTGTTGTCCGGACCTCTGGCAGTCTCTATGGGGGTGCCACAGGGTTCAATTCTCAGGCCGACTCTCTTCACTGTATACAACAATGTCGCTCTTGTTGCTGGTGATTCTCTGATCCACCTCTACGCAGACGACATTCTGTATACTTCTGGCCCTTCTTTGGACACTGTGTTAACTAACCTCCAGATGAGCTTCAATGCCATACAACTCTCCTTCCGTGGCCTCCAACTGCTCTTAAAACCTCTCTGGGATAGGGTCTAGTTTCCTGGATTTCCGCCTGTCTGACGTGCCCAAATTAAACTGCCTGTTACTCAGGCCCAGAAGATATGCATATAATTGGTATCATTGGATATAAAACACTTTGAAGTTTCTAAAAATGTTAAAATAATGTCTGTGAGTATAACAGAATTGAATATAGCAGGCGAAAATCCGAATGCAAAGCTATTGCTCATATGTATTTCCGAATCCCAGATCGCAGTACCTATGGCTTCCACTAGATGTCAAAAGTCTTTATACAAGGTTTCAGGCTTGTTTTTTGAAAAATGAACAAGTAATTGTAGTTTTTCTGAAGAGAGCTCCATAAGAAAAGTAGTGTTTTGGCACATGTGAATGAAGGTGCGTTCTTCGTTATTTTCCTTTCCTATTGAACATAATACTTTCCGTATTAAATATGATCATTTATTTAGATATTCGAGTACCTGAGGATGAATTAGAAACATTGTTTGACTTGTTTGGATGAAGTTTACCGGTAACTTTTTGGATTCCTTTGTCTGCATGTTGAACGAGTGGATTACTGAAATCAATGGCCCCAACTAAACTGACTTTTTGGGATATAAAAAAGGACTTTATCGAACAAAACAACCATTCATTGTGTAGCTGGGACCCTTGGGATTGCAAACAGAGGAAGATCTTCAAAAGTAACTGATTTATTTTTTCGCTATTTGTGATTTTGTGACGCCTGTGCTGGTTGAAAAATATGTTGATGTGGGGCGCGGTCCTCAGACAATCGCATGCTATGCTTTCACCGTAAAGCCTATCGGACAACGCAGTTCAATTAACAAGATTCTAAGCTTTTGATTCATGAATGTTTAATATTACAATTTTTATTTGAATTTGGCGCTCTCCAATTTCACTGGATATTGTCGACTTTCATCCCGCTAACGGGACACCTATCCTAGAGAGGATAAATGCAAGTAAAACTAAATGCATGCTCTTCAACCGATCGCTGCCCGTACCTGCCCGCCCGTCCAGCATCACTACTCTGGACGGTTCTGACTTTGAATATGTGGACTACAAATACCTAGGTGTCTGGTTAGACTGTAAACTCTCCTTCCAGACTCACATTAAGCATCTCCAATCCAAAATTAAATCTAGAATCGGCTTCCTATTTCACAACAAAGCATCCTTCACTCATGCTGCCAAACATACCCTCGTAAAACGGACTATCCTACCGATCCTCGACTTAGGCGATGTCATTTACAAAATAGCCTCCAACACTCTACTCAGCTAATTGGATGCAGTCTATCACAGTGCCATCTGTTTTGTCACCAAAGCCCCATATACTACCCACCACTGCGACCTGTATGCTCTCGTTGGTTGGCCCTCGCTTCATACTCGTCGCCAAACCCACTGGCTCCAGGTCATCTATAAGTCTTTGCTAGGTAAAGCCCCGCCTTATCTCAGCTCACTGGTCACCATAGCAGCACCCACCCGTAGCACGCGCTCCAGCAGGTATACTTCACTGGTCACCCCCAAAGCCAATTCCTCCTTTGGCCGCCTTTCCTTCCAGTTCTCTGTTGCCAATGACTGGAACAAACTGCAAAAATCATTGAAGCTGGAGACTCATATCTCCCTTTAACTTTAAGCACCAGCTGTCAGAGCAGCTCACAGATCACTGTACCTGTACATAGCCCATCTGTACATAGCCCATCCAACTACCTCATCCCCATACTGTTATTTATTTTGCTCCTTTGCACCACAGTATCTATACTTGCATTCATCTTCTGCACATCTATCACTCCAGTGTTTAATTGCTATATTGTAATTACTTCGCCACTATGGCCTATTTATTGCCTTACCTCCCTTATCTTACCTAATTTGCACTTACTGTATATAGACTTTTTCTATTGTATTATTGACTGTATGTTTGTTTATTCCATGTGTAACTCTGTGTTCTTGTTTGTGTCATACTGCTTTGCTTTATCTTGGCCGAGTTATTCATAAAAATACAAGTGTGGCATACTCTTCAAAAGCTTAGACTCTTGGTAATCTCACAGCGCTGTCAGATTTCAAAAAGGCTTTACGGCGAAAGCATAACATTTGATTGTCTGAGGACAGCGCCCAGTGTACTTCCACCATTAGCATAAAAATAAAACCAGCGCGGGTGACACAAAACACATAAAAAGAGCTAAAATAAATCGATCTTCTGCTGATGGTGATCCGAAGTGTCCAAGCAAGACATCCAATGTTCCTTTTGTTCGAAAAAGTCACTCTTTATATCCATAAATCTCAGTTTGGTTTTCGCGTTCTGTTCAGAAAATCCACCGTTCACTCACCCAATATAGAAGACACAGAGACCGGTAAAAATATACATATAAACTTTGTCCAAACAAATCAAACCACATTTCTAAATCGATCCTTAGCTGCACTATTATGTTTATTAATGATTATATTTCACACGGATAATATCTTGAGCGATAGAAAAGTAAAAAACCGAGGCGCATGCTCGCAGTCCCGCGCGCCAAAACCAAAAGGCACTTCATCACTGCACTTGGAAAAACATCCTGTATTCCTCTAGTTCAAGATAAACACATAATACCTTGTCTAAAGATGGTTGACATCTAGTGGAAGCCATAGGTACTGCAACCTGGGAGTGGATTTAAGCAGATCCCATAGCAAGTCAATGGAAAATGACCCATCCCACAAAATGACATTTTCTTGGATGGATTTTCCTCGGGATTTCGCCTGCCATATCAGTTCTGTTATACTCACAGACATTATTTTAACAGTTTTAGAAACTTCAGAGTGTTTTATATCCAATACTACTAATTATGTGCATATCCTAGTTTCTGGGCTTGAGCAGTAGGCATTTTACTTTGGGCACGCCATACTCTCCAAAACTCCGAACACTGATGCCGCTCCCTAACAGGTTTTAAGCGTGAACAGTTATAGTTTAGAGTTTTTTCAAATTACAGGAGACGGAGGTATATTATACATTGTTTCTTGGTATTAGAACATTATTTGTTTGTCCATACATATATGCGCGCACGCACACACACACTTGTTAAGTATTCAGACCCCTTGACTTTTCCCAAATTTTGTTAAGTTACAGCATTATTCTAAAATGGATTCAGTTGTTTTTTTCCCCTCATTGATATACACACACAATACCCCATAATGACAAAGCAAAAACAGGTTTAAAAAAAACAGAAATATTACATTTACATAATTATTCAGACCCTTTACTCTGTACTTTGTTAAAGCACCGTTGGCAGCGATTACAGCATTGAGTCCTCTTGCTGCAGAGATGGGAGAACCTTCCAGAAGGACAACCATCTCCACAGAGGAACTCTGGAGCTCTGTCAGAGTGACCACCGGGTTCTTGGTCACCTCCTTGACCAATGCCCTTCTCCCCCGATTCCTCAGTTTGGCCGGGCAGCCAGCTCTAAGAAGAGTCTTGGTGGTTCCAAACGTCTTCCATTTAAGAAGGATGGAGTCCACTGTGTTCTTGGGGACCTTTAACCTCTCAGGGATCACTGGGGCGCTAGCGCCCCACTCCCGACACTACCAGGTGAAATGTGAGGCGCCAAATTCAAAATCCAAAAGTTGAATTATTAAACATCCACCAATATACAAGTGTTCCATACTCATCAAAAGCTCTGTTTCTTGGCAATATCACAGCGTTGTCAGATTTCAAAAAGGCTTTATGGCTAAAGCACTACATTTGATTGTTTGAGGGTAGCACCTCACATACTTTTCTCATAGCCATGGATTCATTAGCCAGCGTGGCACACACATAACACATTTCACAGCAAAAACAAATCAATTACCTGTTGAAGAACTTCTGCTGAGGTCTTCCTAAGTGTCCAACGAAGACAATCCATAGTTCTTTAGTTAGAAAAAGTCATGTATTTTATCCATAAATCTCCATTTGGTTTGCGCGTTATAATCAGAAACTACAGCGTCCACACCTCCATTGAAACGTGACTAGAACTCGTTCAACTTATACCTATAAACTTGTCCAAGAACAATCAAACATTTTAAATGTATCCTTAGGAACACTNCCAGTCCTATAGAGTTCCAAAGAGACACTTCCTTATTCCCTCTTCTTCTCTGCTCTAAAGCATCTGAACAGAATCAAAACACTTTCGAGACTGTTGACATCTAAAGGAAGCGATAGGTACTGCATTCATATGCCCTTATATGGGCATTTTCATGAGGGAGGGGTTCCAAATGAGGCACTCTGTGAAAACCACTTTCTCCAGGACAGAAATTCCTCTGGGTTTTGCCTGCCATATCTGTTCTGTTTTACTCACAGACAAATGGTTAACAGTTTTACAAAATTCAGAGTGTTTCCTATCCAATGGTACCAAATATGTGCATATCCTATTTTCTGGGCCTGAATGGGAGGCATTTTACTTTGGGCACGCCAGGCTCTCCAAAACGGTCAAGTTGTGCAGTGATCCCTGAGAGGTTAATGCTGCAGAAATTTTTTGGTACCCTCCCCAGATCTGTGCCTCGACACAATCCTGTCACGGAGCTCTACGGACAATTCCTTTGACCTCATGGCTTGGTTTTTTTCTTGGACATGCACTGTCAACTGCGGAACCTTATAGACAGGTATGTGCCTTTCCAAATCATGTCCAATCAATTGAATTTACCACAGGTGGATTCCAATCAAGTTGTAGATCAAGGATGATTAATGGAAACAGGATGCAGCTCAATTTTGAGTCTCATAGCAAAGGGTCTGAATACATATGTAAATAAGGTATTTCTGTTTTCGCTTTGTCATTATGGGGTACTGCGTGTAGATTGATGAGACAAAACATTTATTTAATCAATTTTAGAACAAGGCTGTAACCTAACAAAATGTGGAAAAAGGGAAGGGGTCTGAATACTTTCCGAATGCACTGAGAGATATGTACACACACACACACACATATATATGTATATACACAGACACATATATATATATATACACAGACACACACACATATATGTATATACACAGAAACATATATATATACACAGACACACACACACGTGTGTGTGTGTGTGTGTACACACGTGTGTGTGTGTCTGTGTGTGTGTATATATATATATATATATATATATATATATATATACACACACTGTATATCTCTGGGTACGACTACCCAGTGTTGATTGAGACCCAAACTCACTTTGTCTAACATCAATTCCCTCTCTTTGTCCACTGCCTCACACCACGCTGTCATGTCATTCTGCGTCTTCTGGGTCACTGTGACAACCGTCATGATGTTGTTAGGGGCCTCAGGGAACATTGACTCAAACTCTGTAAACACATGAGGAGAACAAGCATGATCAAAACTTAATAGAAACTACGGACATTCCTTCAGTGTTCGATCCCCCTCTACTGGACACATGTACAATATCAATTTCACAACAACAAGTAACTGCTTTTATCTCTTTTCACTGCCCATTCCCCATTTAAGGTTTAAATACAGTTTACACAAACCATAAATGTACCTTTCTTCAGCAGCTCAGGGCATGACTGTATGGCACACTCCACATTGGAGTTCTCAAAGTACTGTTCTGTTCTGTTGACCTTTTGTTCTGGGGGAGTGGCCTCTTTCCCCTAAGAACAAACAAAACAATCAGGGGATGTTGCTCAGAAAACCAAAACATCCCTGAAAAAGTTAACTGGATAATATACACATGCTTCATTATCTCTCTTATCCACGTGAACAAAAAGAGGTATACAATGACTTAACATGCACAGAGCAAACAGAGTTGTAGCAAAAATATTCATTTAAATGGCCAGTGCAGTTAAAAACGTGATTTTTCATTTTTATGATATTTCCACACCATGGAGGTTGAAATAACACTCTGAAATTGTGAAAATTACAATAATGCCCTTTTTGTGTAAGAGCCGTTTGAAAAGAAATGCCTGGAATTTCAGCCTGTTCAGTAGATGGGATGGAGTTTTTGGCCCAGATCATGACGTCAATCTGATCGGATTATAATAGACCAATGACTGTTCATCTGGGTAAGGGGTGGGCCCTAGACAATCCTATCTGATAATCAGAGCTGTCTCAGTAAATATCTTAAAATGTATTACCTAACGCCCACTAGGGCTGGGCGATATGGCCTAAAACTAATATCTAAAAAAAATTCTAACTTGGGGGCGATTCACGATATCTAGATTTAAAACATTTTTTATCTCTAAATAAGCTTGTTTGTACAATTAAAGGTCAAATACACTGCATAAATCGTTTTTAACTGCTTTTTTGTTGTTGTTGCAATAATCACTGATCTGGCTTTCAGGTCAGTCTATAAAAATGCCTTTTTTGTTAAATGTTTTACCAGAACCATGCACAATGCACATTTACTAATAATGTAGCAGG
Source organism: Hucho hucho (assembly GCA_003317085.1). Classification (NCBI taxonomy): domain Eukaryota; kingdom Metazoa; phylum Chordata; class Actinopteri; order Salmoniformes; family Salmonidae; genus Hucho; species Hucho hucho. Next base: position 414,711 of record QNTS01001016.1, read on the forward strand.
CATTATAGAGAAATGAACACCGGTCTCATAAACAATCTCTCAAGCACAAGCCCACGTGCTAGTGAGTAGCCAGCTAATATTTATAGTCTGAATTCAGCTAACAATTGTTATGAACACAACCTTCTATCGGTCTCCCAACTCTTTGAACAGCATGGTAGCCTGTCCACTTTGTTCAGATGTTGGAATCAAGTGGCCTACCTTATTTCTCAGAATGAGTTGCCAATTCCTTACATATTTGGTTTATGCTTATTGCACTTTTCTAAAACACAGACTAAACAGCTAGTAGAGAAATCTTTGACTAAAATGCTGCTAGTGATACGTGGTATCGTAACGCATGCAACAAACTGAGGATTCCTTTTTTCCACAATGAATGTTCATTGGTACATCCATTTTAATAATCTGTTCTGCATGAAATTTGAGGAGTTGAAATGGTTCGATAGATTAACTTGTCCTCTACTACACTAAATTAATGTCTATGTGTGTTTCGGTGTCTATATGACAGATTCTGTTGGACCAAACGTCAAATAGCGAGGATGAAGTGACCTCTCATCTTTGTTGTTGTGAGTGGTAAGGGGAGGGGCATGGGAGAAAGAGGCGAAGCCAGAGGTTTCACTCTTGCCAAAATAAGCCCAACGCTATTCTACGCACTTATTTTGAACCTAAGCTTGGTCGCCTGCCTTCCTGCCTTTGGGACAACGACTCCCATTGTTAGGGCGGAGACATGAGCATCTTGTCATTATATAGAGATCTCTGGTGTAAATGGGAAGGTGCACACAGCACAGAAGGAGCAAACTAGACGAGACCAAAAAGACAATATGAGAACAAGCGGACATCAAAGTTCATAAAAACGAAAAATACAAAAACACTTTATTCTGTGACAGGCATACGGAATATCGCGCAAAAACACAAGCTGGAATAGATTCGATATTACACCCAGCCCTACACGCCCACACGATCAGACTGAGCATTTCAAGGGACAAAATAGGCTACTTCCACACGCCAGAACAAACTAGGGCCAGGACAATACCAGTATTGCGATACACGTTCGTATTTTGGCAAGGAAACAAAACACAAAGAGGATTTAACTTCTTTAGAATAACAGCCCTGATGTTGGAAACAGACATCATTATGTTGTCATCCGGAGTCTCATTTACTTATTTTCCAAGCTATAGCACACAATAGTTTACATACAGCAGGTTTTAAACAGGACCAAAGATTTTTGTCTGCTTCTTGTTTTCATTTTTGCCATGGAAAATGGCATCGTCACAGCCCTAGACCAAATGTGTGTCAATTGTCATTCCAAACCTTACTTACTTGGAACTCTCCGACAACATGAGCCAGTTGGAACTCATACCTCTCGCTGCTGGAGAGGGCAGACAGCACATCGGGGACTGTCTGGTGGACTGGGCCTTTAATCTTCTGTTCTGCTGTACCCTCCAGGTGGCAGTCGAAGCCTGCGTTACCTGACAGCTGGAAGCGCTGGTCCCGAGGCCCGAACGGACCCATGCTCTTATCAGGCCACACCGTCCTGTGACCTGATGTAATCAAATAACAATGAGACATAATTTAACACTTTCTAAAACATTGGGAACTGAAAATAAATGTTTTTTAAGAAGTTTACCCAAATATTGAACTGATTAACTTTCCTTCTGAATAACAGACACTTGCTTTAATGATGTTCATGTTCAGGCAAGTACAGTAGCATCATTGTGATTAGAGGTCCGTGCTTACCAAGGTCAGGGGATGTGATGGCTAATCGAGGCTCATCAGGGCCAGAGGATCCAGCACCAGAGAATGTTCTCTGGTTGGGTCCAGCGATCCGCCGGACCAGTACGTGAAGCCCTGGCAGGTATGTCACCAGCCTGGCTCTACTACAGAGCACCTGGGGAACAGAGAATGAACGTCACCATCAGGTCACACACACACGACAAAAAAACATGTTAAGTTTGTGTGTTGACTTACACTGGCCATCCTGTTGGGCCTCTCTCTTCTGTGGTCCACTTGTAAAACTGCAAAAGAAAAAGGAATAAATTAACTAAACACATAGCTAGCTAATTATTTGAACACACAATTATGAATATCTTATAAATTAGCTCGTATGTCTGTCATTTGTTATGCTCATTTATGATAAATATGTCAAACTAGATAGCTGTCTGCCTCATTACATAACGGTCTACAGAAGGAAACGCTAACTTTGTTAGCTAAAAAGTGAGAGCTACTGCTAACGTTAGCTATTTGCTAGCTTCTAGGTGGAGGATTTTCTTTTTTTCTTTAAGCTCTGACAATTGTAACATCAAAAGTTTTACCTTAAATATATACACCTTGAATAATATCCCCTTCTTGCATGCATAAATCAATAAAATACGTTGATAAGCTCAATAGTTTTAACAAGTGTTTATAGCTGGGCTGCAATGTGCCTGCGTCACATCGCTTCTGATGTGCATGTGCCGTTACGGTAATGGCCGGAACCAACGAGGGACAAAAACAGTCTGACGTAACACTGTTCTTCTTCTTCTTCGATTCATTTTAACGGCGGTTGGCATCCAATAAATGTTGCATTACCGCCACCTGCTAGACTGGAGTAGAATTCCCTTATTTTTTATTTAATTTTTTTATTTCACCTTTATTTAACCAGGTAGGCTAGTTGAGAACAAGTTCTCATTTACAACTGCTACCTGGCCAAGATAAAGCACAGCAGTGCGACACCAACAACAGCATAGAGTTACACATGGAATAAACAAACATACAGTCAATAATACAGTAGAAAAAAAGTCTATATACAGTGAGTGCAAATGAGGTAAGATAAGGGAGGTAGGGCAGTAAATAGGCCATGGTGGCGAGGTAATTACAATATATCAATTAAACACTGGAATGGTAGATGTGCAGAAGATGAATGTGCAAGTAGATATACTGGGGTGCAAAGGAGCAAGATAAATAAATAAATACAGTATGGGGATGAGGTAGTTGGATGTGCTGTTTACAGATGGGCTATGTACAGGTGCAGAGATCCGTGAGCTTTAAGCTGGTGCTTAAAGCTAGTGAGGGAGATATGAGTCTCCAGCTCCAGCTTATAGAAATGAGTCACCAGCTCCAGCTTGTACTTTGCTTACAAAAAAAAAAAAAAAATATATATATATATATATATATAAAAAGTACCCTACCATCAAACACTTCACTCACCAAAAAACATAAACACAACTCTTCTCCATTTTTTAATCTATTAAGTCCTACTTCAGGCCAACAACCTGAAAGGATGGGACACCACCACTTAACACACTCTGTAACTCTCCTGATGTCAAGTCTCACACACCCAAACACCTCTCTGCAGCTGCCACCCCAACCTCTTTTTTATGCAACTTACGTTCCATCCCTGCAGTACAGTTGACATTTTTAACCGACTCAAGCTCACCCTCTTCCTCCCTCTCTCTCTCTCTCTCTCTCTCTCTCTCTCTCTCA
>QNTS01001016.1:435927-449591 GCA_003317085.1 Hucho hucho
GGCTATCAATGTTGTGGTCGTCCGCCATTAATTCTGACAAAGAGCATAGAGACCTGATGAATCCATAGCAGATTACGTTGCTGCCCTGAGATAGTTACTTGTGAACTGTGACTTTGGTTAAAGAGATGATATTGAGAGATCAACTTGTTGAAAAGGCCTCATGCTCACGTGCCAAATAAATACTTTTTCTACAGGCTAATCTCGCACTGCACACTGCTATTGTGCTCGCTACTCAAGTGGAAAGTGACCAAGCCCACATCTCATCCATTAATAATCCACTGCCAGTACAGGCGGTGAGAGAAAATCCCAAAAAGAAGAATAAACAGAGATATAAGGCCCATGCCGACTCTAACCCGCCTGACGATACAAGAAAGTCAAGCCTCTGCTGTTACAGGTGTGGCTCTACGACTCACTTAGCTAACACTACAGACTGCCCCGCCACCAAGGTCAAATACAAGGCCTGTGATATAACCGGTCATTACGCACGGTTGTGCCGTGTTGATAATAAAAAGCACAGGTCAAAGTATCAGACCTTACAGTATTATGCTTACAGGAACAAGGTATAAACGGAGAGAAAGTACAGTCACTGTCGGTATCCCTGAGGTTGCTCCTCACCCAAATGAACTGTTTGTTAATACAGGGTTCTCAGTCTCTGTCCTGCCCAAGAATTTGTATATGCGCTACTTTGATAAAAGTAGCCTAGTGGTTAGAGCGTTGGGCCAGTAAACGAAAGGTTGCTCAATCGAATCCCAGAGCTGACAAGGTAAAAATCTGTCGTTCTGCCCCTGAACAAGGCAGTTAACCCACTGTTCCTAGGCCGTCATTGTAAGTAAGAATTTGTTCTTAACTGACTTGCCTAGTTAAATAAAGGTTAAATAAAATAATAATAATAAAAATTTAAAAAATGCCCCCTGACACCACCACATGTGAAATTGGTTACCTACTCTAAACAAAACTTACCTGTATTAGGATGCCTCTGCGGTGACGTCCAGCATGATACAGTTGCTGCTATGGCCACCTTCTTCATTGTACCACCGTCTGTTAAAAAGGCGGTCTCTGCTGACCTGGTTCGCTTTTTAAACTCTGATGTCATTGAGAAAATATATGCCTCCCCTTGGGATTCATCCATAGGGGTTACCAAAAAGATAATGGAGATATCCGCATGTGTGTGGATTTGTTCGAGCCAAATAAAGCAGTGATCATTGACAGTTATCCACTTACTCATATGGAAGAGATACAAGGTGCTACTGTGTTCTCTACCATTGATTTGGCTAGTGTCTACCATCAGGTCCTCCTTCTCGAGGAGAGCCGGGACTTCATTGCGCACAACGGCCTTTTCAGATTTCGCCGGGTCCCCTGCGGTTTGGCCTCAGCCTCTGCTGCCTTTCAAAGACGATGTCCTCCCTACTGCATAACATACAAGGTGCACAAGCCTACCTGGACGACATCATAATATCCGAAAAAACGAAAGAGGAACATGACCGCAGCTTGCAAGCCATTCTCAGCACCTTGTAGAGCACTGGTCTGCTGCTAAACAAAGAAAAATGTTACTTCAACAACACAGCCTTCCTTGGTCATACCATTACTACATAAGGACTGATATCTGATGGTGGACATGTCAGTGCCGGTCTCAATGCCACTGCTCTTTCCGATGCTACACAAACCTGAGCTCCTTGATTGGGTTAACTGGGTGGTATTCCAAATTCGTCTGCAACTACTCTACAGACATCAAGCATATGCGCGCCTGCCTCAGGACAAATGGCCCTTTCACATGGACTGATGCTGCGCAGGAGAACTTCGAGGAAAGTCAAGCAGCTGATTGTCAATAGCTCTGCCCTGGCCATATTTGACCCTGCTCTTCTTACCGTGGTGTCCACAGATGCATCAGATTATAGCTTGGGTGGTGTGCTTAGGAAAGGCACCGGTCGCGCCGGAATACGCACTGTGAGATGGTCTGCTCACTTACTGTGCTTCACATACATTATGACATTCTGTACAGGCCTGGATCAGTAAACTTCATTGCTGATTGCCTGTCGTGTCTGCCCCTCCGCTCAGTCAAAAATGTTTCCCCAGAACTGATACTTTACTTCCTATTTCGAGATTAACTCTCGGTATAAGTGCGTTTAGTGTACTGTGCTCCAAACCGCCTACTTGTGCCCATTGCGCTGTGTCACAGACTGGTTTCACTTGCTCAGGACAGCCACCAGGGAGTCGACCAAACAAAACAACGGCTCTACTGGCGGCCTGGAATGGACACCTCCGTACAAACTACAATATCAACTCTGTCAGACAATGGACAAAACTGCAAAGATGCACGTTGCGCCTCTCCAGGCTGTTCCCGTATTGTACTGACATTGTTGATCCGTTTGAAACTGCCCCAGCTGATTGTCGTTATGCGATCACCCTAGTGGATTACTACAGTAAATGGCCCGAAGGTTGCATTTACCAGTAATGTAACTACCCTGACTGTCATTCTGATGTGTTCAGTCGCAACGGAAACTGCTACGAAATCGTAAGCGGTAATGGTGCCCAATTAACTTCAAAGGAATAGACTTCGTTCCTCCATGACAGACGTTAAACCCTCCAAAGTGTCTGTGTACTAGACCGCGTTCTAAAATACTGTCTCCAAACGGCAACCCGAGAGGTAAAGCTTTTGAAACCATATGTTCAACACTTCCTCATGCCCTACAGGACAGACAGTTCATGCCACTACTGGCGTTGCACCTTGTGTGCTTTTGAATAACAGAATGCTGCGCGCAAAACGGAACATTCTCCCACTACAGAGTGCCTCCATCTCAGGACGATGCCGCTCTACCACACAAGAAAAAGTTAAATCCTACAAGGACGCCATACAGGAGGGTGGGGCGGCAAAACTATCATAAAAAAAGGGTGCAAAGTACAGTGTGCCATGCAAAGTTATCCAAACAGAAGGACAAGTCCTTGAAGATGGAAAGACATCTCTCACTGAGTCCTGAGCAGGCCACGCTATCAAATGGTGTTGCTCATCCCCAAGTACCCTTGCATCCCCAAGTACCCTTGCATTCCCAAGTGCCCTTGCACTCCCAACAGACTATCCAAACTGATGCTCATTCAGGCAAGAGTCAGAAGAAGCCCGGCTTGGCTAAAGGACTATATTCAGTAAAATCTGAAAGATTGTGAGTACTTCAAGAAAATACAGTAATTACTGGTAAAGTGTCATTGTGATATTCCGATGTTACTGTCGTTATGGTTACTATGCTGTAGTAACCGTGTCATTATTCTGTGCTTGGTATAAGAATAACGATTAATTTCAAGAATTGTGGAATGCTTTATTTGGGTTGTACTTAGAGAGAGCTTTACTGATTCACAGGGGTTTGGTTAAATGTAGAAGACACATTTCAGTTTAAATCATTCAGTTGTTCAACTGACTAGGTATCATCCTTTCTCTTTCCTTTCCTTACACAAGAGGGAAATATGTTGTGTTCTGCTGCACTACCCAAGTTCACCACTAGATGTATTCTAGTCGACCTGATTCAGAACAGAAGTACAATTAGAACAGGATATCAAATATGGAGAAGAAGAGTATGCATGTGCTGTGATGGAGTGCTAATCTTGACAAGTAAATGTACCCTTAAAATATATACCCTTAAAATATATACCCTTATACACCCTTAATATATACACTACACAGCACCAGTGACATGTTTGTGACAAGTTACACAATGTACTGTAGACCTACAGTGGAAATCATAGCCAAGTAAACACTTCCTTTTGGAAGGTGAACACCAACTAAAACATCAGGCATGTTGTTATTTCCATTGTTTAATTCACTCATAATTGAATCAGACATTTGGGCTGAGCCAGTGAGCAGGAATTATGCTTTGTATATTATTCTGATTGTACGGAGAGCATATTCCCCTTTCAAACAGAGTACAGCTCGATTGTAATTGCATGATACACTTGAGGTATACTTAAGAACAGCATGAATATACACATGTCTAGTGAGGTGAAACACTGTGCTGTTGAGCTCTTTAAAGTAGAACTGACAGCATTTTTAGCAACATGAAATCTAATTAAAACCCCCCTCTGATTACTTTTTAAAACATTTTCTGAAAAGCGAGCACTTAAATACGGTAATTTGCACATTTTAAAACTTTCATAGAATGTTTGGGAATGACGTAGAGTAAGGCATTCGTTAACATTTTATAACTATATAGAGTGGGAAAGCGGCCGTGCGATTAATAGATTAATTAATAGACACTGCAGTAAATAAACACTAATAAAAACATGTCAGTCTTGTCCAGGACCGGACTCTACACAGACCGGTGCACCATGGCCAATCAGTGCTACAGTAGGCCTGTATGCAAAGAAGCCATTTGCAACATATGTAAATACAACGAGAGTCCTCTTTACAGTCCTATAACAAACACGCCCCCATAAAGAAAATTTGAATTAAAAATAGGTTCAGCCCCTGGTTCGACCGTGATCTTGCAGAGTTACTCCACCTCAAGAATTCCATTTGGCGAAAGGCTCGGCACACGCATACAGGCTGACTGGCTCTCGTTCAGGCAATTGAGAAATAATTGCACTCAGGCTATCCGGAAGGCCAAAGTTAGTTACTTAAAGGAGCAGTTATCTCTCTGTGGGTCTAACCCCAAGAAGTTCTGGAAAACGGTTAATGACCTGGAGAATAAACCCTCCTCCTAACAGATGCCCATGTCCCTTAATGTTGATGATGTGGTTGTTACTGACAAGGAGCACATGGCTGAGCTCTTTAATCACTGCTTCATTAAGTCAGGATTCCTATTTGACTCAGCCATGCCTCCTTGCCCCTCCAACATTTCCTCATCTCCCACCCCTTCTAATGCGACTAGCCCCGATGCTCCTCCCTCTTTTTCCCGTGCCCCGCTACAAAGTTTATCCCTGCAGGCGGTCACTGAGTCCGAGGTGCTAAAGGAGCTCCTTAAACCTGACCTCAAAAAAACATCTGAGTCAGATGGTTTAGACCCTTTCTTCTTTAAGGTTGCTTCCCCTATCATTGCCAAGCCTATCTCTGACCTTTTTAACCTGTCTCTCCTCTCTGGGTAGGTTCCCATTAATTGGAAGGAAGCCATGGTGCATCCTTCATTTAAAGGTGGAGATCAAGAGATACATTTCTATTTTGCCCGGTTTATCAAAAGTGTTGGAAAAACTGGCTGGCTTTCTTGATGACTAAAGTATTCTCTCTGGCATGCAATCTGGTTTCCACTCAGGTTATGGAGGTGTCACTGCAACCTTAAAGTTCCTCAATGATGTCACCATTGCCCTTGATTCTAAGCAATGTTGTGCTGCTATTTTTATTGACTTGGCCAAAGCTTTTGATACGGTAGACCATTCCATTCATTCCACTAGATGGCAGCAGTGTATGTGAAAAGTTTTAGACTGATCCGATGAACCATTGCAGTTCTGTTCAAACTTTTGTATTAAGACAGCCCAAATGTGCCTAATTTGTTCATTAATACCTTTTCATGTTCAAAACTGTGCACTCTCCTCAAACAATAGCATGGTATTCTTTCACTGTAATAGCTACTGTAAATTGAACAGTGCAGTTAGACTAAGAAGAGTGTAAGCTTTCTGCCAATATCACATATGTCTCTGTACTGGGAAATGTACTTGTTACTTGCAACCTCATGCTAATCGCTCCGTCTCGCCGATTAAGTTAAATAAAGGTTAAATAAAAATAAATAAAAATTATTAAATAGTTTTTCCCCCTCATCAATCAACACACAATACCCCATAATGACAAAGCAAAAAAAGGTTTTTAGACATTTTTGCAAATGTATTAAAAATACAAAACTGAAATATCACATTTACATAAGTATTCAGACCCTTTACTCAGTACTTTGTTGAAGCACCTTTGGCAGTGATTACAGCCTCAAGTCTTCTTGGGATTGACACTACAAGCTTGGCACACCTGTTTTTGGGGAGTTTTCCCCATTCTTCTCTGCAGATCCTCTCAAGCTCTGTCAGGTTGGATGGGTAGAGTCGCTGCACAGCTATTTTCAGGTCTCTCCAGAGATGTTTGATCGGGTTCAAGTCCAGGCTCTGGCTGGGCCACTCAAGGACATTCAGAGACTTGTCCCAAAGCCACTCCTGTATTGTCTTGGCTGTGTGCTTAGGGTCGTTGTCCTGTTGGAAGGTGAACCTTCACCCCAGTCTAAGGTCCTGAGCGCTCTGGAGCAGTTTTTCATCAAGGATCTCTCTGTACTTTGCTCCGTTCATTTTTCGCTTGATCCTGACTAGTCTCCCAGTCCCTGCCGCTGGAAAAACATCCCCACAGCATGATGCTGCCACCACCATGCTTCACAGTAGGGATGGTGCCAGGTTTCTTCTAGACGTGACGCTTTGCATTCAGGCCAAAGAGTACAATCTTGGTTTCATCAGACCAGAGAATCTTGTTTCTCATGGCCTGAGAGTCCTTTAGGTGCCTTTTGGCAAACTCCAAGCGGACTGTCATGTGCCTTTTACAGGGGAGTGGCTTCCGTCTGGCCACTCTACCATAAAGGCCTGATTGGTGGAGTGCTGCAGAGATAGTTGTCCTTCTGGAAGGTTCACCCATCTCCACAGACGAACTCTGGAGCCCTGTCAGAGTGACCATCGGGTTCTTGGTCACCTCCCAGACCAAGACCCTTCTCCCCCGATTGCTCAGTTTGGAAAGCGGCCAGATCTAGGAACAGCCTTGGTGGTTCCAAACGTCTTCCATTTAAGAGTGATGGAGGCCACTGTGTTCTTGGGGACCTTCAATGCTGCAGAAATGTTTTGGTACCTTTCCCCAGATCTGTGCCTCGACACAATCCTGTCTCGGAGCTTTACAGACAATTCCTTCGACCTCATGGCTTGGTTTTTGCTCTGACATGCACTGTCAATTGTGGGACCTTAAATAGACAGGTGTGTGCCTTATATATAGACAGGTGTGTGCCTTATAAAGACAGGTCTGTATACTTACAGTATGTAAATAAGGTATTTCAGTTTTTTTGCAAAAAAATCTAAAAACATATTTTCACTTTGTTATTATGGGGTATTATGTGTAGATTGATGAGGAAAAATGTATTTAATATATTTTATAATGAGGCTGTAACGTAGCAAAATGTGGAAAAAGTTAAGGGGTCTGAATACTTTCCAAATGCACTGTATATACTGTCAATCACTTATTTATTTTTATTTAACCTTTATTTAACTAGGCAAGTCAGTTAAGAACAAAGTCTTATTTAGAATGACTACCAAAAGGCAAAAGGCCTCCTGCGGGGACGGGGACTGAGATTAAAAATACATGACATAAAAATATAGGACAAAACACACATCACGACAAGATAGACAACACAACACTACATAAAGAGAAACCTAAGACAACAACATACAGTTGAAGTCGGAAGTTTACATACACCTTAGCCAAATACATTCAGTTTTTCACAATTCCTGACATTTAATCCTACTAAAAATTCCCTGTTTTAGGTCAGTTAGGATCACCACTTTATTTTAAGAATGTGAAATGTCAGAATAATAGTAGAGAGAATGATTTCTTTCAGCTTTTATTTCTTTCATCACATTCCCAGTGGGTCAGAAGTTTACATACACTCAATTAGTATTAGGTAGCATTGCCTTTAAATTGTTTAACTCTGGTCAAACGTTTCGGGTAGCCTTCCACAAGCTTCCCACAATAAGTTAGGTGAATTTTGGCCCATTCCTCCTGACAGAGCTGGTGTAACTGAGTCAGGTTTGTAGGCCTCCTTGCTCGCACACGCTTTTTCAGTTCTGCCCACAAATGCTCTATAGGATTGAGGTCAGGGCTTTGTGATGGCCACTCCAATACCTTGATGTTGTTGTCCTTAAGCCATTTTGCCACAACTTTGGAAGTATGCTTGGGGTCATTGTCCATTTGGAAGACCCATTTGCGACCATGCTTTAACTTCCTGACTGATGTCTTGAGATGTTGCTTCAATATATCCACATCATTTTCCTCTCTCATGATGCCATCTATTTTGTAAAGTGCACCAGTCCCTCCTGTAGCAAAGCACCCCCACAACATGATGTTGCCACCCCGTGCTTCACGGTTGGGATGGTGTTCTTTGGCTTGCAAGCCTCCCCCTTTTTCCACCAAACATAACGATGGTTATTATGGCCAAACAGTTCTATTTTTGTTTCATCAGACCAGAGGACATTTCTCCAAAAAGTACGATCTTTGTCCCCATGTGCAGTTGCAACCGTAGTCTGGCTTTTTTATGGCGGTTTTGAAGCAGTGGCTTCTTCCTAGCTGAGCGGCCTTTCAGGTTATGTCGATATATGACTCGTTTTACTGTGGATATAGATACTTCTGTACCTGTTTCCTCCAGCATCTTCACAAGGTCCTTTGCTGTTGTTCTGGGATTGATTTGCGCTTTTCGCACCAAAGTACGTTCATCTCTAGGAGACAGATCGCGTCACCTTCCTGAGCTGAATGACAGCTGCGTGGTCCCATGGTGTTTCTACATGCATACTATTGTTTGTACAGATGAACGTGGTACCTTCAGGCGTTTTGAAATTGCTCCCAAGGATGAACCAGACTTGTGGAGGTCTAATAAAATCATTTGGAGGTCTTGGCTGATTTCTTTTGATTTTCTCATGATGTCAAGCAAAGAGGCACTGAGTTTGAAGGTAGACCTTGAAATACATCCACAGGTACACCTCCAATTGACTCAAATGATGTCAATTAGTCTAACAGAAGCTTCTAAAGCCATGACATAATTTTCTGGAATTTTCCAAGTTGTTTAAAGGCACAGTCAACTTCGTGTATGTACACATCTGACCCACTGGAATTGTGATACTGTGAATTATAAGTGAAATAATAGTCTGTAAACAATTTTTAGAACAATTACTTGTGTCATGCACAAAGTAGATGTCCTAACCGACTTGCCAAAACTATAGTTTGTTAACAAGAAATTTGTGGAGTGGTTGAAAAATGAGTTTTAATGACTCCAACCTAAGTGTATGTAAACTTCCGACTTCAACTGTATCTGTGAGACATAAACAGTGACCCGTGGGTAATGTCAGCTGTCCGTCCACTTCTGTCCAGCGTCCACATCTCCTCCAGGTTCTGTGTGTGTAGCTTTGCTCTGTCCCTCTGTCCCTCTTCTCTCCTCTCTCATCTCTCCATATGCTGTGTCCTCAGGCTACGTTGTGCTCAACCCTCCAGGCTCTGTCCTATCTCTGGACCCATCTGGTCCCCTGCTCTCTATCTTTCTCTCTATAGTGGCCCTCCAGTTGGGAACCATGCCAACACCTCTCCTGGTTGGCACCCGGTGTCTGGCATTCCATCCAGTCTCTGCTGCCTTGTCTGGAAGTTGTTAATGCCAATTGATACTATCCCTGTCTATCTTTTTAATGGCCTCTGTTTGTTGCTAGCACCACTGACCTACGGGGTTGGCACTGCCTAAAGAAGCAGGGTGTGTAAAACCATAACCAGCCAACCTCCAGAGAGTGTGTATTGTTCTCTCTTCTTAACAATATAGGGCAGGGATGCCCAGCGGCATAGCACGACCTACAGTACTGTGTATGTGAGTGAGTGCACTTATTTCCTGTAAGCCCACCACACAGGAGGCTTTAATAAATTACATACTTCTTCTAGGGGACCCTCTCTCCTCAATGTGTCACATGTGCCGAATATAACACCTTACTGTGAAATGCTTCCTGACAAGCTCTTAACCAAGAACGCAGTTTTAAGAAAAGTAAGAGTTCAGAAACTATTTACTAAATAAACTAAAGTAAAAAAATAAAAGAGCAACAATAAAATAACAATAACAAGGCTATATACAGGGGGTACCGGTACCGAGTCAATGTGCGGGGGTACAGAGAACATTCCTGAGAATGTACTGAATGTTTATTATACCTGACATTGAAACTGTCACATCTGCTCCTGCTACGCCCTCTGGTGTTCATCCGGTGTCTTCTTGACCTGCAGTTACTCCCCCTGTACTCTCTCTCTCTCCCTCTCCCTCTTTGTGTGATTGTGTGGTTGGAGACAGGTGTGCTGGAGTCAGAGCAGATCCCTACCAGCTGCAACTCGTTCCATATCAAGACCTCTACAAATACTAATTCCTGCCACTTCCACTCTGCCAGGTCGTAATCTCTGCTCAGTCAGTTTATGATTCTAGCCTTTTATGATTACTCAAGATACTGTTACTATGCTGTGCCTGTTTCCCTGCCTGATACCGTTTATCCTCTCATTGCAGTTACCACTCTGTCTCTGGCTCCTGTCTCCTGTTCCACATCTCACCACCCAACTACCTTGCTCTGGATTTTACTCACCACCACTACCTTGGATTGCCCTCAGGACCTGTTTACCCTGTTCTACTCAGCCAACTCCAACCTCAGTCTCCACATCTGGTTTTTCTGCAACTCATCCGAGCTTCCCCGGATCTGCACTCCATATCTCTCTGTGCAACAATACATATTTTTATTCATTCATCCCTGTTCCCTCATCTGAGTCTGCTCTTGGGTTCCCCTGTGTCACTCCTCGTAACAGAAACTATGTAGTATCTATAATTGATGGGGTATGAGTATGAACCCTGGCTGGCTGGTGGCACACAGAAGGGACAACAACCCAAAGGAAACTATACCAACCGGGTGTAATCAGAAGAGCCTATTTACCCTTTTCACAACTGAGCTTGACCGTCACTAAAGAAACCTGAGGTCAGCAGAGACTGCACTCTCAATATGACCTCCTTACACGACGTGAATTCTGACATGCAACCTATGTCTATCAGTGGCTGAGCATCCGGTTGTGTAGACATGTTTAACAATGTGCTCTTCCCACAATGTCAACAGTAGAGACTGCAGGTTGACGTTTATTGGGATGGATCTTGTCCTGGAGGCAGAACTGATTGCTTTCTGCTACATGGGCCATCTTCAAAGTCAAATTTGGCTATACTTGTAAAAATTCATGAAAACAATAATTTAAGGTTAGGGTTAAGGCTAGGTTTAATGATTTTATGACTTTGTGGCTGTACTAGCTAGTGACCACTCCACGGCTCTGCCTCCAGAACAAGATTCATGGCGAAAAACACTAACCTGCGAAGAACCCACTGAATGGTGTGAGAGCCACCAAACACCACACCCCTTAAACAATGACAACAGTCACGTCTGGCCAAAACTGTATCAAATTGACATTTGAATTGTTAAAATACATGAGTGGTGACCAGATAGTTTCAGTATATGAAGAAAAGCACATATTACATGCTATCTGAATGGCTTTACTCAATAAGTACATTTTCTTCCAGTATAAGGCTTTTGTCTCAGGTCTTTCAATATATGCTTTAGGTAATGTACCTTTCGACCCATAAAGACTCTTATATCCACTTGAAGCTTAACGTGACTGGGAGAACACTCAGAACAGATCATTGAAGCCTGCCCAGAGGCTCAAAATTCCATTACCAAGACCCTGTTCATCAAGTCAATCAATGACCACAAGACTGCAAGGCAATGGGACTCATATGATCCATAGCTACAGGGGCTCTCTATCTGTGACAACATGACGACAGCTCGAACAACAAGAGGCAGGCCAGGGCCTAGACAATGCTACTAATGGAGCGTGCGGCTGGTTGTTGAACACATTGACTCTCTGGCAATGGAATGCCCAGGGGATGAGTTCCCAGTGCTCTTTTCGCAGCACTCTGACATGCTTTTTGGCAGCCATCTTGTGATGTTGGAAATGTAGTGATGTTGCTGGGGGTGGAAGATACTCTTCAGAGGATCTACGACGCAAACAGGCCCGTTTCAGGCAGGGATTGTCATTAAAAATTATAATCAGGCAGTCAGTCAGGTTAGCCGTTTCTACTACAATGAAAATGACAACTTTTGGAAAAAACTGAAAAACAGCAGTGTGAGCCAACTCATGCATGCGAGATTCCATTTACTAAAAAAGGTCTGTAGCGTAGGCTACGTATTTGTTATATATCAGGGAATCTAATGGAATAAAATAAAATTTAGTCCAAGTCACATGTCACCATTAAGTATACCTCCAAAGTTCAATATAATCAATATAATCCACAATGATACATCAAACAGGGTAAACATTTACTTTAATGGGCAGTAATATTTGATATGTGTATATAAAGCATATTATATATACATTACATGTGACTTGTAATAAGACTAAGCAATTACCCCATTAAATTAATTATCTGACTCCATAAGATAAATAGCAATATGCAAGAACAGAACACCATAGTTGAGTTACAGTAATATAACACTATAGTTAAGTTACAGTAATAGAACACTATGGTTGAGTTACAGTAATAGAACACTATGGTTGAGTTACAGTAATAGAACACTATAGTTGAGTTACAGTAATATAACACTATAGTTGAGTTACAGTAATAGAACACTATAGTTGAGTTACAGTAATAGAACACTATAGTTGAGTTACAGTAATAGAACACTATAGTTGAGTTACAGTAATAGAACACCATAGTTGAGTTACAGTAATAGAACACCATAGTTGAGTTACAGTAATATAACACTATAGTTGAGCTACATTAATAGAACACCATAGTTGAGTTACAGTAATATAACACTATAGTTGAGTTACAGTAATAGAACACTATAGTTGAGTTACAGTAATATAACACTATAGTTGAGTTACAGTAATAGAACACTATGGTTGAGTTACAGTAATAGAACACTATGGTTGAGTTACAGTAATATAACACTATAGTTGAGTTACAGTAATAGAATACTATGGTTGAGTTACAGTAATATAACACTATGGTTGAGTTAGAGTAATATAACACTATAGTTGAGTTACAGTAATAAAACACTATAGTTGAGTTACAGTAATAGAACACTATAGTTGAGTTACAGTAATAGAATACCATAGTTGAGTTACAGTAATATAACACTATGGTTGAGTTTCAGTAATAGAACACTATAGTTGAGTTACAGTAATATAACACCATAGTTGAGTTACAGTAATAGAACACCATAGTTGAGTTACAGTAATATAACACTATAGTTGAGTTACAGTAATAGAACACCATAGTTGAGTTACAGTAATATAACACTATAGTTGAGTTACAGTAATAGAACACCATAGTTGAGTTACAGTAATAGAACACCATAGTTGAGTTACAGTAATAGAACACCATAGTTGAGTTACAGTAATAGAACACCATAGTTGAGTTACAGTAATATAACACTATAGTTGAGTTACAGTAATAGAACACCATAGTTGAGTTACAGTAATATAACACTATAGTTGAGTTACAGTAATATAACACTATGGTTGAGTTACAGTAATAGAATACCATAGTTGAGTTACAGTAATATAACACTATAGTTGAGTTACAGTAATATAACACTATAGTTGAGTTACAGTAATAGAACACTATGGTTGAGTTACAGTAATAGAACACCATAGTTGAGTTACAGTAATAGAACACCATAGTTGAGTTACAGTAATAGACAACCATAGTTGAGTTATAGTAATAGAACACCATAGTTGAGTTTCAGTAATAGAACACCATAGTTGAGTTACAGTAATAGACAACCATAGTTGAGTTATAGTAATAGAACACTATAGTTGAGATACAGTAATAGAACACCATAGTTGAGTTTCAGTAATAGAACACCATAGTTGAGTTACAGTAATAGAACACCATAGTTGAGTTACAGTA
>QNTS01001017.1:11935-67865 GCA_003317085.1 Hucho hucho
CGTGCCGGGCTCTGGATGCGCACAGGGGACCTGATGCGTGGAGCAGAAACAGGACTTGCCGGACTCTGAAGGCGCACAGGGGACCTGGTGCGTGGAGCAGGAACAGGACTTGCCATGCTCTGAAGGCGCACAGGGGACCTGATGCGTGGAGCCGGCACCATGTGCCCCCCTCAAAAAAATCTTGGGGCTGCTGAAGGCGCACAGGGGACCTGATGCGTGGAGCCAGCACCATGTGCACCCCCCCAAAAAAAATCTTGAGGCTGCCTCTCGGGCCTCCTTGCTAGCCGTGTTCCCTCATACCGATGCCGTTCCGCCTTTGCTGCCTCCAGCTCCTCCTTAGGACGGCGATATTCCCCAGCCTGCCTCCAGGGTCCCTTACCGTTCCGTATCTGCTCCCAGGTCCAGAACGTTTTATCCTGCACGGGGGCACGCTGCTTGGTCCTGGTGTGGTGGGATATTCTGTCACGATCGCTGACAGGAGTAGACCAAGGCGCAGCGTGCAGGGTTGAGTTAAACATGTTTTAATCACTGAAACTCACCAAAAACAATAAAGTCACAATGACCGTAACGCACTGTGTAGCGCAACACAGCAACTACACACAATAAATAATATTCCACAACACAGGTGGGGGACTGAACACACTAAATAGGATTCCCAATTAGAGACAACGACTAACAGCTGCCTCTAATTGGGAACCCAAACCAAACCAACATACAACATACAAAATACAACATAGAACCCTAAACCCCCCTGGTCATGTCCTGACCAAAAACACCATAGAGAAGCCAAAAAGGGCTATCTATGGCCAGGATGTGACAATGTCAATATAGGACTTGTTTTACTGTGGATATAGATATTTTTGTTCCTGTTTTCTCAAGCATCTTCACAAGGTCCTTTGCTGTTGTTCTTTTGTTTATCTCTAGGAGACAGAACGCATCTCCTTCCTGAGCAGTATGAAGGCTGCGTGGTCCCATGGTGTTTATACTTGCGTACTATTGTTTGTACAGATGAACGTGGTATCTTCAGGCGTTAGGAAATTGCTCCCAAGGATGGTCTTGGCTGATTGCTTTTGATTTTCCCATGATGTCAAGCAAAAAGGCACTGAGTTTGAAGGTAGGCTTGAAATACATCCACAGGTACACCTCCAATTGACTCAAATTATGTCAATTAGCCTATCAGAAGCTTCTAAAGCCATGACATCATTTCCTGCAATTTTCCAAGCTGTTTAAAGGCACAGTCAACTTAGTGTATGTAAACTTCTGACCCACTGGAATTGTGATACAGTGAATTATAAGTGAAATAATCTGTCTGTAAACAATTGTTGGAAAAATTACTTGTGTCATGCACAAAGTAGATGTCCTAACCGACTTGCCAAAACTATAGTTTGTTAACAAGAAATTTTTGGAGTGGTTGAAAAACTAGTTTTAATGACTCCAACCTAAGTGTATGTAAACTTCTGACTTCAACTGTACATCACCACCACTGGGCCCAGAGGAGGGAGAGGGAACAGCATTAGTACAGAAAGATTGTTCATACTGTACTGCACATGGAGCCCTGATTCAGTTGTTGTAGTGGTGGAGGTGGCTGGGGGATGGAAATCTGGTGAGTAAACAGACTGGTGAGTTACATCCTTCAACCCAAGGTTTCTCTCTCAAGATGCTGTCTAGACACAGTAATCCCTGGGAAGGCGGGAGGGAGAGCAAGAGAGAACAGAGAGAGAGAAAAGAGGGAGGTAGAGAGACAGAGCGAGACATACTCTGAGTGTACAATCTACTCTTTCCATTATAGACTGACCAGATGAATCCAGGCAAAAGCAATGATCCTTTATTGATGTCACAATCCACTTCAATCAGTGTAGATGAACAGGAGGAGACAGGTTAAAGAATGATTTTTAAGCCTTTGAGACATGGATTGTGTATGTGTGCCATTCAGAGGGTGCCTTTGAACGGGGTATGGTAGTTGGTGCCAGGCGCACCGGTTTGTGTCAAGAACTGCAGTGCTGCTAGGTTTTTCATGCTCAACAGTTTCCCGTGTGTATCAAGAATGGTCCACCACCCAAAGGACGTCCAGCCAACTTGACAACTGTGGGAAGCTTTGGAGTCAACATGGGCCAGAATCCCCGTGGAACGCTTTAGACACCTTGTAGAGTCCATGCCCCGAAGAATTGAGGCTGTTCTGAGTGCAAAAGGGGAAGGGGGAGGTGGTACAACTTGACTGTCCTGGTCCCTTGGTGGTGGGCTGAAGACATTATTCTGGCTCTTCCAGGGGTCTGTAGCTGGTGGGAAAGTGTTTGGACACAGAATAATGAGCCCACAAATTAATTTGCAAGACAATATGTTGTCTTTATGACAAGGCATTCTTCTTCTTTGATTTGATGCCTACATTGTGTTGTGTGGAGTAACTGAATCTTGTCCCCTCCCCTCCCTCCTCCCTCAATTGTTTAGTTTTTCAGGGAGGTGAAGGATAAGGACATTTTCTCAATTTCATGCTAATTTGCTGCATATTAGCCTGTGGTTGGAGTCAATAGTGTGTTCAGTCAGCTGTGGAGTCGGGAGGTTCAGACTCATAGTTGGGTTTTGAGTTGCATAATAATACTACTGTAATAATACTGTATATTGAATAGTATGCTATGATATATTGTATGGTAGGCTATAATATATTGAATAGTATGCTATGATATATTATATAGTAGGCTATAATATATTGTATTTTTGTTTCTAATATATTGTATAGTAGGTTCTAATATATTGTATAGTAGGCTATAATATATTGTATAGTAGGTTCTAATATATTTTATAGTAGGTTCTAAATATTGTATAGTAGGCTATAATACTGAATATTGAATTTAATCAATTAGACCCGAGGGGGTGTGGTATATGGCCAATATACCACGGCTAAGGGCAGTTCTTACACACAACGCTATGTGGAGTGCTAGGACACAGCCCTTAGCCGTGGTATATTGGCCATATATCACAAACCCCTGAGGTGACTTATTGCTATTATAAACTAGTTACCAACATAATTAGAGCAGTAAAAATAAATGTTTTGTCATACCTATGGTATACGGTCTGATATACCACGGCTGTCAGCCAATCAGCATTCAGGGCTGTGTTTGCGGTACAGTTGAAGTTGGAAGTTTACATACACTTAGAGTTGGAGTCACTAAAACTCGTTTTTCAACCACTCCACAAATTTCTTCTTGACAAACTATAGTTTTGGCTAGTCGGTTAGGACATCTACTTTGTGCATGACACAAGTAATTTTTCCAACAATTGTTTACAGACAGATTATTTCACTTATAATTCACTGAATCACAATTCCAGTGGGTCAGAAGTTTACATACACTAAGTTGACTGTGCCTTTAAACAGCTTGGGAAATTCCAGAAAATGATGTCATGGCTTTAAAAGCTTCTGATAGGCTAATTGACAACATTTGAGTCAATTGGAGGTGTACCTGTGGATGTATTTCAAGGCCTACTTCAAACTCAGTGCCTCTTTGCTTGACATCATGGGAAATTCAAAATAAATCAGCCAAGACCTCAGAAAAAATATTATAGACCTCCACAAGTCTGGTTCATCATTGGGAGCAATTTCCAAAAGCCTGAAGGTACCACGCTCATCTGTACAAACAATAGTACGCAAGTATAAACACCATGGGACCACGCAGCCATCATACCGCTCAGGAAGGAGACATGTTCTGTCTCCTAGAGATTAACGTACTTTGGTGCGAAAAGTGCAAATCAATCCCAGAACAACAGCAAAGGACCTTGTGAAGTTACTGGAGGAAACAGGAACAAAAGTATCTATATCCACAGTAAAACAAGTCCTATATCGACATAACCTGAAAGGCCGCTCAGCAAGGAAGAAGCCACTGCTCCAAAACGGCCATCAAAATGTCAGACTACGGTTTGCAACTGCACATGGGGACAAAGATCGGACTTTTTGGAGAAATGTCCTCTGGTCTGATGAAACAAAAATAGAACTGTTTGGCCATAATGACCATTGTTATGTTTGGAGGAAAAAGGAGGAGGCTTGCAAGCCGAAGATCACCATCCCAACTGTGAAGCACTGGGGTGGCAGCATCATGTTGTGGGGGTGCTTTGCTGCAAGAGGGACTGGTGCACTTCACAAAATAGATGGCATCATGAGGAAGCAAAATTATGTGGATTTATTGAAGCAACATCTCAAGACATCAGTCAGGAAGTTTAAGCTTGGTCGCAAATGGGTCTTCCAAATGGACAATGACCCCAAGCATACTTCCAAAGTTGTGGCAAAATGCTTTATGGACAACAAAGTCAAGGTATTGGAGTGGCCATCACAAAGCACTGACCTCAATCCTATAGAAAATGTGTGGGCAGAACTGCAAAAAGCGTGTGCGAGCAAGGAGGCCTACAAACCTGACTCAGTTACACCAGCTCTGTCAGGAGGAATGGGCCAAAATTCACCCAACTTATTGTGGGAAGCTTGTGGAAGGCTACATGAAACGTTTGACCCAAGTTAAACAATTTAAAGGCAATGCTACCAAACACTAATTGAGTGTATGTAAACTTCTGACCCACTGGGAATGTGATGAAAGAAATAAAAGCTGAAATAAATCATTCTCTCTACTATTATTCTGACATTTCACATTCTTAAAATAAAGTGGTGATCCTAACTGACCTAAGACAGGGAATTTTTACTAGGATTAAATGTCAGGAATTGTGAAAAACTGAGTTTAAATGTACTTGGCTAAGGTGTATGTAAACCTCCGACTTCCAGTATTCCATGGCTAATGGCTGTATTCAGGCACTCTGCTTTGCGTTGTGTGTAAGAACTTAGCCGTGGTATATTGGCCATATACCACACCCCCTCGTGCCTTATTGCTTAACCTGTTACGGATCCAATCCCGTGAACCGGATCGATTTTGACAACATCCGGTGAAATGCAGAGTGCCAAATTCAAATGACAAAAATACTCATCCAAATACTCATTACGCGCACATCCAAAACAGGACACTTGACGTGAACTCAGGAACAAGTGGTCTTACTCCCTTGATTTTCATTATTGAACGTTCAAACCTTTTTCTAAAGACTGTTGACATCTAGTGGAAGCCATAGGAACTGCAATCTGGGAGCTAAAATACCCTGCTTTGAATAGCATGCCAATTGAAAACAGTGTGACATGACTGATTCAGACATCCCGGATGGATTTTGCTCGGGTTTTTGCCTGCCATATCAGTTCTGTTATACCCACAGACATTCTTTTAACGGTTTTAGAAACTTCAGTGTTTTCTATCCAAAGCTACTAATTCTGGGCCTGAGTGACAGGCAGTTTACTTTGGGCACGTTTTACATCCGAACTTCAAAATACTGACCCCTAGCCCTAAGAAGTTAAGTAGGCTATAATATATTGTATAGTAAGCTATAATTGCATATTGTCCTTTCTCAGATGTTTGTGTGTTTATTTGTGGCCAAGTGTCCAAGGTCTTACACTGTCCATTAACTTGTCATATTTGTATCAGAGCTTTTGTGTTTGGACCAAATTCTATGCATTCTAATCTATACTGTAAGTCTGTATGCGCTGTACAGTATATCAGCCTATCCTTATTTCTCCGGCAGAGAGGTTGAGATGTTAACGTGAAGCACATCTCATTCTCTCCTCTATTTCTACCCTGTTCCTTTAGTAAAGTTGTGACATTATCATTGCTATTTCTCCAAACATAATGTCTGGGTTAAGGCCACAGAAAGACAGGCAGGCAGGGGGGAGAGATGAGGATGTATGGAAGGGAGGGGAGACAACAGCAAACAGCTCAGTGCAAAATATCACACTGCTGTATTCATAACCTTTTTATTGAATAATCATGGTATCCACGACCATGAATGAATAATCATTCACATATGATAATGCCGACCATGCATTAGTAGTATTAAGAATAAGTTCCAGTCAAAGCTATGCATTAATTACGTATCCCTCTGTACATTTATTTTATCTGACTCATACTTTCTAACTCTTTCTATCTATTTATATCTTGGCCCCTCTTCCTCTCTTTCCCGCCTCCCCTCCTTCTCTCTCTCTCTCTCTCTCTCTCTCTCTCTCTCTCTCTCTCTCTCTCTCTCTCTCTCTCTCTCCCCAGTGAGTTTTGATGACTGTATGGAGAATGAGGGGGTGGTCTTTCAGAGCAGTGACCCCAGGTTTAGCATTGGCGCTGACGGGTCCATCTACGCCCAGAGAGAGGTGACCAGTCTGACCTCACCGGTCCAATTCACGGTCACTGCCAGCGGTCCACACATGTGGGAGACCACGGTCAAACTGGCCCTGATGGGGCAACCCACTCCCTCACCGCCAGGCAATCAGGTATGAGAATCACTCTGTTCGTAGATATACAGTACCAGTCAAAGGTTCCTGGGTTTTTCTTTATTTTTACTATTTTCTACATTGTAGAATATGACGGAAGACATCAAAACTATGAAATAGCACATGGAATCATGTATTAACCAAAAAATTGTTAATCAGATCAAAATATATTTATTCTCTCAACCAGCATAGTCACCTGGAATGAGGTAGTCACCTGGAATGCATTTCAATTAACAGTTGTACCTTGTTAAAGTTAATTTGTGGAATTTCTTTCCTTCTTAATGTTTTTGAGATAATCAGTTATGTTGTGACAAGGTACACAGAATATAGCCCTATTTGGTAAAAGAACAAGTCCATATTATGGCAAAAACAGCTCAAATAAGCAAAGACAAATGACAGTCCATCAAAAACAACAAAAACCATCAAGCACTCATGAGGACCGCCACAGGAAAGGAAGACCCAGAGTTACATCTGCTGCAGAGGAAAAATGTATTAGAGTTACCAGCCTCATAAATTGCATCCCAAATAAATGCTTCACAGAGTTCAAGTAACAGATACAGCTCAACATCAACTGTTCAGAGGAGACTGCGTGAATCAGGCCTACATGGTCGAATTGCTGCAAAGAAACCACTACTAAGGGACACCAATAAGAATAAGAGACTTGCTTGGGCCAAACACAAGAAGTGGACATTAGACCGGTGGAAATCTGTCCTTGGGTCTGATGAGTTTCCAACCGCCGTGTCTATGTGAACGGATGATCTCCGCATCTGATGTTCCCACCGTGAAGCATGGAAGAGGAGGTGTGATGGTGCTTTGCTGGTGACTCTGTCAATTATTTATTTAGAATTCAAGGCACACTTAACCAGTATTGCTACCACCGCATTCAGCAGTGATACGCCATCCCATCTGGTTTGAGCTTAGTGGGACTATCAGTTGTTTTTCAACAGGACAATGACCCAACACACCTCCAGGCTGTGTAAGGGCTATTTGACCAAGAAGGAGAGTGATGGAGTGCTGCAATCACCCGACCTCAACCCAATTGAGATGGTTTGGGATGAGTTGGACCGCAGAGTGAAGGAAAAGCAGCCAACAAGTACTCAGCATATGTGGGAACTCCTTTGAGACTGTTGGAAAAGCATTCCAGGTGAAGCTAGTTGAGAGAATGCCATGTTTGTGCAATGCTGTCATCAAGCCAAAGGGGGGCTATTTGAAGAATCTCAAATATAAAATACAGTGCTGTGAAAAAGTATTTGACCCCTTCCTGATTTCTTATTTTTCCACACATTTGTCACACTTAAATGTTTCAGATCAACAAACAAATTTTAATATTACACAAAGATAACCCAAGTAAACACAAAATGCCGTTTTTAAGTGATAATTGTATTTATTAAGGAAAAAAGCTATCTGAACCTTCATGGCCCAATGTGACAAAGTAATTTCCCCCCCTCGTTAAATCATGAATTTACTGTGGTTAATCACATTTTTTGGAAAGCTGAGTTAAATTTCACTAGCCACACCCAGGCCTGATTTCTGCCAGACCTGTTGAATCAAGAAATCACTTAAAGAGAACCTGTCTGACAAAGTGAAGAAGGCCAAAAGATCTCAAAAAGCAAGACAACATGCCGCGATCCAAAGAAATTCAGGAACAAATGAGAAACAAAGTAACTGACACCTATCAGTCTGGAAAGGGTTACAAAGCCATTTCTAAAGCTTTGGAACTCCAGCGAACCACGGTGAGAGCCATTATCCACAAATTGAGAAAATCTGGAACAGTGGTGAACCTTCCCAGGAGTGGCCGGCCTACCAAAATCACCCCAAGAGCGCAGCGACGACTCGTCCAATAGGTCACAAAAGAACCGACAGCAACATCTAAAGAACTGCAGGCCTCACTTGCCTCAGTTAAGGTCAGTGTTCATGACTCAACCAAGGCGAAAACCACTGCTGACCAAAAATAACATAAAGGCTCGTCTCACGTTTGGCAAAAAAACATCTTGATGGTCCCCAATACTTTTGGGAAAATATTCTGTGGACTGACGAGACAAAAGTTGAACTTTTTGGAAGGTGTGCGTCCCGTTACATCTGGCATTTCAGCAGTCAAATATGGTGGTGGTAGTGTGATGGTCTGGGGCTGCTTTGCTGCTTCAGGACCTGGACGACTTGCTGTGATTGATGGAACCATGAATTCTGCTCTCTACCAAAAAATCCTGAAGGAGAATGTCCGGCCATCATTTCGTGACCTCAAGCTGAAGCGCACTTGGGTTCTGCAGCAGGACAATGATCCAAAACACACCAGCAAGTCCACCTCTGAATGGCTTAAAAAAAAAAAAAATGAAGGTTTTGGAATGGCCTAGTCAAAGTCTGGACTTGAATACAATTGAGATGCTGTGGCGTGACCTTAAAAAGGCGGTTCATGCTCGAAAACCCTCCAATGTGGCTGAATTAAAACAATTCTGCAAAGAAGAGTGGGCCAAAATTCCTCCACAGCGATGTGAAAGACTCATTGCCAGTTATCGCAAACGCTTGATTGCAGTTGTTTCTGCTGAGGGTGGCACAACCAGGTATTAGGTTTAGGGGGCAATTACTTTTTCACATAGGGCAATGAAGGTTCGGATAGCTTTTTTCCCTTTATAAATAAAATTATCACTTAAACACTGCATTTTATGTTTACTTGGGTTATCTTTGTGTAATATAAAAAAAAATGTTGATCTGAAACATTTAAGTGTGACAAATGTGCAAAACAATAAGAAATCAGGAAGGTGGCAAATACTTTTCACAGCACTGTATATTTTGATTTGTTTTACACTTTTTTGGTTACTACATGATTCCATGTGTGTTATTTCATAGTTTTGTTGTCTTCACTATTATTTTACAATGTAGAAAATAGTAAAAATAAATAAACTGTTGAATGAGTAGGTGTTCTAAAACTTTTGACCTGTAGTGTAAACAACTTGAAGCAAACACACATTTAGCCATGGAGCACGTTGGCCAGCAAGCAGCCAATCCTCGACACACCCACAAGTTGTTTATGCATCAAAACCCAGCCCTTTCGCGCCAACTCCAGCAACGGTGGCAATAATTGTGGTTGTGAAAATTGCTAAAATATTTCTGACACCAATCCAAAACCTATAGCGCTACTACCAGCAATTGGATTGATCATTGTGTTAGGTTTGTTAAAATAGAGCCAGGGGAACACAGACAGGAGATGTGCAATGAGGATTTAGTCTCCTCAGGGAAGAATATGTTGGGTGTAAGGGATGTGTGTTCCTGGATCAAGGGACATAGGCAATACATTGTTAAGACTGATATAATGGGTGATGTGTAAGTGTATAGTGTGTTTTTGTTTGCATTTGTGCCTGTCTGTCCAGTGTGTGTATGTGTTTCCACAGAGGGTTCTACATTGAACCCAAAAGGGTTTTACCTAGAATGGGGTTCTGCCTGGAGCCAAAAAAGGTTATCCTATGGGGACAGCCAACTTACCCTTTTAGAACCCTTTTGGAACCCTTTTTTTCTAAGAGTGTATACAGTGCATTCGGAAAGTATTCAGACCCCTTCCCCTTTTCCACATTTTGTTATGTTACAGCCTTATTCTAAAATGTATTAAATATATTTTTTTCCCTCATCAATCTACACACAATACCCCATAATGACAAAGTGAAAACAGGTTGGTGAGTGGTTCTCACTTTTAAATAGGTTTATGTTGTAATCACCCAATTTTACCTTTATTATTAATCAAATTCAAGGTTGATGCAGGGATATCAATGAAACTACAAATGTCAGAATCGGGTGGCCGATATATGCATGCAATA
Organism: Hucho hucho; assembly: GCA_003317085.1. Classification (NCBI taxonomy): domain Eukaryota; kingdom Metazoa; phylum Chordata; class Actinopteri; order Salmoniformes; family Salmonidae; genus Hucho; species Hucho hucho. The sequence continues at coordinate 22,076 of QNTS01001017.1, forward strand.
ACCACTTTTTCACCACCAAAATATGAACAGGAGGGAATATCTATAAAAAGAGATGCAACATCAATGTTATCAGATGTAAGTTTGAGGTCCTTTCTTACAAATAATTGAAAATGTTTATGAACAAAATTGGACACTCCTCCTCCCACTCTTGAGGTTCTACAGTGGTAAACAGCATTATAAGGAGACATTTCCTAAAGCATGGTTGTCTCTTGAGTCAACCATGTTTCTGAAAGGACAACAATGGAAAATTCATGATTGCGAGAAGACAGATAATGAACAAGATGGTCATGATTTTTAGGAAGACTGCAAACGTTCAAATTAAAGGTAGAAAATAAGTTTGTCTTGGAATTAGATAAACAGCTATACAGGTTGTTAAATTGCTTAACATTATAGTAATCACAAGTGATAGACTCATCTCTGGTAAATCTCAGGAAATTAGAATCTGGATCAACACAATCATTATATTTATAATTCGCTTCATTAATATCTAATGAGTTGAAGAGCATGTTATCAGGGTTGATATCCTGCCCAACTATGAGAGATACACAGTCAGAATCATCCATAGAGTGGAACGGAAACATTCAAGTCCATGTCTCACATGTCCAATACAACCACACGTTTGTGTTAGTTTTATCAATAGGGGTGCACTTCCTATGGAATGCACATTGACACAGTCCACATAACACCACTGAAGACTTCAGAGGGTTATGACACAGAGCAATGTGTGTTTTTGGTCATGAGGTTAGGTGAAACACATGAACAAAGTGTAGTAAATAAGTGTGGGTTTGTGTGTGTCAAATCAGTTGATTATAGTGGAGTCACTTGCCATAGGCCTACGAGGGGGGGTGAACGACCAGCTGATCATACCTCAGGTATGCTTTTTTTCGTTCTTCAATTAGTTGTGGCAGCAGTTCCTTTCTTTTGACGCGTACCTTTTCAGAGAAGTCTTCATTGATGAAGATTTTGGTTCCCTAGAGGCACTTGGCTCTCCTGAGAATTTCCTCCTTGTCTTTGAACCTGAGCAGTTTCACTACTATAGATCTGGGCCGTCCAGCGGCGAACAACGTGCCATTCCTGTGCGCCATCTCCATCTCGTTGAGTTTAGGATCCAGTTTGAGTTGATCTGCCAGGATTTTCTTGGCCTTGACTTCTGTGTCATGCCAAGTTTCAGTCTTTGGAGAATTGCAAAATCCTCAGACATGGTTCTGAATGCGGTCTGTCTGGAGACATTCGCGCCCTTTAGCTCCTTCACCTCCGACTGCGTAAATTCCAAACTGTGTTTAAATTCCATTACATCCTTAATCAGATCATCAACCCTTTTGTTGGTATAATACTTAAAGAGTTACAGGAAGGACATAAAGTTATTTTCCTGCAGATCTATTAGATCAGTTCGCTTGTCGTCGATACCTGGAGGTGGTCTTGAGAAGAGCCGACCGGGCTCTCTTCCAGGTTAGACGACAGCGGGGGACAAAAATCTGGGCTGAGGGTATGCCGACCTCTTCCTCTTGCTCCGGTGCTGGCTCCAGGTGGTGGGGTTGGCAGAGACCAGGCAGCGAAGAGTCGTCTCCAGGTCTTGGTTGGCTCACTCCGACTGGCCGTTGGACTGGGGGTGGAACCCAATGAGTGTGCAGAACATCTTCCATAACCGGGACGAGAACTGAGGACCCCGGTCGGAGACCATGTCCACTGGGAGTCCATGGATCCGGAAGACGTGTTGCACCATGAGTTGGGCCGTCTCTTTGGCAGAGGGTAGCTTGGGGAGAAGAATGAAGTGGGTGGCTTTGTAAAACCGGTCCACTACTGTCAGGATGGCGGTGTTGCCATCAGACGGGGGGAGACCCTTGACAAAGTCCAGGGAGGAACAGGAAGAACAGGCAGAGGTTGAAGGAGGAACAGGCAGAGGTTGAAGGAGACCAGTTGGAGCTTGCCATGGAGTCTTGTTCTGCGCACAGATCGTGCATACGGCGACGAACGCGGAGACGTCAAGAACCATGGTAGGCCACCAAAAGCGGTGTCGCACAAAGGCCAGGGTCTGACAGGAGGCCGAGTGGAAGGCAAGCTTAGAGGAGTGGGCCCACTCCAGAACCGAGGAGCGGACAGCGTCAGGGACCAACAGCCGGTTATTTGCCTCCCCCCGCTGCTGCGCCTCACGAACCTGCTTCCCTATTCTCCAGCTGAGTGCCATCATGAGGTGAGAAGGATGGTCTCGGGTTCCGGAAGTGTTGCCGCGGGGCTATAGCGGCGTGACAACGCATCAAGCTTGACATTCTTGGATCCCGGTCGGTATGAGAGGGAGAAGTTGAGCCAGGTGAAAAGCAAGGCCCACCTAGCTTGCCTGAAGTTGAGACGCTTGGCGGTGCGGAGATATTCCAGGTTCTTGTGGTCTGTCCACACAATGAACAGATGTTCCGCCCCCTCCAGCAAGTGCCTCCACTCCTCCAACGCCATCTTCACCGCGAGAAGCTCACGATTCCCCACATCGTAGTTCCTCTCCGTGGTGTTGAGGTGATGGGAGAAGAAGGCGCAGGGATGTAACTTGAGGTCCAGGGCAGAATGCTGGGACAAGATAGCTTCCACTCCAACATCCGAAGCATCGGCCTCCACCATGAACCACCGGGAGGGGTCAGGATGAACCAAGATGGGAGCTGTGGTGAACAGTGTTTGAGATCCTGGAACGCCCGGTCAGCAGCTGGGGACCATGTGAAGCGTTGCAGCTGCTCTCTGGACATAGGTTGGGACCAATCCACCACCGCTCTCACCTTCCCGGGATCCATCTGTACACTCCCTGCAGTGATGATGTAAACCAGAAAGGGGATGGTGGAGCGATGGAACTCGAACTTCTCTGCTTTCACAAAAAGATGGTTCTCCAGGAGGTGTTGGGGGAGCCAGAAGGACAAATGAACCCTGCAGCTGGTACTCCGCGGGAATGGCGGAGAGTTCCGGGCAACTTCCGAGCCCCCAGGAAGATCTCCCGGGTTAGGTTGCGCTGACTTCAGGCAATGAGCGTGGCAGAACGGGCTCCAACCCATGATGGCACCAGCAGACCAGTCAATAATGGGATTGTGTCGCTGGAGCCAAGAGATTTGGCAGACTTCGGAGACTCTCGGGGGAACTTGGGTAGCCTCGGGTTCTCTCGGCAACGAAGCCATCGGGGACTGCTGGGATGTCTTGGAGGTGAGGTGGAAGCCTTGCGCGGGCGAGAGAAATAGAACCTCCTCTCCTATCCGTCAGTAGTTCCCGGGGTGCAAGCTCGTCCTTTACTTCCTCCGATACTCCGTGCAGGAACATGTCGAACATCGCTTCTGGGTTCCAGGCACTCTCAGCTGCCAACGTGCGGAAATCCACCGCATAGTCTGCCACACTGCGGGAGTCTTGCCAAAGCTGGAGTAACTTCCGGGCAGCCTCTCTCCTGGACCATGTAGCATCAAAAACTTTCTTCACCTCCACCACAAACTCCTCCAGACTGAAGCCTATAGCCAACTGTTGTTCCCATACTGCCGTAGCCCAGGCAAGAGCCCTCCCGGACATCAGCGTGATGAGGTACGCTATCTTAGAGCGGTTCGAGGGGAAGGAGGAGGGCTGCAGCTTAACTACTTAGGGAGCACCGGCGCTGTTACGTTCCCCAGTTTCTGTGTTGTGCTTTTGCTTGTATGTGTGTGTTTCAGGATGGCTTCCTGAATTCCCCCCCATTACTAATTGAAGCTGACCCCACCCCCTCGTCAAGATACAGCTGTATCCCATTAGACTCCTTCTCCAGCTATATAAGCCAGTGTTCTGTTGCTCAGAAGAGAGAGGAGGCTGATAGATGAGGCTGATAGATGAGGCTGATGACTGAGGGTGAAGTGCATCCTGAGTTTATGGTTGTTAAGAGATTGTGGTATGTTCTATGTTGGTTGTTACTGATTGTTATGTTCTGTGTTAGTTGTTTTTGCTCAAAGAGAGAGAGCTTCTATCATATCCTGAGTTAGTTTTTTCTCAAGTTGGTTGTGAAATAGTTTGTATTGTTCTGTTTCATTTGTTCCCAGGGGGGAAGGGGAAGGCACCTAGGGGGTGCTTAGGCAAGAGGCCTGCGGACATACATAACCCGTAGTATTTTACTGTCTATGCACACTAGGTAAGACCTGGACGGACCACCCCCTGTATTGTGGTTAGCGCGCTAGGTGGTGCTAAGTTAGGTAAGCTGTGGGTAGGCAGGTAAGGTAGGAGAGGGGGCTTTGACTTTTACTTTCTCTGCTTTGGTTCCGTTCAGCCCCTTTTCCCCCAAATTACCGTGTGACGGAATACATTCCTTGTTAACGGTACCGCTCTCTGCTTTTGTCATCCTTACTCGCACCTACCGTCCCATACCTCTTTCACTCCACGGGGAATTTAGAGCAGCAGGGAGTTGCGTTCCCTCCTCCAAGAGGCGTACGTAACTGGCGCGCTAGCGGGCCACTCCCGACACTACCCGGTGAAATGTAAGGCGCCAAATTCAAAATCCAAAAGTTTAATTATTAAACATTCATCAATATACAAGTGTTACATAGTCATCAAAAGCTCTGCTTCTTGGCAATATCACAGCGTTGTCAGATTTCAAAAAGGCTTTACGGCGAAAGCACAACATTTGATTGTTTGAGGATAGCACCTCTAATATTTATGCATTAGCATAAATTCATAAACCAGCGCGGGTCACACAAAACACATATCACAGCTAAAACAAATCCCTTACCTTTCGAAGATCTTCTGCTCAGGGCATCCCAAGTGTCCAACGAAGACATCCAATGGTTCTTTTGTTAGAAAAAGTAATTTATTATATCCATATATCTCCGTTTGGTTGGCGTGTTATGATCATAAAATCCACCATTGAGTCGCCCATTGAACCGTGAAGAGAACACATTCAAATTATACCTATACATTTTCTACAAACAAATCAAACATCATTTTTAATGTATCCTTAGGTATCCTTTTATGTATATTTACTGTAATATTTCAACCGGACGATAACGTTAACGATAGGAAAGAAAAATAAACTGGGGCGCGCTCACAATCTCTTTGCTAAAGTGGTCCCCTGACTACTTCCTCTTCCTATCCGTTCTGCTTACTCCTAGAACTCCCAGTCTTTGTATAGAGACTGTTGACATCTAGTACATACATTATTTATATACATTATTTTAACACTCTTAGAAACTTCAGAGTGTTTCCTATCCAATAGTACTAATTATGTGCATATCCAGACTCTCCAAAACCTTCACCTATGAAGCCGCTCCCTAAGAAGTTAATGATGAGAGAACACTGAGTGAGAAACGCCCGACAGGTGCCCAACTCTCCATCGAAGCGTTCCGGGGGAGGTAAGCGGGGTTCCCGGGAAATCGGGGTGTCTTGGGAGGCGACGCTGCTAACAGCCGGGTTACTGAAGGGCTGGGAAGTTACCGTCGTGGTGGGCTGCCTAACAGACAACCTGCAGAATTGCTCCAGCAATGCGTTCAACGCTCAGTCATGGCTTTCGGCCAAGGTCTAGGCCCCTTCCATGAGGCCACGAAGCAACTCCTCGTGCCTTCCAATGGTGGCTCCTTGGGAGGAGATGGCGTTGCGGAGCTGGTCAGAGTCTGCTTGGTCAGTCATGGCCAGTTCATACTATCACGTTTCAGGGAAGACACAGATGCAGACAATGTCAAAGTAACAAAAGTTTATTACTAGAACAGGGGGCAGGTAAAACAAAAGGTACAGAACGACAGGCAGTCTCAGGGTCAGAGCAGGCAGAGGTCAATAATTCAGGGTGGTGTGACAAGGTACAGAAACGGCAGGCAGGCTCAGGATCAGGGCAGGCAGAATGTTCAAAACCGGGAAAACTAGAAAACAGGAACTAGAAACAAACATGGGCAAGGGGGAAAACACTGGTAGGCTTGACGAACAACACGAACTGGCAACAGACAAACAGAGAACACAGGTATAAATACACTGGGGATAATGGGGAAGATGGGCAACACCTGGAGGGAGGTGGAGACAAGCACAAAGACAGATGAAACAAATCAGGGTGTGACATACACAGAGACTGTCACACATAGCTAGTCAGCCTTGACTAGAACCCGGATACTCGGTTCATCAGGGCTTGGCATGGCCTTTATCTAAACCCTTGATAGTAGAAGTGAAGGCTATTCTAAGGAGTGAAATGTATTCTTAGAATTAGGAAGGTAGGAAACAGCATATATTAACAGAGTTAGAGTGACTGTGGGCTTTGAGCTCTGGCTATATCATGAGATCCAAGACTTGTCTCTCTCCCTGAACCCCATTGGTTTATCCAGCATCTATTCAGTGCAGTGATTCCCATGTCTCCCTGCCACCTGGTAACACACCTGGATAATCCAGAATTATCCATGTCCGGAAGAGCCCATGTGTCATTCCGTTCTCTGCCATGACACTGATTCACCAAGAAGACCTGTTACTGTGGGCAGCCAAGATGGGCTCACAACATGGCTGCCGTACCTTGACCAGAGTGTGTGGTGTCCAAAGGAGTGTGTGCGAGTGCTCATGACCCCAGGCAGCTCCACAGGGAATTTAACACCCAAATCCCACTGGGTTCACAGACTTTGTTCCACAGTAAGAGGCATAGATAGCCTGTCGAACTAAAGAGCAGGTCTTAGACCCTAAGTGTGACCCATTGTGTGTCCATTACATATTCATACTATTTAACTTAGATACTGAAGAGGGAGAAGAATTTTACTACAGCTGTAGTAATGCAAGCTGCTATATAGACAGAGGAGACAATGAGGACACTGAGGACAATGTGATGTTTCATTATGGACATAGAGCTTTGTGGCACTCTGCTTGTGGAATAATAACTTCCAGATGTGTGTGACACCAGGGGCCGACTCATATCGAAGTGTGCGGGCCGGGGCAATGGGAGGCTGGGAGAGGAGGGGAAGGCCGGGATAGATGCCAGCTGGCTGGGTACTGGTGGTACCGGAGCTGGGGGCCGCTTCCATTTCACACACACTGACTCATGTTCACACAGCGGGTGTGTGTGAAAGAATGGGTGTTTGTTTCTGTGCGTGTGTGTCTGAGAGAGGGGTAATGTATGATCATGTGTAAATATGTTAAGTGTGTGTGTTTTAGTGTACATTTCTGTTTGTGGATATAGTGTGTGTGTGCGCGCGTGCACAACCGTGTGCGCGTGAGTGCGTGTGTGTGAGCTTGTATGCGTCAGTTCCTGCATGTGTGTGTGCACAGTGCATTCTGAAACTATTCAGACCCCTTGACTTTAAGGTGTAAAACAACAATGTCGGAATAAGATTTTACATAATTTAATTTTGTTTAGGAGCAACTAGATGTGTGTTATGGGGAATTACTGTTTCGTTATTGTTCAAGAATCTTTAAAAACGTTTACATATTTTTTTTATATATATATATGGAATAAATGTATATAAAAGTCTAGGAAACGATACTCTGAGCTTTAACTCGAGTCCACGTTTCTGTTTCCATTGATCATCCTTGAGATGTTTCTACAACTTGATTGGAGTCCACCTGTGGTAAATTCAATTGATTGGACATGATGTCTATATAATGTCCCACTGTTGACAGTGCATGTCAGAGCAAAAACCAAGCCATGAGGTCGAAGAAATTGTCCGTAGAGCTCCGAGACAGGATTGTGTCGTGGAAGGGTACCAAAAAATTTCTTGAGCATTGAAGGTCCCCAAGAACACAGTGGCCTCCATCATTCTTAAATGGAAGAAGTTTGGAACCACCAAGACTCTTCTTAGAGCTGGCTGCCTGGCCAAACTGAGCAATCTGGGAGAAGGGCCTTTGTCAGGGAGGTGACCAAGAACCCATTGGTCACACTGACAGAGCTCCAGAGTTCCTCTGTGGAGAGGGGAGAACCTTCCAGAAGGACAACCATCTCTGCAGCACTCCACTAATCAGGCCTTTATGGTAGAGTGGCCAGACGGAAACCAAGATTGAACACTTTGCTCTGAATGCCAAGCATCACGTCTGGATGAAACCAGGCACCATCCCTACGGTGAAGCTTGGTGGTGGCAGCATCATTCTGTGTGGATGTTTTTCAGTGGCAGGGACTGGGAGACTAGTCAGGATCGAGGGAAAGATGAACGAAGCAAAGTGCAGAGAGATCCTTGATGAAAGCCTGCTCCAGAGCGCTTAGGACCTCAGACTGGGGCCGGACTTGAACCCGATCGAACATCTCTGGAGAGACCTGAAAATAGCTGTGCAGCGACGCTCCCCATCCATCCTGACCAAGCTTGAGAGGATCAGCAGGTGAAGATTGGGAGAAACTCCCCAAATACAGGTGAGCCAAGCTTGTAGCATCATACCCAAGAAGACTCGAGGCTGTATTCGCTGCCAAAGGTGCTTCTACAAAGCACTGATTTAAGGGTCTGAATATTTATGTAAATGTGATATTTCCGTTTTATTTTATAGAAATTAGCGAACATTTATAAAAACCTTTTTCTGCTTTGCCATTTTTGGGTATTGTGTGTTGTTCGATGAGTAAAAAAAACAATATAATCAATTTTAGAATAAGTCTGTAACGTAACAAAATGTGGAAAAAGTCAAGGGGTCTGAATACTTTCCGAATGCACTGTATGTGTGTATTAATGCAAGCATGTGTGTGTCTGAACTTGTGTTTGCACGTGCATGTGTATGTCTGTGTCTCTGTATGTCTTTGTGTGTATCTGTGTGTGTTCTGTGCAGTGGTGTAAAGTACTTAAGTAAGAATAATTTAAAGTACTACTTAAGTAGTTTTTTTTGGTTATCTGTACTTTACTTTACAATTTATATTTTTGACAACTTTTACTTTTACTTCACTACATTCCTAAAGAAAATGATGTACTTTTTACTCCATACATTTTCCCTGACACTCAAAAGTGCTCATTACATTTTGAATGCCTAGCAGGACTGTAAAATGGTGAAATTCACACACTTCTCAAGAGAACATCCCTGGTCATCCCTACTGCCTCTGATCTGACAGACTCACTAAACACATGCTTTGTTTGTAAATTATGTCTGAGTGTTGGAGTGTGCCCTTGGCTATCGTTACAAAAAGAAAATGGTGCCGTCTGGTATGCTTAATATATGGAATGTGAAATTATTTATACTTTTACTTTTGAAACTGAAGTATATTTTAAACCAAATACTTTTCGACTTTTACTCAAGTAGTATTTTACTGGGTGACTTTCACTTTTACCTGAGTCATTTTCTATTAAGGTATCTTTACTTTTACTCAAGTATGACAATTGAGGACCACTGGTTCTTTATGTGTCTGTGTGTTCTGTGTGTGTTCTTTATGTGTCTCTGTGTGTGTTCTTTATGTGTCTGTGTTCTGTGTGTGTGTGTTCTGTGGGTGTTCTTTATGTGTCTGTGTGTGTGTTCTTTATGTGTCTGTGTGTGTTCTTTATGTGTCTCTGTGGGTGTTCTGTGTGTATCTGTGTGTGTCTCTGTGTGTGTCTCTGTGTGTGTTCTGTCTGTGTGTGTTCTTTATGTGTCTGTGTGTGTGTTCTGTGTGTGTGTTCTTTATGTGTCTGTGTGTGTGTTCTTTATGTGTCTCTGGGTGTGTTCTGTCTGTGTGTGTTCTTTATGTGTCTGTGTGTGTTCCGTGTGTGTGTTCTTTATCTGTGTGTGTGTTCTGTGTGTGTCTGTGTGTGTTCTGTGTGTGTCTCTGTGTGTGTGTTCTTTATGTGTCTCTGTGTGTGTCTCTGGGTGTGTTCTGTCTGTGTGTGTTCTTTATGTGTCTGTGTGTGTTCCGTGTGTGTGTTCTTTATCTGTGTGTGTGTTCTGTGTGTGTCTGTGTGTGTTCTGTGTGTGTCTGTGTGTGTTCTTTATGTGTATGTGTGAGTGTGAGCTAGAGAAGGGAAGAACATGTTAGAAGTCTGACTCTATTAAGCTATTGTTCCAAACTTTTGAGCCTATGTCTGGCTTGGCTCTCTTCCTCTCCTCCTCTGCCATCCCTCTGTTCCAACAGCAGATGGAGGGAATGTGTTTAATTTGCTGCAGAGGAGAGCAGGCCTTTCCGTGTTAACACTTAATCAACAGTGAGTTAAACATAGTGGTCTACATGGTTGTGTCGTCTGAGCTGGTTGTGGTACACTGTTCATTATTAAGTGCTCAGACCTGTGCTGCCAGACACTGGCAGACCTGTTTGCAGGCTGTTGTGATAGGCCTGATGGTGATATATTCAGAGCTAGGAAGGACAGTGACATCCTCTGAGTTAGCTCCTTGTTAGATTATTGATAATCTAACACAATCCCCTCACCCACCAAAGTATTATTATTTATTACTATTAAGTCCATTGTGTCTGTGCCTGTGTGTGTGTGTGTTATTTCTGAGATATTTATCTCTCTCTCTCTCACACACACACACACACAGACACACACACACTTACTCACCCTGTTAGAATCTGCAGATGAAAGGATTTGGGACATTACTTATTTAGACAGGGGGTGTGAATGGTCTGGGTGTAGCTGGTGCAGAGGAGTCAGGCGCAGGACAGCAGAGATGAGTACCACAAGTAATTTTACTCAAAAAACGTACTCATACAATAAGAATAACCAAGCCCACAATACGGACCAAAAACACAAAACAATCACGCACAAAACTATGGGGAAAACAGAGGGTTAAATAATGAACATATAATTGGGGAATTGAAACCAGGTGAGTAAAACAAGACAAAACAAATGGAACATGAAAAGTTTGGCGATGGCTAGAAAACCGGTGACGTCGACTGCCGAACGCCGCCCGAACAAGGAGAGGGACCGACTTCGGCGGAAGTCGTGACAGGGGGGTCACATCTGCTTCTTAATATATCCACCCCCTATTTCAACCTTCCTCTTCCCATCATCCTCTCTCCCTCCCTGATCCAATCCCTAATACCCCCAGAATCTTCCTCCCCTACATAGTCCCCCCACCATGGCAGTCTGAACTGGAGCAGCCTGCCCCTGCAGTCAGGCCCACTAAGCCCTCCTCCCGCTGAAGAAATATAATAAATTTGTCCAGAACCAAGCGCACATCTGTCTCCCCTTTCCATCTGACGAATCCAGTTTGGATCCATGTTCATAGCTGGCAAACACACACGTGTTTCACTTGGCACTGGTTGCCGGAGAGAGAGAGAGAGAGAGAGAGAGAGAGAGAGAGAGGTGTCCCACTGAACACACACCATATGGATCTGGTTCAGGCAACATGGCACATGATGACATATGATGACACATGTCACATGCGTGTTTGGAAGGGTAGACTGTGCCTGGCACAGGGGAGGAGGAGGGTTGGATTAGATGACTGGTGATTTCTGGTGACTTGGAAAAGCATCCTAGGCAGAGAGACAGAGCTTGGGCTGTATGTGGGGCTGCAGCTCCACTAGTGGTAGAGGGATGAAGTGCACCAGCTATACTCATTCCAATGAGTGTTGATGTTGGATACAGAAATAATTATTAATGTTGAAATCTAAATAGATGAGTCACCAAGGTAAGCATGAAATTTAAGATCAACTCCCACATTCTCATCTCCAAAAAGATTGGACAATATTTGTAATGTCAAACATTCTAAACTCGAAATGGCCAAAATATATTTGAAAGCAATGATAGAGTCAAAAAATGTATTGCCTCTCTCTTTCCATCATGTTAACCACCAACCCTTTCCTTCCCTTCTCCCTCCTGCTCCCCTTCTTCTCACTCCTTTTCACCCCAAACCCTCATCCTCCTCTCTCTCGTGTTCCATGCCATACCTGATGTTTAAAATGTGGAGCTGGATTGAAGAAACTGAACACTAAACGTTTACCCATGGGCATTGTCCATCCCCTCTCCTCTCTCCTATTTACCAAACACACAGCTTATACATGCCAACCTCTCCAACAGACAGGCTTCCTTTAATGCAGCTTGAAAAGCATTTCTCCTGGACCTCCATCTGATGAACTCAGCCTGAAAGCATTGTTTGCTCTGGCAGGTACAGCCCACCTTGGGAGGCAACCAGACAGCGGGGCATACATAAAGGGGGGAGAGAGAAAATGATATGTGTTTTATAGACTGTGGAAAGTTCCACGGGGCGGTAATTAGAATAAACAGCTTGTGGTGTGCCAGAGCCCTCAACTGTCAATGTGTGCCAATATCCCCTTATTTCATTCTTCCCCTGTTGTACCCCTGTTCCTGCATACTTCCTGGGTTTCCCCTTGAATTTTAACTACCGGAAGGAATCCGCAAGGCCACACATTAGCAAGAAGTTTAAAGAGCGAGGAGGGAGGTAGTGAGGGGAGGCAAGGTAAAATGAAATATCGGAATATGTATTAAAACACAAGGCTCTTTAAAAGTCCAAAGAAATGGTGATTGGACCTGTCTCTCTTATCCGAGGAGCGGAGTTTGATCTCACGTACGTGATAGTGCACACACACGGAAGCAAGAGTCTCACCCGTTAAGTTGGAAATGTCTATCATTCGCTCCCTGCCCTGAAACAATGAGCAACATGAGAGCAGATGATTTGGTGAGACCTGGGGAGAGTTAATGCACACCTGGGGTACAGGGCCTTAGCAAGGCATTATCCTAGCCCGCTGGCACACTTAACCTGTCTCACACTCCATCCACCTAGCAGCATAGCACTCCCCAGCTTCTGATGAATAGTTATTATTGAGACAAGCTGTCAGGGTCAGCCGACAGGGAGGAGAGGAAAAACAATAAGATGGAGAGAGAGAGATGGAAATGGAGAGTTATAAAAAGCCAGTTTGAGAGGGGGAAGCGCTAGAGGGCTGAGTGATGTGGTGAGATGATGATTCTGACTGAACTGTGTATACTTTGTGTTATAACCCTGAGGTTTGTCAGTTTACACTGAAGACCAGAGGTGAATACTGCATGATTTCTCCATGTTAATAGCAGCGTTACCATATCCCCTGGACATACAGGATACAGTGTGTTCCTCCTAGCATAGCCTTGTATTATTCATGTGGATCCCTATCCATACAGGACATGACCCTGAGAAGCTACAAGACTGGTTTTAGTCATACAGCAGCCCCCAGATACACATACATGAATGTTGACGTGACTTATGTCAGCTTGTTACGGGCTTGTCGGATATTTGATTAGATATCGAACCAAGAAAATGTGCAAATGAGTGACTTATCTAACTTTATACTTGACCCTGGAATTAATTTTTTAATTAGATGCACCCAGAGTTTTGAATTAATTAAAATGTTGAATAAATGAAATACTGCATTTACGTTGTATTTACTTTGTAATTTTGTATCTCAACAGCTGCTTATACTCTGCCAATGCAATTCAAACTTTGTTGATTGCACCCCACCAAAACCCACCTCACTGATTACAATCAAGACATCCTTAACAACAAGACTAATGAGTAAATATTTATCACATAAGAGAATGGAGGTTCCTTGTAGCCATCTTTTTCCTGATGAGAACACTAGCCTGTGGATAGAGAGTGACTCAGTGTCCCTGGCCGTGCTGGGGGAATAGGGGTGTAAATCACACAGGCACATTTTAACACATAGCAACCCGCTCAACTGTATCTTTGTCCTTTTTGTCATGTCTTTCAGGTCACAGAGGAAGAGGGAAAAGGAGGGGAGAGGAAAGAGGAAGAGGAGGTCAAAGCACCACCAGAGTTCCAGGCTCCACCCACTGTCATCATGTTTCCCAGGCAACAGGAGATAAGCTCCAAGGGGCTGCGGAGACAGAAGAGGGACTGGGTGATTCCACCAGTCAACGTGCCTGAAAACTCCAGGGGGCCCTTCCCACAAATGCTTGTCAGTGTAAGTAACCTTTCTGATTGGTTAACTCCCAAATTTAGACAGGAAATACTCAGGAACCTTTTTTTAAAGCCCTAACAATATATGGTTCCTTGTATGGCAATTGCTGTTTTAGCTACTGTATAACACCTCATGCACATCAATACTTTGGATTGCACACTAATGCTAGCAAGTATAATTCAAATGACGCTGTTAGCATATCAAGTCCTTGGGCGGTCAAAAACATTTAAGAAGCAATGACCACTGAATGTTTTCATGAGTGATGAAAGTGTATGATAAAAAGCCCTACAGGAGAAATAAAGAGAAGTTTATCACAACTGGTTTGTGCCTACTTCCTCTCTTTCCTCATTATGACTGGCTGTCAGGCTTGGAAGGTGATTATGCTGTGTATCTGTGATATGATTACAACTGCAAATGGGTTCAGGTATTCTAACTCTACTGATTGGGCTAAGAGCTTTTCCCCTTGGTCCGAGAGCTCTGTCCCCAGACACACCAAGACGCTCTCTATCTCTCTAAGCCTATACACAGTATTAATTTTGTCTGCTGGGCTTTCACTGGGAAAGACCTGTATATTGTCCCCTTTATTCAAACAATTAAAGAATTCAGTTTTCACTTTCATCATTGAAATAGAATTGTGCTGCCATGTTTGTAGACCATGTCATTCTGTTGAACAAGCTGTCCTCTATAGGGTTGGGTAATGATGCATAGTTATATCAATGACAGAACTCAGGCCATCAAGGTAGATGGGGTCAAATCTGATTTCCTTGAGTTACATAAAGAGGTGCCCCAAGGTTCAATACTCGGCTCACTACTGTATACAATCTATATAAATAAGATTGGTAATGCTGTAAAAAAAAATATATATATATAATAATAATAAATACATTTGTATGCAGATGATACAGTGTTGTATTCCATAGCTCCATCGGTTGGCCAAGCCTTTTCGCAGTTGAAGTCTGATGTTCTTGCATCACAGAGGTTACTATTGGATCTAAAGTTAGTGCTAAATGCAAACAAAACAAAATGCATGCTTTGTTCTAGGTCCCATAACCCAGATTTAAATGAATTTGTAATGACTCGTATGAACGGTACACAAATTGAGCAAGTTCTTTCCTACAAATATCTTGGTATCTGGCATGATGACAAACTGTCATTTAAAAAACATGTCATTGAGCTGGTGAAGAATTTGAAGTTCAAGGTTGGCTTCTTTTACAGAAGCAAATGCATGTCTGGCTTTTGTTAATAGGAAGGAAATTGTCCAGGCCACTTTTATGTCTATTTTAGATTATGGGAATATTACCTAAATGCATGCAGCAGCATCTACACTTCAACCACTAGATGCTGTTATCCATTGTGCCCTTAGGGTTATTACTGGTGATGGTTATAGAACTCACCATTGTGTTTTGTATTAAAAAGTGTGTTGGGCCTTTGTATGTAAGGAGAGAGCAGCATTGTCTTGTGTTTATCTACAAAGCACTCATGCAGAAACTTCCTATGTATCTATAATCATTAATTCAATTTAGACTTACAAATGACCAAACCCGGTCTCAGGTTTGGATAACACTGAAGGCTCCTTCAGTCTCCACAGAGTTGGGGAAAGCTGATTTTATAATTTTTTGCACCATTTATATGGGACAACTTCCAGAGCTCTCTGAAATTAGATGTTCTGCTACCCCTTGGTCAGTTCAGAGTAATGATCCGAGACCTCTATGTTGATAAAGGTGTCTGTTTTTCTTAATATGTTTTGTAATTTTGTATATTGTTTATTGTATGTGTTTGATGTATTTATGCAGGGCCCATCTGTAAAAGAGATCCTAGTCTCAGTATGACTTCCCTATCAAAATAAAGGTAAAATAAAACATTTATAAAATGATAATAATTGCACAGCTCCTTTTACAATGTAATTTGCCACAGAACTGACTGACATTAAGTAAGACAATGTCCCTGCAGTGTATCTTCAGCTAGCCAAACCAGGGCAAGAGTTCATCCCTCAAGGTGTAATATAGGGGCATTTACAATCCACAGATATAAAGCGTGTTGTTTTGAACTGGGAAGATATGATACGCTTGTTCAGATAGAAACCACCCCCGCAATTATGTGTTCTCATGGTCTGAACCATACACATATCTTTCATACGTCTGTGTCCTGTGGACTGGGGATAAATATGCTCTGATCCACAAGTCTGCTGCCTGCACTATGCTTGATCATTATTCAACGGAGCTCCACTCATTTAGTATTCAAGATACGGCAGTAGGGAAAAACACAAGTGACTACCATCGCAACAAATTACATTTCAGCAAAACTGCTAGTTTTCAAAAGTATGGAAAATAAACAGAAACACGGAAGGGGGTTGGGGGTTGAGATTGTAAAAGCTGCACGGAAAAGAAAAGAACATGATTAAATAAATGCTTGTGTAAATGCGTTGTTGTGCCGAGCACTGCATAGTGCAGAGTCTTTCAAATTCAGAGGTTCGGAAGGTGAAACACCTATGGATCCCAGGCCTATACTGTGTGCCATAGTTCATCAAAAAACATCCCTCCCAATGAACGAAACC
This sequence comes from Hucho hucho, assembly GCA_003317085.1. Taxonomy (NCBI): domain Eukaryota; kingdom Metazoa; phylum Chordata; class Actinopteri; order Salmoniformes; family Salmonidae; genus Hucho; species Hucho hucho. The sequence continues at coordinate 38,356 of QNTS01001017.1, forward strand.
CTACTGGTTTTTTATCCCTTTCCCTCTTTCCCTCCCTCCCTCTCTCTCCATCTGAAATATCTAGCCATTAGCTTTTCTCCCTGTTTACAGAACCCTCACATCTGTTGTGTTTGGATAACATTTTTGCAGAAGAAGCATTTTTCCTTTTCTTTTTCTTCTTTCTTTTTCATAGTTTTCCAACCTGTTTTCATCCCCTCCCAAGGGAAGGCCTGCGGAGCCACTTTAAGGAATCCCCCCAAAAAGACAAGTCTGGGAATGAAAGGAGGAGGAGATAAGTTTCTCTCCCTTTGTTAGAGAGCAGGAGGGAGGATGGGAGGAGTATATACAGATCTGGCATGTGTCCTGTCTCTCCCTGGCACGATACAGCTCTCCTGGATCGAGGGGTCAGTAAAAACCAGAGAGCTGAGGAGGGAAGGAGGAGAGGAGAGGGGAGGAATGGAGGAGAGGCAATCAAAGGAGTGTTTGGAAACATTAGTGTGCAGCCAACACAATCCATTGCCTGTGCTGTAAATAGGCCCTGTAGGAGCTGGTGGAGGGCTGAGAGTACACAGTTAGGAGCTGAAGAGAAGTGATGCATGCTGAGGATTCCTATAGGCTCCTGTCTCTCTCTTTAATAATGACTGGAGGGAAGTCAGGGCCATCCTGAGACTTAGGTCCACGTACCGCGGAGAGATTTTAACAAGGCGCCAGATAGCTTTTTGTGAGGTTTTGATGTCGCTATCCTTGTTGTTGCTTTGTGTGTTTGTGCTTTTGTTTTGAGGCAACCATTCAACGTTGGCTGGTCAACATGTGAGGCAGATCATGTTGAACAGTTCCCTGGGTAGACAATCTAGTAGTGTGCATTTCACTGTTCACTCTTTTATTTGACGCTATTGAGATCAGTGAAGAGATTTAGAGTACATTGCTAGCTGTACTCCTTTAATTGCTTTAAAGAAGTCTTACTACTTCAAAACTTAACCATATCATAAAAATCATTGTATGAGTCCCTTTGCTGTAGATGATGCCTGTATGTCAGCACGGTCAGTGTGTGTGCGTATCTGTTTTAGAGTATAGCACAGAAGAGGGAGAGTGAGAGAGAGAGAGGAGCACAGGGAGGAGATAGATAGCGCAAGAGAAATAGAGTCCAACAGAAGGATGGAGAAGAGCAATACTATGGAGACAGACAGATGGACAGAGACATAGCTTTCAGATTGTATGTGGTGGAGAGAAGAATGTTTCTGTGACACCATGCTGCAGAGCTCTGCCATTTGTGGGTCTCTGAAGCCTATACCTGTCTCTCCTCCCTCTCCTTCTCCCTCTCCCTCTCTCCCTTTCACTCCCTCTCTGTCTACCTCCCTACCTCACCATTACTCAGTGCTCTGTGTGGCGTGGCTGTGAGGCTGACAGTATGATGCCTACCTTGTCTAATGGTCTGTGAAGCCAATCCAATCCTTAATGGCCGGTTCTGTCATCCGCCGCCCAACTGAATGACATCCCAGAGACGCTCTGGTCCCACCCTGACATCGCTACTCTCCCCTTCTCTCCCCTGCCTGGCAGAGGGGCCGTCAGCGGGACAGACAGGGTGACAGCAGCCCTCACTTCCCCTGCGCCTCTCCGCCAGACCAGGCTCTGTCACTTTGATCAGGCCACCGCTGCAAGGGACAGGTTTGGTAACAAGGCCGCGGCCACTACCCAGGAGTCTTACCCAGGCCCCTGTCAGTGGGGTTGTGACTGGGGGAAGTGTTGATTGGATGAGTGAGGTACTAGTTGACACACCGAACAGTGCCCAGACTTGTTGTACTCCATGGCCAGGGAAGTGTAAGCGAACTCAGAGAGACTGCTCTGGGCCCAGTGCAGAAACTACTGCTACTGTATCCAGGTCCTTAGCCTCTAGCTAGCATGTGTTTATCAAGGCTTATTTCCATCAGTCCTACTGTACTGTACAAAGCCCTACAACCTTTAGTGTGTCTGTATCATCACATATAGCCTTGTACACTTCAGTGCTCAAATATCTGGGCCTGTAGGCTGTAGTCTCTAGTTCGACTGTACGAAGAACCTTAGCTTTTATATTGACTGGCTATCGGGCCCTCATGCCAGCAGCTATGTTTGAGGCTATATTCAGAGTTCCCACTGAAGTATCTTTCCAGCACTACTCCTCTCTAGAGCAGATGGAGCTGAACGATGCACAACTTTAACAAGCTGCGAGAAGAAAGAGCAACAAAGAGGCAGGCATGGCAATGATAACATGAGAGCCTTTCTTGAAGAAGAAGAAGAAAAAAGCAAGAAAAGAGGGAAATGATGAAGCAGGAAATAGTAATTCCTCACAATATACTGGTGTTCTTTGTGCAAAAGGAACATGAGGTAGGTTTGTCGGTAGTTATCGTATATAACTAAAACGTTGAGAGGTAACTAGAGGACGCCGTCTCTCCGTAGCTATAGAGGACGAGCCCATTTATTTCTGAGTTGGACCGGGGGTTAGCGTTAGTTGGTCGCAGTCGTTTTACGGTTGCTGTGGACACTACTTTCTTATACGAATTGGTCTCCTGTGCATAAATACTGTATGTACCAACAGCCTATTTGTTTCGTATCTCACAGTGGAAGCTGTGTGGTTTGGGGCATGAAGAATAGCATGTTTACTGTCTATATGGGTAAGATAATGATGGGTATGGGATACCTGGAAGGGGCTTCCTCAGTGCTGCTTGTTAACCTTTTCCTGTACTGGGTTAAGTCAGGGTCACGCAGAGAGTTTCTTGATAGTTTTAAACAAATCTACTTTGATACAAAAGTATACACCTCACACATATGGTTATTGTTTAAAAAAAAAGATGAAATGTATTCTATATTACACTTTAAATACATCACAGAAGACTGAAATATAACAAAACCGTTTGACATAGAAACACCTGATTTTTGGCTCTTGTTTTTAAATGTTTATTAATTATAAAATTATGAAAATTATTAATAATATTCCACCCACGAGGCCACTAGGCCATTTGACTGCAAGAAGGGGCTACGGAGGATTACAGTTTTTTTCAATTGCTAACATGCATTGGTCAAAACTGAAGTCACATTGTCAAAACTCTTCCCACAATCAGCGAAACAGAAGTGTATGTGGACCAAACTGTGAATAATTTTTCATTGCTTTCACACAAAATGCTTTCAATGACCATATTCTCCAAAATCCATGAACTCTTTTCTCATTCATACTCCACCACCTGCAAAACTATATATTTGCAGCACGATTTTCAAATGCTAACACACTGTTTCCAAAACTTTTAAAAACACATTCAAAACAGAATGATGGCAAATGTTGTGCATTTCTGCAGTAACCAGATTGAAACATATAGAAAATCTCAGCAGAATATTTAATCATTCCAAACACAGCTGATTGCACTTTCAGCTGAATGCTTACCCAAGTGTCCTGTTTTTAGTCTTGTTACCAAACAGACAAAAGAGGACGGCTTCAGAATGATTTAGTTTGGAAACATGGATCAAGGAAAACAGGTTGGTGGGGAAAGAAGAATGGCAGGGAGAGGGAGAATGCAAGGAGAACAAAGGAGAGGAAGACCAAGAGCGGTGGTCTCTGATGAGATAAGGGCCACAATTATTGACCTTGTTGTAAACGATGGTCTCTCTTTGAGAGAGGCCGGTTTAAGGGTGCAACCAAATCTGCAGCGTCTGAATCGCTGTATCTTCAGCTCACCTAACGTAGCAGCGACTACGGAATTGGCTCCCTGACTCATCTAGTGCTACTCATTGGACCCTATGACCACTCGGCTACACATGCCTCTCCCTAATGTCAATATGCCTTGTCTATTGCTGTTTTGGTTAGTGATTATTGTCATATTTCACTGTAGAGCCCCTAGCCCTGCCCAATGTGCCTTAGATAGCCATTTTGTTCCACCCCGCACACATGCGGTGACCTCGCCTGGCTTAACTGGTGCCTCTAGAGACAAAACCTCTCTCATCGTCACTCAATGCCTAGGTTTACCTCCACTGTACTCACATCCTACCATACCCTTGTCTGTACATTATGCCTTGAATCTATTCTTCCTCGCCCAGAAATCTGCTCCTCTTACTCTCTGTTCCGAATGCACTAGACGTCCAGTTCTTATAGCCTTTAGCCATACCCTTAACCTGCTCCACCTCTGTTCCTCTGGTGATGTAGAGGTTAACCCAGGCCCTGCATCCCCCTGCACCACTCCCATTCCCTAGCGCTCTCATTTGTTGACTTCTGTAACCGTAAATGCCTTGGCTTCATGCATGTTAACATTAGAAGCCTCCTCCCTAAGTTTGTTTTATTCACTGCTTTAGCACACTCCGCCAAACCTGATGTCCTAGCCGTGTCTGAATCATGGCTTAGGAAGGCCACCAAAAATCCTGAAATTTCCATCCCTAACTATAACATCTTCCGACAAGATAGAACTGCCGAAGTGGGCGGAGTTGCAATCTACTGCAGAGATAGCCTGCAGAGTTCTGTCATACTATCCAGGTCTATGCCCAAACAATTCGAGTTTCTACTTTTAAAAACCCACCTTTCCAGAAACAAGTCATTCACCGTTGCAGCTTGTTATAGACCCCCTTCAGCCCCCAGCTGTGCCCTGGACACCATATGTGAATTGATTGCCCCCCATCTATCTTCAGAGTTCGTACTGTTAAGTGACCTAAACTAGGATATGCTTAACACCCTGGCCGTCCTACAATCTAAGCTAGATGCCCTCAATCTCACACAAATTGTTAAGGAACCTACCAGTTACAACCCTAAATCCGTAACCATGGGCATCCTCTTAGATATCATCTTGACCAACTTGCCCTCTAAATACACCTCTAATGTCTTCAACCAGGATCTCAGCAATCACTGCCTCATTGCCTTAGTGCGTGATGGGTCCACGGTCAAACGACCACCCCTCATCACTGTCAAACGCTCCCTAAAACACTTCAGTGAGCAGGCCTTTCTAATCGACCTGGCCCGGGTATCCTGGAAGGATATTGACCTCATCCCGTCAGTAGAGGATGCCTGGTTGCTCTTTAAAAGTGCTTTTCTTGCCATCTTGAATAATCATGCCCCATTCAAAAAATGTAGAACTAAGAACAGATATAGCCCTTGGTTCACCCCAGACTTGACTGCCCTTGACCAGCACAAAAACATACTGTGGCGTTCTGCATTAGCATCGAATAGCCTCTGCGATATTCAAACAGAAATCTGCTTCCTGTAGCACTAATTCCAAAACGTTTTGGGACACTGTAAAGTCCATGTAGAATAAGAGCACCTCCTCCCTATTGCACTGAGGCTAGGAAACACTGTCACCACCTATAAATCTATGATAATCGATCGTTTCAAGAATCATTTTTCTACGGCTGGCCATGCTTTCCACCTGTCTACCCCTACCCCAGCCAAAAGCTCAGCAGCCCATGCAGCAACTTGCCTAAGCCCCCTGGTCATGGGTGCACCTCAGCCAAGCTCAAGGTCCTAAACGATATCATAACCGCCATCGATAAAAGACAGTACTGTGCAGCCGTCTTCATCGACCTGGCCAAGGCTTTCGACTCTGCCAATCACTGCATTCTTATTGGCAGACTCAATAGCCTTGGTTTCTCAAATGACTGCCTCGCCTGGTTCACCAACTACTTCTCAGATAGAGTTCAGTATGTAAAATCGGAGGGCCTGTTGTCTGGACCTCTGGCAGTCTCTATGGGGGTGCCACAGGGTTAAATTCTCGGGCCAACTCTTTTCTCTGTATAAATCAATGATGTCGCTCTTGAAGCTGGTGATTCTCTGATCCACGTCTACGCAGATGACACCATTCTGTATACATCTGGCCCTTCTTTGGCCATACAATACTCCTTCCATGGCCTCCAACTGCTTTTAAATGCTAGTAAAACTAAATGCATGCTTCAACCGATTGTTGCCCGCACCTGCCCGCTCGACTAGCATCACTACTCTGGAAGGTTCTGACTTTGAATATGTGGACAACTACAAATACATAGGTGTCTGGTTAGACTATAAACTCTCCTTCCAGACTCACATTTTAAGCATCTCCAATTAAAAATTAAATATAGAATCGGCTTCCTATTTCGCAACAAAGCATCCTTCACTCATGCTGCCAAATATACCCTCGTAAAACTGACTATCCTACCGATTCTTGACTTCGGCGATGTCATTTACAAAATAGTCTCCAACACTACTCAGCAAACTGGATGTAGTCTATCACAGTGCCATCCATTTTGTCACCAAAGCCCCATATACTACCCACCACTGCGACCTGTATACTCTCGTTGGCTGGCCCTCACTACATATTCATCGAGAGTGAGAGGGGGACAAGGAGGAGGAAGACAAGGACAAGCCTATTTCTTTTTCTTCTACTGTATTTGTTTCGTCTGTTACTGTTCATCCCGAAATCTGGATGAAAATACAATGTTTTGAGAAAGAAATACATTATACCCCCCCCCTTGCATTCATGTTTATAGTGTAAATATAAACTGAATATGCATACATACTATATCTATTTGTGCACATACATGTACGTGTGAGTGCTATGACAAACTGCTGTGGACTCCAATGAACATGCAAAAGACACAAGAGAGTAGTGTTTTACATTTGTCACATTCGTGTGTAGTTGGCGTGTATAAGAGCTAATCATTTAATGTATAGAGTTTTGATGCAAAAACACAATTTTGAGAAGAGTTAAAATAGTTTTGAATTAAGTATTTGGTTTTGCAAGAGATGTGTGACGTTTTGCATGTTGTGTATGTGTTTTGGGGTTTTGTGTGTAGAGTCTAGAGAAAAGGAGCCATAGTTTCAGAAATCATGTGTAAGCATTTGTAATTACTGTAATAACCAATCAGGGTTTGAAACAGCTATGCATAATGTAAAGTACTGTAAAACTGTGGATTTACTGTATTTTAGAGAGCAATGGAGATGGAAGCCAGGCAAACTGCACATACATTCATCTTTGTGGATTCAACCAGGCAAAAACACGCCGCAGTGGAAGAAATGTGATTGAGAGCAACCGTGGATGTCCCAGGCCAGAGAGGAGCTAACATCACAATGTGTGCAGCACTGTCCAATGATGGTTTGCTGTTACACAAACTACTCATTGGCCCCTACAATACAGAAAGGCTCATTTATTTTCTGGATGACCTGCATAACGGACTTGTGCCAGCGGAGGAGAGAGGGGCAAGAAACTCCCCTACCTTCGATGTTGTGTGGGATAATGTGGCATTCCACCACTCTGCTGCTGTCATAGACTGGCTTGCTGCACATCCCAGGATGTCAGTACTATTCCTGCCTCCATACTCCCCCTTCCTAAACCCCATAGAGGAGTTTTTCTCTGCGTGGAGGTGGAAGCTTTATGACCACCATCCACATGACCAGATGTCCTTACTGGATGCCATGAATGCAGGGTTGGATTAGACATTCCAGTAGATACTTTCCAAGATAAATCGCCAGAGAAGACATACGATGTGATGTTGATAAGAACTTGTGGCCAAATGCAGGAGAGAGGGAGAACTAGAACCCTTACAGTACTGTACAGTATGAGTGATTATACTATACCTGTTGTTGATGGGGTTTTTTGTAATTATTATTGCAGCCCTGGAATTTCAGGAATTTGTTTTTTATTTCAACTTTTTATTTTTCACAAGTAAATTACTATATGCAAAGATATAGAAAAAAGAATGGCGTTTGTATCAAATTGCTGCATTTCTGATTCATTCTTGTTCCATATACAGTCAATAAAGTGAAAAGGTGTTATTCTTATTCTATAATGAAATACTGATTTATGTTAAAAATCATTCAAACTTCAAAGATAATTGTTCATAATTTATGTAATGCTCCATGTTGTTAGTGTTTTTTTAGGTCAATGTGTTAAGAGTGACAATGTATGCTTTCTGAGTGAGAATTGTTGCTAGTGTTCTGGTCGAACAAGCTTATTTTGAGACATGTATGAAGTGTTTTGGTGGTTTGAGTGAGTTTTGGAGGTGAGATTAACTGTTTGGCCAAGATGCATGTTGGGGATGCAGACTGTGTGAAGAGTTTTGAAACAGTGGCTTCAGTATTGACCGATGCTTGTTAGCAATTGAAAAAAAACGGTAATTGAACCGTTGTGAAAATAAACTGTAGGCTTCCATGTAAGCGTTTTAACTATGGCGAAAATGTACTTGATACTCCATATATGAATGTTTAACATAGCGTTTGTTGTGAATTTCCGTGGAACCCCAGAGCCGGAGTGATTTAAAGAGTGTTCCCCCTTTCTCCCTCTTTTTCAGATCTCTCTCACTAATTCTTGCATGTATTATCTCTCCTCCTCTTTTTCTTTCCATCTTTCTCCATTCCAGCTATCTTCTTGTCTCCTCTATCCATAGATACTATTCTTCTTTCAGTCTACTTCTCATCTTCCCTCTCTCCTCTCTACATTATGTCCTATTCATTTCTCTCTCAGCCTTTAACTCTACCACTTCTTTTCCTTTCTCAATCCTCTCTCTGTCCTCTCTCTCTCCTCTCCTTCCACTCTGAGTGAGAGCTAATAGCTCAGTGTTTTTTAAGAATCAGTCTGGTTATGTGAGCAGACAGACAATTATCTAAGGTGGGAGATGAGCCCTGAAATTGTACCTCTGAATAATGCTGCAATTTTAGCCGAAGCTCCACCGCTCTGAGTCAGAATGCTGCCTGCTCTTCTTTAGGATGTTATCTTTGGAGAGTTTAAGGAATTGTCTTTGAGGTTGAGTAGTTTTATCTGAAGATAAAAGTCAGTAGACATGATCTTGACTGATGTGCCACAGTTTTGTTGTCTACAGTTAGGCTGAACAACTGTCCTGGTACAAGTGAGTCATTTTCAAAGGACCTTATTGATTTGGAAGAAGGGGAACATTTTGTTTCAAACATTTATTTGCCCCCTGGTGTGCTTTTATTGACTGTTAATTCAGGCCTTACAGAGTCAGACCTACCGGACGGTTGTTGTTCATGGTGGAAGTTGAAAAATTATGAAAATCAAACTGTTTCTTATCAATGTCCTCTTGTGTTTCTTTGTGCAATTGCCCCCACTTCATAGCTAAGATGAGTCAAACTGGTAAAGTATTCTGTGTGTGTGTGTGTGTGTGTGTGTGTGTGTGTGTGTGTGTGTGTGTGTGTGTGTGTGTTGTGTGTGTGTGTGTGTGTGTGTGGTGTGTGTGTGTGTGTGTGCGCATCTGTGCATCTCTGTGCTTACAAGACCTGCCAGAGTACCTGTGCTCTAGTTTCTCTTTCTCTCAGGAGCTCATTTAGTACAACATTCTCAGAACCCAATGAGAGAAACCCCCCTGAGGTGTCTGCTTTCTTTTCAGCGTACATTTACCCGTGATTAATGACTACAGCACTCCACTGACATACGCAGCAACAACCAAAACAGCAAGCATAAGAGAGAAAGAGACAAAAGAAGGGGGGGAATATAGAAAGACAAAAAACACCAAAGAGGATTGTGATGTATTGGAGGCGATCGATGTGTTTGTGTGTGTGTGCCTGTGTGTGTGTGTGTGTGTGTGTGTGTGTAGGGAGACACCAGCAGGATTAAACGATAGGCTAGGTCTGTGTTTGGGTTTGACAGACATCCCAGAGCCCTAGCAGCCATGGCCTCTTCCCCCAGCTCTAATTCTGGTTTATGCATCCTCTGGCCATGCCAACACTGCATCACTCCAATCTACCACTTGCGGTGGGGGAGAAACACAAGGTTGAGAGTATTTAAGAATCGCAGGCCCATTCATATTCCCAAGTCACCAGGAAACCACAGTGTTCCCCATATGGAATGCTTTATGAATGTCAAATTGCACAGAACTCATTTTCTGGGCAAAATAAGTCCAGGCTATGAAAATAGAGAACAGTAACTTTATTAACACACATGGTGATACATGTACAGTACTGTAGTATATTTACAGAGGAGTTGTGTTTTGTATTTTATGCTTTTTCCTCTCCCTCTTTTTAGATAAAACTATACTAAATATATTCAGGTCATCAAATAATTGATTAAAACAAACTTTTTGCAATGAAGGTTTACAGTAGCCTCAACAGCACTCTGTAGGGTAGCGCCATGGTGTAGCTTGAGGACAGCTAGCTTCCGTCCTCTTCTGGGTACCGAAAGGTTGCTAAATCAAATCAAATCAAATTTTATTTGTCACACATGGTTAGCAGATGTTAATGCCAGTGTAGCGAAATGCTTGTGCTTCTAGTTCCGACCATGCAGTAGTGCTACAGGAAGCAATTTCACAACTACCTTATACACACAAGTGTAAAGGATTGAATACGAGTAAGTATATATAAATATATGGATGAGCGATGGCTGACCGGCATAGGCAAGATGCAGTAGTTGGTATATAGTACAGTATATACATATGAGATGAGTAGTGTAGGATATGTAACATTATATAAATGGCATCGTTTAAAGTGGCTAGTGATACATTTATTACATCCCTTTTTAATTATTAAATTGGCTAGAGATTTGAGTCGATGGCCAAACGGCATAGGCAAGATTTAGTAGATGGTATAGAGTACAGTGTATACATCTGATATGAGTAATGTCGGATATGTAAACAGTATATACAAAATTGTTTAAAGTGGCTAGTGATACATTTGTTACATCCAATTTCCTATTATTTAAAGTGGCTAGAGATTTAAGTCAGTATGTTGGCAGCAGCCACTCAATGTTAGTGGTGGCTGTTTAACAGTCTGATGGCCTTGAGATAGAAGCTGTTTTTTCTCTCGGTCCCAGCTTTGATGCACCTGTACTGACCTCGCCTTCTGGATGATAGCGGGGTGAACAGGCAGTGGCTCGGGTGGTTGTTGTCCTTGATGATCTTTTTGGCCTTCCTGTGACATCGGGTGGTGTAGGTGTCCTGGAGGGCATGTAGTTTACCCCCGGTGATGCGTTGTGCTGTCTTCACTACCCTCTGGAGAGCCTTACGGTTGTGGGCGGAGCAGTTGCCGTAGCAGGCGGTGATACAGCCCAACAGGATGCTCTCGATTGTGCATCTGTAGAAGTTTGTGAGTGTTTTTGGTGACAAGCCGAATTTCTTCAGCCTCCTGAGGTTGAAGAGGCGCTGTTGCGCCTTCTTCACCACGCTGTCTGTGTGGGTGGACCATTTCAGTTTGTCCGTGATGTGTACGCCGAGGAACTTAAAACTTTCCACCTTCTCCACTGCTGTCCCGTTGATGTGGATAGGGGGGGTGCACCCTCTGCTGTTTCCTGAAGTCCATGATCATCTCCTTAGTTTTGTTGACGTTGAGTGAGAGGTTATTTTCCTGACACCACACTCCGAGGGCCCTCACCTCCTCCCTGTAGGCCGTCTCGTCATTGTTGGTAATAAGCCTACCAGATCGAATCCCCGAGCTGGCAAGGTAAAAATCTGTTGTTCTGCCCCTGAACTTTTGGTTTAAAAAATGTATTGCCACTGGGGCCTGCCGGTGTAAATGCTTAACTGCTTACTGACTGTACACTGTACTGCATGGTTGTAGCGGGTTTACTAACTGGTTAGTTCTATTAGCTGTGTTGACTTACTTTAGCTAACATGATAGGGTTTGGCTTGGAAAGTTTTTTTTGCCTGGTCACACACAGCTGATCTATTGTGCATTGAAGTCCACAAGCGAAGGGAAAAGGTGAGTGGAGGAGAGCACATAGATGCGTGAAGGAATACAACGTGACTGCTATGAAAGTGAACTGTGTTTACATGTGATCAGGAGTGTGTGTATTCTGCCGATTCTGTTGAAAAACATTTCTGAAATGAAAGTAAATGGAACAAAACCGGGATAAACATACCTGAATTTGTCCAATAGAAACTCTTGTTTGCAACTGCTGAACTAATGATTACACCCTAGATCAGATAGATGCAGGCAAGAGTGTGCAAGGCGATATTGAATATGTCACTGTCTGTCCATGTGTCACTGTCTGTCACATCTAATTTTTCTCTCGACCTATGTGCACCTACGTTGTAAACTTTAATTCATAGGCTAGGTTGTAGCAACCTCATGATGGGTATAGGGAAAATTTGAGTATCATGTAAACCTATGGATGTTACATTGAACTGGGTGAATGGAATATGAATGACAGTCATCCAATATGCTGTAATAGAAATAAGGCCCAGCTCATGAAAAAAAAGAATAGTCTTCCCTCATCTTAAACGACATCAACCGCCACTGGGACGCACACACACACACACACACACACACACACACACACACACACACACACACACACACACACACACACACACACACACACACACACACACACACACACACACACACACACACACACACACACACACACACACACACACACACACACACACACACACAGAGACACACACACAGCCCACAGCCAACCAGGAAGTGGCAGAGCCCATCATGTCAGAGGGATCAGGATAGAGAAGAAACAGCCTCTCAAAAGACAGGGGAAACGAAGGAGGAAAAGGAGGAGAGGAGACCTCTGTCTTTAAATCTCTCCTCTGTTGGAGCAGGGGGCAATAGCAATGTCAGCGTTTCATTCACTCAACCTCTTTGTTTGATTTATTCTCCTAAAGAATTCACATTGAATGTTTTTCTTCCAAACCCAATTTGTGTTTCTCTTCCAAATGTTCATGTCTGAGATGCAGTAAATCACCTCACTAAATACACAATCTACTATTTATTTTTCGTTTCAACATGGCAGTTGAAAAATGTGCCTTTTCAGCGATCCTCTGTGCTCTAAATGTTAAGCGATAACGTGCAAGGGGCTGACGAGAGGAGCTCTGGCAGACGTCTCTAGGATATCAGGGGTGCTGGTACTCACACAGACTGAATATTCATACTGTGAATAATGTAGAATAGCCCTCACGATCCTATAATCATAATGGGTTTGGACGAGCTCATCTTTAAATTCTTAGAGGTGGCCATTTTCCATTTCCCGACTGACCCAGTCATGTGTATGTGAGTTATGATTACATTAGAAGAAAAAGAATGGGAGAAAGATAGAGAGAAAGTGAAAGTGCTTTACATTGTGAGCTAGGCTAATGGAGTCAGCGGAATGGAGGTTGCTGTGTCCTCTGCTGTTAGCTTTGACAGATCAGATCAAACCGTTGGTGTAACTCGTAGGGAAATGTGACCATTATCTTGATGGCGTGACTGGATGGTCGGGGCAACAAAACTGTAGATCACCTTTACTCCTCACACAGAAACGCATACAAGGCTCTCCCTCGCCCTGCCTTTGGCAAATCTAACCATAACACTATGCTCCTGAGTCATGCTTATAAGAAAAAATATAAACAGGAAGTACTATTGACATACTCAGATGAAACGGATGCTATGCTACAGGACTGCTTCATTAGGACAGACTGGAATATGTTCTGGGATTCATTCAATAACATTGAGTAGTTTACCATATCAGTCACTGACTTCATTAATAAGTGTATCGACGACGTTGTCCCCGCAGTGACCGTACATACAGTGAGGGAAAAAAGTATTTCATCCTCTGCTGATTTTGTACATTTGCCCACTGACAAAGAAATGATCAGTCTATAATTTTAATGCACATCAATTTATAAAAATTTTCACATGCGTTTTTTTCTGAATTTTTTTGTTGTTATTCTGTCTCTCACTGTTCAAATAAACCTACCATTAAAATTATAGACTGATCATTTCTTTGTCAGTGGGCAAACGTACAAAATCAGCAGGGGATCAAATACTTTTTTCCCTCACTGTATCTATCTTGTTGCCTAGTCTCACTTTATCCCTATCTATATGTACCTATCTGCCTCAATTACCTCGTACCCCTGCACATCGACTTGGTAATGGTACCCCTTGTATATAGCAAAGTTATCGTTACTCGTTGTGTATTTATTCCTTGTGCTATTATTTGTTCTATATTGTTCTCTCTGCATTGTTGGGAAGGGTCCGTACGTCAGAATTTCACTGTTAGTCTACACCTGTTGTTTACGAAGCATGTGACAAATAAAATGTGATTTGATTTGGTACTTAAAAGGAGGTTAGAGTGTTGAAGGAGGAGGGTGCCTCATGTGAGAAGGATAGAGAGGGAGGTAAAGAATAAAAAGAAGATGATGAAGAAGAAGAATAGGAAAAAGGAGAAGAAGTTGATTTGACTAGCATGATGCATTGAGCACTTTAGTCTGAATATCCCCTCCCAGCCTCCCTACATCTCCCCCACCTCCTGTAACCAGCTCTCTGTGATAATAAATTACTTAGAAAGTGAATTTCTCTAATGAAATGAAATTAGGCAGATTAATGTAATTACTTTTATCAGCCCCAGGAAGTGGAATCTCCCACAATCCCGCATTTAGACAGGAAAACTAATTATTACTACATTTATATATTTGTCAACAAACATCCAGTTGCATTTTTTTGGCGTGTTCGTCGATACAAGACTCTAATTTTAAGTAAACAGCAGGTGTAGACTATCAGTGAAATGCTTACTTACGGGCCCTTCCCCAAAAATGCAGAGAGAGAGAAAATAGAGAAATAATAGAATAGGTAATAACATACAGAAAGAGTCATTTTTACTTGGCTATATACCAGTACCATGTCGATGTGCAGAGGTACAAGGTAATTGAGGTAGATACTGTATGTACCTATAACTAGGAATAAAGTGACTAGGCAACAGGATAGATAATAAACAGTAGCAGCAGCGTATGTGATGAATCAAAAGTTTTTGCAAAAGGGTTAATGCAGACTTTTCGGGTAGCTATTTGGTTAACAATTTAGCAGTCTTAGAAGCTGTTCAGGGTCCTGTTAGTTCCAGACTTGGTGCATCGGTACCACTTACCGTGCGGTAGCAGAGAGAACGGTCTATGACTTGGGTGGCTGGAGTCTATGACCATTTTTAGGGCCTTCCTCTGACACCGCCTGGTACAGAGGTCCTGGATGGCAGGGAGCTCAGCCCCAGTGATGTACTGGGCCATACTGTAGAACTTTTGCCTCATTTTTTCAGCCTCCTGAGTGGGAAGAGGCGTTGTCCTGCCCTCTTCATGACTGTGTTGGTGTGTTTGGACCATGATAGATCCTTAGTGATGTGGAAACCGAGGAACTTGAAGGTCTTGACCCACTCCACTACAGCCCTGTCGATGTGAATAGGGGCTTCCTCGGCCCTCTGTTTCCTGTAGTCCACGATCAGCTCCTTTGTCTTGCTGATGTTGAAGGAGAGGTTGTTGTCCTGGCACCACACTGCCAGGTCTCTGACCTCCTTCCTATAGGCTGTCTCATTGTCGTCAGTGATCAGGTCTACCACCGTTGCGTCGTCAGCAAACTTAAAGAGGGTGTTGGAGTAGTTGGGGCAGTATGAGAATTGGAGTGGGTCCAGGGTGTCTGGGATGATGGTGTTGATGTGAGCCATGACCAGCCTTTCAAGCACTTCATGGCTGACTGACTACCTGTGTTCATTATCACTTCCTGTCACAACTTCCAGACTTGTCTCTCTTCTGCTGTGCGGTTTGTTGGTACTTTGTTGGTACTTTTTTGGTACTTGCCAACTTTACGTTTTATACCGTACAGTTGGCAATTTTTATTAACCGTTTAATCAAAATCTTAATTTTACACATTTACCAACGTCTTAATTTTTTTTTCCCTCGCTCGACTTATTTCATTCAATTTATTCACCCCGGATGCTTTATCTGGACATGGTTCTACAGGACCTCCACCTGCCAAAGCTAAGTAGTAACATTAACATTATCACTGTGCCATCTAATTGCAGTCACTGTACTCATAATATACAGGAAAACTATCGCCTTATGGTGAGAATAGCCGTGTTGCAAGCCCAGCTTCAGATGCAATCGTTAGGCAAGGGAAATTTAAGTGATTGAAAGGATGAAACAGCGTCTGTGCCACCAGTAAGTACAGATAGTAGTAGAAATCCCCTCGCATAGTCCTCGCATCCAAACAATTTTATCAAGGCTTCTGTAAGGAAATGCTTTTGGAATGCTCAACCGGTGTCGCTCATTCAGCCGACAGAAACTTTCAACCGGTTATCCCCATTAAGCAACGAGTCGGAGTCAGAGGCCAAGCCTTCTATGGTCTCTCCTCCACCCGTGACGGGGTCTGAGCCGCTGAAGTCTCACACCATTATCTCTGAAAAATTGAAAACCCTAGTCATTTGGGGACGCCATTACCCGCAGTATTAGACTTTAAAATAATCATACAGCGATCATACACTGTTTACCAGGGAGCAGGGCTACCGACGTACAGGCTAATCAGAAGAAGCTGCTGGCTAAAGCTAAAACTGGCGAGTGTAGAGAGTATAGGGATATTGTTATCCATGTCAGCAGCAACGATGTTCGAATGAAACAGTCAGAGGTCACCAAGCACAACATACCTTCAGCGTGTAAATTAGCTAGAAAGATGTGTTGGCATCGAGTAATTGTCTCCGGCCGCCTCCCAGTTAGGGGGAGTGATGAGCTCTACAGCAGAGTCTCATAACTCAATCGCTGGTTGAAAACTGTTTTTTGAACCTCCCAAAAGATACAATTTGTAGATACTTGGCCCACTATCTGGGATCCATCCACAAACAGGACCAAGGCCTGCTGAGGAGTGACAGACTCCATCCTAGCTGGAGGGGTGCTCTCATCTTATCTATCAACATAGACAGAGCTCTAACTCCTCTAGCTCCACAACAACAAAAAAGACTGCGTTTTCGTCTTTTCAGCTTCTAGTCATGAAATCTATGCAGCTTACTCAACAACATTTTATATTTACTGTTTACAGGCCTCCTGGGCCATATACAGTGTTCCTCACTGAGTTCCCTGAATTCGTATCAGACCTTGTAGTCATGGCAGATAATATTAACACTTTAATAT
Organism: Hucho hucho; assembly: GCA_003317085.1. Lineage (NCBI taxonomy): Eukaryota > Metazoa > Chordata > Actinopteri > Salmoniformes > Salmonidae > Hucho > Hucho hucho. The sequence continues at coordinate 55,138 of QNTS01001017.1, forward strand.
TCACATGGAAAAGTCCACAGACCCACTCCAAAAGGCTTTCGGAGCCATCATCAACTCAGTAGGTTTTGTCCAACATGTCTCTAGACTTACAGTTGAAGTCGGAAGATTACATACACCTTAGCCAAATACATTTAAACTCAGTTTTTCACAATTCCTGACATTTAATCCTAGTAAAATTTCCCTGTCTTAGGTCAGTTAGGATCACCACTTCATTTTAAGAATGTGAAATGTCAGAATAATAGTAGAGAGAATTTTTATTTCAGCTTTTATTTCTTCATCACATTCCCAGTGGGTCAGAAGTTTACATACACTCAATTAGTATTTGGTAGCATTGCCTTTAAATTGTTTAACTTGTTTCAAACGTTTCGGGTAGCCTTCCACAAGCTTCCCACAATAAGTTGGATGAATTTTGGCCCATTCCTCCTGACAGAGCTGGTGTAACTGAGTCAGGTTTTTAGGCCTCCTTGCTCGCACACGTTTTTTCAGTTCTGCCCACAGATTTTCTATGGGATTGAGGTCAGGGCTTTGTGGCCACTCCAATACCTTGACTTTGTTGTCATTAAGCCATTTTTCCACAACTTTGGAAGTATGCTTGGGGTCATTGTCCATTTGGAAGACCCATTTGCGACCAAGCTTTAACTTCCTGACTGATGTCTTGAGATGTTGCTTCAATATATCCACATAATTTTCCTCCCTCATGATGCCATCTATTTTGTGAAGTGCACCAGTCCCTCCTGCAGCAAAGCACCCCCACAATGTGATGCTGCCACCCCCGTGCTTCACGGATGGGATGGTGTTCTTCGGCTTGCAAGCCTCCCCCTTTTTCCTACAAACATAACGATGGTCATTATGGCCAAACAGTTCTAATTTTGTTTCATCAGACCAGAGGAAATTTCTCCCAAAAATATGATCTTTGTCCCCAAGTGCAGTTGCAAACCTTAGTCAGGCTTTTTTATGGCGGTTTTGGAGCAGTGGGTTCCTCCTTGCTGAGCGGCCTTTTAGGTTATGTCGATACAGGACTCATTTTACTGTGGATATAGATACTTTCTTACCTGTTTCCTCCAGCATCTTCACAAGGTCCTTTGCTGTTGTTCTGGGATTGATTTGCACTTTTCGCACCAAAATACGCTAATCTCTAGGAGACAGAACGCGTCTCCTTCCTGAGCGGTATGACGGCTGCGTGGTCCCATGGTGTTTATACTTGCGTATTATTGTTTGTACAGATGAACGTGGTACCTTCAGGCATTTGGAAATTGCTCCCAAGGATGAACCAGACTTGTGGAGGTCTAAAATGTATTTTCTGAGGTCTTGGCTGATTTCTTTAGATTTTCCCATGATGTCAAGCAAAGAGGCACTGAGTATGAAGGTAGGCCTTGAAATACATCCACAGGTACACCTCCAATTGACTGAAATTATGTCAATTAGCCTATCAGAAGCTTCTAAAGCCATGACATTATTTTCTGGAATTTTCCAAGCTGTTTAACGGCACAGTCAACTTAGTGTATGTAAACTTCTGACCCACTGGAATTGTGATACAATGAATTATAAGTGAAATAATCTGTTTGTAAACAATAGTTGTAAAAATTACTTGTGTCATGCACAAAGTAGATGTCCTAACCGACTTTCCAAAACAATAGTTTGTTAATAAGACATTTGTGGAGTGGTTGAAAAACAAGTTTTAATGACTCCAACCTAAGTGTATGTAAACTTCCGACTTCAACTGTACTCACTGCCACAGTCATACCCTGGACCTGGTTTTGTCCCGTGGAAATAATATTGTGTATCTTAATGTCTTTCCTCATAATCCTGGACTATCGGACTACCATCTTAATACGTTTGCAATTGCAACAATTAATCTGCTTAGACCCCAACCAAGGATCATCAAAAGCCGTGCCATAAATTCTCGTACAACCCAACGATTCCTAGATGCCCTCAACCACCTAACTGAGGAACTAAATTTAACCTTGCATAATATCCTAGATACAGTCGCACCCCTGAAAACAAAAAACATTTGTAACAAGAAACTAGGTTCTTTCACGACTTCCACCGAAGTCGGTGCCTCTCCTTGTTCGGGTGGTGTTCGGCGGTCGACGTCACCGGTCTTCTAGCCATCACCGATCCACTTTTCATTTTCCATTTGTTTTGTCTTGTTTCCCCACACACTTGGTTGTCATTCCCTCATTACTTGTCATGTATTTAACCCTCTGCTTTCCCCTATGTCTGTGTGTGTGATTGTTTATTTGTCAGTGGCATGTTTCTGGCTGGTTTGTGCCAGACTGGTAATTTTGTACTTTGTGCTGCCGCACTTTTCCTGTAGGCATTTGTTTGTGTAACGCTATTTGCGTTCAGTTTGTAATGTGCCACAGTAAAGTGCTTTCGTTTCACTATCTCTTCTCTCCTGCGCCTGACTCTCACACACCAGCTACACACACGTATCCTGACATTTTCCTGGTATACATAAAATAACCTGCTGCTCGATCATCCTAACTAAAAAGCAGCATTCCTCAAGAGAGGATGGCTTTCACTTTAGCAGTGATGAATTCATGTACCTCTTTGACGAAAAGATCATGATCATTCGAAAGCAAATTACGGACTCCTCTTTGAATTTGCATATTTCTCCAAAGCTCAGTTGTTCTGAGTCTGCACAACACTGCCAGGACCTAGGATCAATGGAGACACTCAAGTTTTTTTATCTTATATCTCTTGACACATTCATGAAAATAGTAATGGCCTCTAAACCTTCAAGCTGCATACTGGGCCCTATTCCATCTAAACTACTGAAAGAGCTGCTTCCTGTGCTTGGCCCTCCTATGTTGAACATAATGAACGGCTCCCTATCCACCGGATGTGTACCAAACTCACTAAAAGTGGCAATAAAGAACCTCTCTTGAAAAAGCCAAACCTTAACCCAGAAAATGTACAAAAATGTCGGCCTATATCGAATCTCCCGTTCCTCTCAAAAATGTTAGAAAAAGCTGTTGCACAGAAACTCGCTGCCTTCCTGAAGACAAACAATGTAAATGAAATGCTTCAGTCTGGTTTTAGACTCCATCATAGCACTGAGATTGCACTCATGGTGGTAAATTACCTTTTAATGGCGTCAGACCAAAGCTCTGCATCTGTCCTCGTGCTCCTAGACCTTAGTGCTGCTTTTGACACCATCGATCACCACATTATTTTGGAGAGATTAGAAACCCTAATTGGTCTACATGGACAAGTTCTGGCCTGGTTTAGATCTTATCTGTCGGAAAGATATCAGTTTGTCTCTGTGGATGGTTTGTCCTCTGACAAATCTATTGTAAGTTTCGATGTTCCTCAAGGTTCCGTTTAGGACCACTATTGTTTTCACTATATATTTTACCTCTTGGTGATGTCATTCGGAAACATAATGTTAACTTTCACTGCTATGCGGACAATACACAGCTGTACATTTTTATGAAATATGGTGAAGCCCCAAAATTGCCCTCCTTGGAAGCCTGTGTTTAAGACATAAATACATTTATGGCGTCAAATGTTTTACTTTTAAACTCGGACAAAACAGAGATGCTAGTTCCTGGTCCCAAGAAACAAAGAGATCTTCTGTTGAATCTGACAGTTAATCTTGATGGTTGTACAGTCCTCTCAAATGAAACTGTGAAGGACCTCGGTGTTACTCTGGACCCTGATCTCTCTTTTGACGAACATATCAAGAATATTTCAAGGACAGCTTTTTCCATCTTCGTAACATTGCAAAAATCTGAAGCGTTTTGTCCAAAAATGATGCAGAAAAGTTAATCTATGCTTTTGTCACTTCTAGATTAGACTACTGCAATGCAATACTTACCGGCTACCCAGACCAAGCACTAAATAAACTCTACACTGGCTTCCTGTTAAGGATAGGGCTGATTTCAAGGTATTACTGCTAACCTACAAAGCATTACATGGGTTTGCTCCTTCCCATCTCTTCGATTTAGTCCTGCCGTACATACCTACACATACGCTATGGTCACAAGACGCAGGCCTCCTTATTGTCCATAGAATTTCTAAGCAAACAGCTGGAGGCAGGGCTTTGTCCAATAGAGCTACATTTTTATGGAATGGTCTGCCTATCCATGTGAGAGACGCAGACTCTGTCTCCACCTTTAAGTCTTTATTGAAGACTCATCTCTTCAGTAGGTCCTATGATTGAGTGTAGTCTGGCCCAGCGGTGAAAAGGTGAACGGAAAGGCACTGGAGCGACAAACCATCCTTGCTGTCTCTGCCTGGCCGGTTCCCCTCTCTCCACTGGGATTCTCTGCCTCTGACCCTATTACTTGAGTGGGTTGAGTCACTGACGTGATCTTCCTGTCTGGGTTGGCGCCCCCTCGGGGGGGATATCTTCGTGGGCTATACTCAGCCTTGTCTCAGGGTAGTAAGTTGGTGGTTTGTGGATATACCTCTAGTGGTGTGGGGGCTGTGCTTTGGCAAGATGGGTGGGGTTATATCCTGTCTGGTTGGCCCTGTCCAGGGGTAACGTCGCACAGGGCCACAGTGTCTCCTGACTCCTGTCACAGCCTCCAGTATCTATGCTGCAAACATTTTGTGTCGGGGGGCTAGGGTCAGTCTGTTATATCTGGTGTAATTCTCCTGTCTTATCCAGTGTCCTGTGTGAATTTAAGTATGCTCCCTCTAATTCTCCCTCTCCCTCCCCTCCCGGAGGACCTGAGCCCTGGGATCATGCCTCAGGACTACCTGGCCTGATGACTCTTTGCTGTCCCCAGTCCACCTGGTCGTGCTGCTGCTCCAGTTTCAACTGTTCTGTCTGCGGGTATGGAACCCTGACCTGTTCACCGGACGTGCTACCTTGTCACGAACCTGCTGTTTTAGACTCTCTCTCTCTACCGCACCTGCTGTCTCGAACTCTGAATGCTTGACTATGAAAAGCCAACTGACATTTAATCATGAGGTGCTGACCTGTTGCAGCCTCTACAACCACGTTGTTGATTATTATTTGACTCTGCTGGCCATCTATGAACGTTTGAAAATCTTGGAATCTTGAAAATACCGTTAGAATCTCCACCCGTCACAGCCAGAAGAGGACTGGCCACCCCTCCGACTGGCCACCCCTCCAGATGCTTCTACATCTGCATTGCTTGCTGTTTGGGGTTTTAGGCTGGGTTTCTGTACAGCACTTTGTGACATCGGCTGATGTAAAAAGAGCTTCATAAATACATTTGATCGATTGATGGCTACTGATGTGCTATGGAGCGATAGTCATTTAGACAGGTTTGCATTCCTGGGCACAGGGACTATGGTGGTCTTCTTGGAACATGTAGGTATTACAGACTGGGTCAGGGAGAGGTTGAAAATGTCAGTCAAGACACTTACCAGGCGGTCAGTGCATGCTTTGAGTACGCGTCCTGGAAATCTGTAAATGTTAACTACTTAGGGAGTGGTGGGGCGCCAAATTCAAAATCCAAAAGTTGAATTATTAAACATTCATCAATATACAAGTGTTGCATAGTCATCAAAAGCTCTGCTTCTTGGCAATATCACAGCGTTGTCAGATTTCAAAAAGGCTTTACGGCGAAAGCACAACATTTGATTGTTTGAGGGTAGAACCTCTAATATTTATGCATTAGCATAAATCCATAACCCAACACGGGTCTCACAAAACGCATAAAATCGCAATTATAAAATCGCTTACCTTTGATGAACTTCTGCTGAGGGCTTCCCAAGTGTCCAACGAAGACAATCCATGCTTCTTTGGTTAGAAAAAGTCATTTATTATATCCATAAATCTCCGTTTGGTTGGTGCGTTATGATCATAAAATCCACCGTTGAGTCGCCCATTGAACCGTGAAGAGAACACGTTCAAATTAGACCTATACACTTTCTACAAACAAATCAAACATCATTTTTAATGTATCCTTAGGTATCCTTTTGGGTACATTTGCTGTAATATTTCAACCGGACGATAACGTGAACGATAGGAAAGAAAAATAAAGTGGTGCACGTTCACAATCTCGCGCGCGTCAAACCTTGTTTACAAAAGTGGTCACCTGACAATTTCCTCTCCCTATCCGTTCTGGTCACTGCTAGAATTCCCAGTCTTTGACTGTTGACTGTTGACATCTAGTGGAAGCCATAGGTACTGCAGTCTCAGTCCTACATAAGATTGTATGCAATAGGCACAATGGAGAAGATGGTCATTTACAAAAAAAACTGCAAATCCGCATGGATTTTCCTCAGGTTTTCGCCTGCTATATCACTTCTGTTATACTCACATACATTATTTTAACACTCTTAGAAACTTCAGAATGTTTCCTATCCATTAGTACTAGTATTATGTGCATATCCAGTTGCCAAAGAATGTAATGTTAATTGATCTACCATAAGCCGTCTCCAACGTCGTTTTGGAGAATTTGGCAGTATGTCCAACCGGCCAACAGCCCAGGACTTCCACATCTGGCTTATTCACTTGCGTCGTCTGAGACCAGCCACGCGGACAGCTGATGAAACTGTGGGTTTGCACAACCAAATAATTTCTTCACAAACTGTCAGAAACAATCTCTGGGAAGCTCATCTGCATGCCCATCGTCCTCACCGGGGTCTTGACCTGACTGCAGTTCGGACTCGTAGCCGACTTCAGTGGGCAAATGCTCACCTTCGATGGCCACTAGCAGGCTGGAGAATCACGGTTTCAACTGTATGGGGCAGATGGCACACAGCGTGTATGGTGTTGTGTGGGCTAGCGGTTTTCTGATGTCGACGTTGTGAACAGAGTGCCGCAGGGTGGTGGTGGGGTATGGGTAGGCATAAGCTACGGACAGTGAACACAATTGCATTTTATAAATGGCAATTTGAATGCACAGATATACCGTGACGAGATCCTGAGGCCCATTGTCGTGCCATTAATCCACCGCCATCACCTCATGTTTCAGCATGATAATGCACGGCCCCATGTCGCAAGGATCTGTACACAATTCCTGGAAGCTGAAAATATCCCAGTTCTTCCATGGCCTGCATACTCACCAGACATGTCACCAATTGAGCATGTTTGGGATGCTCTGGATCAACGTGTACGACAGCTTGTTCCAGTTCCCGCCAATATCCAGTAACTTCGAATAGCCATTGAAGAGGAGTGGGAAAACATTCCATTAGCCACAATCAACAGCCTGATCAACTTTATGCGAAGGTGATGAGGCAAATGGCATGAGGCAAATGGTGGTCACACCAGATACTGACTGGTTTTCTGATCCACACCCCTACCTTTTTTTTAAGGTAAGGTATCTGTGACCAACATAGAACGTGTCCTTCTCCCTGTGAAAATATGTGTCTGTCCATGGACCAAGCCTATGCACACAACCATCCCCAGAGCTGTGATTTCACTGGCCTCCCACTATCAGGCTGAATTAAACTAGCTATACCTAGAGTCTGGGGAACGCTAAATGAAACAGTAAATGATCTCCCCAAAAGGCACAAGAGTGATGTGTGGGTCAAGGGCAGCAGGCCTGGTGCTTTAATAGGGAATGAGAGGGAGTTTATGGGAGAGATAAATAAGAACTTCAAAACGGCCTCCGTCAGGACCCCTGCATTCTAGACTGGGAGACCCTGTGGTGGAGCAGTGGAACACAAAGGCTGGTGAGATACAGTAGAGAGAGATGAGTTCTGCCTGCGGCTATGGAACCCTGACCTGTTCACCGGACATGCTACCTGTCCCAGACCTGCTGTTTTCAACTCTCTAGAGACAGCAGGAGCAGTAGAGATAATCTGAATGATCGGCTATGAAAAGCCAACTGACATTTACTCCTGAGGTGCTGACCTGTTGCACCCTCTACAACCACAGTGATTATTATTATTTGACCCTGCTGGTCATCTATGAACATTTGAACATCTTGGCCAAGTTCTGTTATAATCTGCACCCGGCACAGCCAGAAGAGGACTGGCCACCCCTCATAGCCTGGTTCCTCTCTAGGTTTCTTCCTAGGTTATGGCCTTTCTAGGGAGTTTTTCCTGGCCACCGTGCTTCTACACCTGCATTGCTTGCTGTTTGGGGTTTTAGGCAGGGTTTCTGTACAGCACTTTGTGACATCAGCTGATGTAAGAATGTCAGGCTCTTGTGTAGCTGGTGCATAAAGTCAGGCGCAGGAGAACAGTACTGAGTGAGCAAAAAACTTTACTCAAACAAATATACATGCAAAACGCTAAACACGTAAATACAACTAAACATGCCAAACGCAAAAACAGGCGAGGCATATATGAAATGCACCAGCCGGAAAGAAACGGCTTCACAATAAACAATCACACACAAGGACATGGGGGGAAAACAGAGGGTTAAATACACAACAGATAATGATGGGGAATGCAAACCAGGTGTGTGAAAAACAAGACAAGACAAATGGAAAATGAAAAGTAGATCGGTGAAGACTAGAAGACCGGTGACGTCGACCGCCGAATGTCGCCCGAACGAGGAGGGGAACCGACTTCAGTCGAAGTCGTGACAAAGAAAGGCTTTATAAATACATTTGATTGATTGATTGATTGACAATACACTCTGGAATAGAAGAAGAATGAGAGAGATGTGAATGAAAAGGTACAGAGAATTAAGACACATAGGACTCACTAGAAAGAAGAAGAAATGTCTGGTGTTTGTGAGGCATTAAGTTGCATGGTATTAATTTGAATGCATTCTGGTATGTGGCCATCTTAGGTAGATTGATAGATAGGCCCTAGATACGCAGATAAGGTCAATTAATATTTGTATTTTATCTAGTATTCCTTTCCTTCCCAGTAATGCTGCCATGTCTCCCAGAGGCAGGAGCTCAACAGAAGCAAATCAGATTCAACAAAAAAAAGGCATTTAAGGGAGAATGGAAGAAAATAGTAATTGCTATGGAAAAAGTCCTTTGGCATGAGGTTGAATTGAATTGGAGTGCTTTGGGATCCAAGTCATGTGATGTAAAATTCTAATCTCACTTAAATGTGCTTGTATTTTTCCATTTTCTTTCTTTCCCCGAGGTGAAACGTGAAGCAAATCGAAATCAAGGCCCTTACCAGAAAAATCTGATCCTATTTAGTTTGTCATTTAGAATGAAAGCCCTCAGTCAGAATCTGTTCATGTAAATATAATGGATACTGTCATGGGGGTGATTGTTTTCTGTTATTCCCGCTGGTAATATCCCCACCACACGCATGCAGGCATGCACACACACACAAACGGACGCACACACACACATTTTCACTACAGCAGTTAGCAGTTTAGGCCTCCACTGTGTACGCACAAATGGGAATCAGTTTTTCATTCTAGTTTTACAAGTTAAGAATCGGTGTATCTTTGCGTGTGCGTATGTTCTGTATGTGTGTGTGTGCCTGTGTGTGTAACACTTATTTATATATGTGTGGTCAAGCACTACGGCTCCATGAACACTTCATAGCATCTTGAGACCAATCTGCTCCTCAGATAAACAGTTTAAGAGCAGATACAAACAGCAGTTTTTGTCTCTTACCTTAGTAGCTTCCTCATTGCCTCTGATTTATAGAAGCAGCCTTACAAATAGTCACAGATGTTATTGGCCGTGTTTTTATTTTGTTTTCATTCAAGAAAATAAAATTTCCTCTAACATCCTATAAAGGGTTTTAATATCCCACATTGTTCATAAACTCAAACCTGATGAAGTGTGAGAGAGAGAGAGAGAGAGAGAGAGAGAGAGAGAGAGAGAGAGAGAGAGAGAGAGACTGAAAGAAGCTTGAAAGTTCTTTCCACCGCTCTTGGTATTACATTACCAGCGTCCCCAGAGGACTTCCCTGATATATGGTTCAAATTGGGTCATACAGTACAGTATATGTTAGAGCATGCTGGTTTTGATCCATAAGCAGTTGTGAATGACTTGCTATTAGGTGCCGGTCAAGCTGGCTGGGTCCTGGTTTGATCATTAAGTTTTCAGCTGATTTCCCCACTGGTTTAATCAAACACCATAGGGGTGTTTGATTAAATTACACACATACAGCAGCAAAGCCACACTGGCACGGACAAAGTTTCTGTGGTGTTCTCTGGTCCATTTCAATCAGGAAGACTAGTGTCAGGATATAACAGTCTAATATCCTCATACCTACACTCATCATCATACAAGTCCAGTGCACACACACAAACCTCTCTCCACCTCAATCTCCAGTGTGATTTATTTGTCAAACTGACAGCTGGACTCCCAGGCTGAGATAGAGTTGGCCAAACAGACTCCCTCCCTGGGTTAGTCTGAGCCAGAACATCCTGAGAAACACAGACAGACTGGCTGAGGTGCACACAACACCACAGCGAGATCCAGCCTCTCTCCAGCTTGTTTGTGCTTGGCATGGACAGCAGGCCTTGGCAGGGAGAGGTCAGTTTTGTCAGACATCCAGTCTAACATTAAACATGAATACACACACTCCTCTCATCTTTTTCCTTTCCTCCCTCTGTCCGACCATCCCTCCGGCCCCAGCCCCTCAGCCTGGTAGTCCTCAGACATCTGTTTACCAGGTGAGGTGCTTCTTCCTTTGGGCTGGAAGAGAGCCGCATGCTGTCCTTATAGCCAGCTGTGTGTGTGTGTGAGGGGGGGACAGAGGAAGAGCAAAGGCTGAATTTAAAGGAAAGGATTAAACATTTTCAAATGTTGAAAGTTGAAAGTTTTATCAGATGTATAAGACGTGGGAGAGGACTGAGGAATATGAGTTGATATAATTGGGTTTGAGGATGACAGGATGTGTTTGTCTCTGAGATTATCTAAGGATACACAAATATCATTATGTATAGCCATGACCACATAATAGGTTGCAGGGATGTGGCTCCATCTCCAGGTTAGTGTGTCTACAGGCACCAATCAAGGCACAGTATACCCCCTAGCTGCTTTTCTATTGGTCATTGGTCTTCATGTGGCCAGCCAGTTAGGGCTCATACCCCACTGCAGGATTCTGCTTCTGCAGTGTATTCACTGCAGTGTATTCACCTCCCTTTTCCCCTCTCACACTTTCTATCCCTATTTTCTCTCTAGTCTGCATTTCTCGTCCTCACTGCGGCCTGATGTACTCCGAATATGAGTGAAGGAAAGAAGAGAGGGAACAGAGGGGGAAAGGAGGGTGTACGGACTGGGGGAATGGGGGGGGGGTAAATTGTGAGAAAAGTGTAGTAGCAACACATTCCCCCCTCTGTCTCTCTGCCCTTAAAGTCTCCCATATTCTTCAGTCTAATTATCCAGATAGGGTTTCTTGTAATCGGGGGGATGGAGGGGAGAATGGGGTGGCCCTTCATATTGTCCTTGTGAAAAGCCTCTGGGAGCAGCTAAGGAAGTCATTCATGCATCCATCGCTCTCTGAGTTCATGATTCAATCAATTCTAGAATAATGAACGAGAGAGTAAGATGGTGCCAACAGACATGGTAGCTCTGCTTCTAGCTACTAAGCAACTTTGCAGTATTATTATTGTTATTATTATTTGTTATTTGTGTTATTACATAGAGCCGGAAATAAGTTTTGGATATCAGAGCGGTGAACTCATCAGCATTCCAACCAGAAATACGACTTTTCCGAATTAGATCCTATGTTCGTACCCCCCAAGGCAATTAAACGTATCCCAGTATCTGACTCAGGAGGCGTGCACACCATCCACCGCTTCCGAGTAAATTACTCGCTAATGTTCATTCCTGGATAATAAAGTAGACGAGCTCAGGGCGAGGATCTCCTTCCAGAGAGGCATCAGGGACTGTAACATACTCTGTTTCACGGAATCATGGATCTCTCCGGATATACAGTGGGGCAAAAAAGTATTTAGTCAGCCACCAATTGTGCAAGTTCTCTCACTTAAAAAGATGAGAGAGGCCTGTAATTTTCATCATAGGTACACTTCAACTATGACAGACAAAATGAGGAAAAAAAATCCAGAAAATCACATTGTAGGATTTTTAATGAATTTATTTGCAAATTATGGTGGAAAATAAGTATTTGGTCACATACAAACAAGCAAGATTTCTGGCTCTCACAGACCTGTAACTTCTTCTTTAAGAGGCTCCTCTGTCCTCCACTCGTTACCTGTATTAATGGCACCTGTTTGAACTTGTTATCAGTATAAAAGACACCTGTCCACAACCTCAAACAGTCACACTCCAAACTCCACTATGGCCAAGACCAAAGAGCTGTCAAAGGACACCAGAAACAAAATTGTAGACCTGCACCAGGTTGGGAAGACTGAATCTGCAATAGGTAAGCAGCTTGGTTTGAAGAAATCAACTGTGGGAGCAATTATTAGGAAATGGAAGACATACAAGACCACTGATAATCTTCCTCGATCTGGGGCTCCACGCAAGATCTCACCCCGTGGGGTCAAAATGATCACAAGAACGGTGAGCAAAAATCCCAGAACCACACGGGGGGACCTAGTGAATGACCTGCAGAGAGCTGGGACCAAAGTAACAAAGCCTACCATCAGTAACACACTACGCCGCCAGGGACTCAAATCCTGCAGTGCCAGACGTGTCCCCCTGCTTAAGCCAGTACATGTTCAGGCCCGTCTGAAGTTTGCTAGAGAGCATTTGGATGATCCAGATGAGGATTGGGAGAATGTCATATGGTCAGATGAAACCAAAATAGAACTTTTTGGTAAAAACTCAACTCGTCGTGTTTGGAGGACAAAGAATGCTGAGTTGCATCCAAAGAACACCATACCTACTGTGAAGCATGGGGGTGGAAACATCATGCTTTGGGGCTGTTTTTCTGCAAAGGGACCAGGACGACTGATC
>QNTS01001017.1:90772-196330 GCA_003317085.1 Hucho hucho
TTCACTCAGTACTTTGTTGAAGCACCTTTGGCAGCGATTACAGCCTCGGAGTCTTCTTGGGTATGATGCTACAAGCTTGGCACACCTGTATTTGGGGAGTTTCTCCCCTTCTTCTCTGCAGATCCTCTCTGCCAGGCTGGATGGGGAACGTTGAGTGCACAGCTATTTTCAGGTCTCTCCAGAGATGTTTGATCGGGTTCAAGTCCGGGCTCTGGCTGGGCCACTCAATAACATAGACACTTGTCCCGAAGCCACTCTTGCGTTGTCTTGGCTGTGTGCTTAGGGTCATTGTTCTGTTGGAAGGTGAACCTTTGCCCCAGTCTGAGGTCTTGACCGCTCTGGAGCAGGTTTTCATCAAGGATCTCTGTAAAAAATAAACATCCCCACAGCATGATGCTGCCACCACCATGCTGCCAGGTTTCCTCCAGACGTGACGCCTGGCATTCAGGCCAAAGATTTGAATCTTGGTTTCATCAGACCAGAGAATCTTGTTTTTCATGGTCTGAGAGTCTTTAGGTGCCTTTTGGAAACTCTAAGCGGGCTGTCTTGGTCAAGGTTACAAACTTCTTCCATTTCAGACTGATGTGCCACTGTGTTATACAGGGGACCTTCAATGCTGCAGTAATGTTTTGGTACCCTTCCCCAGATCTGTGCCTCGACACAATCCTGTCTCGTAGCTCGACGGACAATTCCTTCGACCTCATGGCTTGGTTTTTGATCTGACACTGTCAACGGTGGGACCTTATATAGACAGGTTTGTGCCTTTCCAAATCATGTCCAATCAATTGAATTTACCACAGATGAACTCCAATCAAGTTGTAGAAACATCTCAAGGATGATGAATGGAAACAGGACGCAGCTGACCTCAGTTACAAACCTTATAGCAAAGGGTCTGAATACTTATGTAAATAAGGTATTTAAAAAATATACTGTATATATTTGCCAAAATTTCAAAAAACTTGTTTTTCACTTTGTCATTACGGGGTATTGTGTGTAGATTGATAAGGACTTTTTTTTATACATTTTTGAATAAGGCTGTAACGTAATACATGTGGAAAAAGGGTCTGAATACTTTCTGAATACACTGTATAACTAGCTAGCCCTAGTTAGTTGTGTTATCCAGCTATCAATAATAGTGCTTGTGTTGACACAAGTAGCTAGCTAGCTAGTTAAAGTTAACATGCTGGGTGTCTCACGTAATACCCTTAGGGTACAGATACCCTGAGAACAAGGTTCAGGGAAGATAAGGCCATTGAGCACAGCTAACATTAGCTAGTGAGTAGCACCATAGCATATTTGCCAGCTTTAGGTAGCTAGTTAATATGGAGCTGTTTGAGAACCTGACCAAACAGATTAGAGGGGAAATTAGATGGCCGCCTCGCTACGCGTTCTTAGGAAGCTATGCAGAATTTTGTTTTTTTATGTATTACATCTTACATTGTTACCCCAGGAAATCTTAAGTTTTATTACATACAGCCCGGAGGAACTATTGGATATAAGAGCAACGTCAACTTACCAACATTACGACCAGGAATATGACTTTCCCGAAGCGGATCCTCTGTTTGGTCCACCAACCAGGACAACAGATCCCAGGCGCAGGAGAAGGGGCAGATGAGGCGGTGTTCTGGTCAGGCTCCGTAGACGGGCACATCGCGAACCGCTCCCGAGTATACTACTTGCCCAATCTCCAATCTCTTGACAACAAGGTAGACGAAATCCGAGCAAGGGTTGCCTTCCAGAGAGACATCAGAGATTGCAACGTTCTTTGCTTCACGGAAACATGGCTCACTCGGGATATGTTTTCAGAGTCGGTACAGCCACCTGGTTTCATCACGCATCGCGCTGACAGAAACAAACATCTATCTGGTAAGAAGGGCGGGGGTGTATGCCTTATGATTAACGAGGCGTGGTGTGATCATAACATACAGGAACTCAAATTCCTTACAATCAAATGCCGACCGCATTATCTACCAAGAGAATTCTCTTCAATTATAATCACAGTCGCATATATCGCCCCTCAAACTGACACATCAACGGCCCTGAAAGAACTTCATTGGACTCTATGTAAACTAGAAACCACATATCCTGAGGCTGCATTTATTGTAGCTGGGGATTTTAACAAGGCTAATCTGAAAACAAGGCTCCCTAAATTTTATCAGTATATCGAATGTGCGACCCGGGCCGGGAAAATCCTAGATCATTGTTATTATAACTTCCGTGACGAATACAAAGCCATTCCCCGCCCCCCTTACGGCAAATCTGACCACGACTCGATTTTGTTTCTCCCAGCCTACAGACAGAAACTAAAACAGTAAACGCACATGCTCAGGTCTGTTCAACACTGGTCCGGCCACTCTTCAAGATTGCTTCAATCACGTGGACTGGGATATGTTCCGGATAGCCTCAGACAACATTGATGTGTACGCTGATTCGGTGAGCGAGTTTATTAGCAAGTGCATCGGTGATGTTGTACCCACAGCAACTATTAAACCCTTCCCCAACCAGAAACCGTGGATTGATGGCAGCATTCGTGCAAAACTGAAAGCGCAAACCACTGCTTTTAATCAGGGTAAGGGTACCGGAAACATGACTGAATACAAACAGTGTAGCTATTCCCTCCGCAAGGCAATCAAACAAGCTAAGCGTCAGTATAGAGACAAAGTAGAGTCGCAATTCAGCGGCTCAGACACGAGAGGAATGTGGCAGGATCTACAGTCAATCACGGACTACAAAAAGAAAACCAGCCCCGTCGCAGCCCACAATGTCTTGCTCCCAGACAAATTAAACAACTTCTTTGCTCGCTTTGAGGACAATACAGTGCCACCGACACGGCCCGCTACAAAACCTGTGGGCTCTCCTTCACCGCAGCCAACGTGAGTAAAACATTTAAATGTGTTAACCCTCGCAAGGCTGCCGGCCCAGATGACATCCCTGGCTGTGTCCTCAGAGCATGCGCAGACCAGCTGGCTGGTGTGTTTACGGACATATTTAATCAATCCTTATCCCAGTCTGCTGTTCCCACATGCTTCAAGAGGGCCTCCATTGTTCCTGTTCCCAAGAAAGCTAAGGTAACTGAGCTAAATGACTATAGCCCCGTGGCACTCACTTCCGTCATCATGAAGTGCTTTGAGATACTAGTCAAGGACCATATCACCTCCATCCTACCAGACACCCTAGACCAACTCCAATTTGCGTACCGTCCCAATAGGTCCACAGACGATGCAATCGCAATCACACTGCACACTGCCCTAACCCATCTGGACAAGAGGAATACCTATGTAAGAATGCTGTTCATCGACTACAGCTCAGTATTTAACACCATAGTACCCTCCAAACTCGTCATCAAGCTCGAGACTCTAGGTCTCAACCCCGCCCTGTGCAACTGTGTCCTGGACTTCCTGACGGGCCGGCCCCAGGTGGAGAGGGTAGGAAACATCTCCACCCCGCTGATCCTCAACACTGGGGCCCCACAAGGGTGCGTTCTCAGCCCTCTCCTGAACTCCCTGTTCACCTATGACTGTGTGGCCAAGCAGGCCTCCAACTCAATCATCAAGTTTGCAGACGACACTACAGTGGTAGGCTTGATTACCAACAACGACAAGACAGCCTACAGGGAGGAGGTGAGGGCCCTCGGCATGTGGTGTCAGGAAAATAACCTCTCACTCAACTTCAACAAATAAAGGAGATGATCGTGGACTTCAGGAAATAGCAGAGGGAGCACCCCCCTATCCACATCGACGGGACAGTAGTGGAGAAGGTGGAAAGTTTTAAGTTCCTCGGCGTACACATCAGAGACAAACTGAAATGGTCCACCCACACAGACAGCGTGGTAAAGAAGGCGCAACAGCGCCTCTTCAACCTCAGGAGGCTGAAGAAATTTGGCTTGTCACCAAAAACACTCACAAACTTCTACAGATGCACAATCGAGAGCATGCTGTCGGGCTGTATCACCGCCTGGTACGGCAACTGCTCCGCCCACAACCGTAAGGCTCTCCAGAGGGTATTGAGGTCTGCACAACGCATCACCAGGGGTAAACTACATGCCCTCCAGGACACCTACACCACCCGATGTCACAGGAAGGCCAAAAAGATCATCAAGGACAACAACCATCCGAGCCACTGCCTGTTCACCCCGCTATCATCCAGAAGGCAAGGTCAGTACAGATGCATCAAAGCTGGGACCGAGAGACTGAAAAACAGCTTCTATCTCAAGGCCATCAGACTGTTAAACAGCCATCACTAACATTGAGTGACTGCTGCCAACATAATGACTCAAATCTCTAGCCACTTTAAATAATTGAAAATTGGATCGAACAAATGTATCACTACCCACTTAAACAAGGCTTTATATAATGCTTACATATCCTACATTACTCATCTTATATGTATATACTGTACTCTATACCATCTACTGCATCTTGCCTATGCTGTTCGGACATCGCTCATCCATATATTTATATGTACATACTCATATTCATTCCTTTACACTTGTGTGTATAAGGTAGTTGTTGTGAAATTGTTAGATTACTTGTTAGATACTACTGCATGGTCGGAACAAGAAGCACAAGCATTTCGCTACACTCGCATTATCATTTGCTAACCATGTGTATGTGACAAATAAAATTAGATTTGATTTGATAGACCGGAGAGGATAGGCAGCAGGAAACCTAGTGGTCTGACACATCACAGTGAACAGGTAACTACTACCCTTTTTAGAAGGAGGCAGAGGACCAACACAGTCAATAATCAGATACTCAAAAGGTTGGCTGAGTACAGGAATAGGAAACAGTGGTACCGGCTTAATAGCTTGATTAGGTTAACCAGTTAATTAACAGGTGTGACAAGTTTTGATGAACTCAGAAACATCCTCCTTTAACCTAGGCCAAAAGAAATGTCTTAATATGCGATTGTAGGTGTTCCTCACACCCAGATGTCCAGCATCGTCGTTGTGGGAAGTTGTCAACACCAACTCACAAAGCTTAATTGGTACAACAACCTGACTAATCGCCTCCCCCAGAAAACTACCATGAGACACCCACTTTCTCATCAGGACATCCTCTTGGAGGAAATAGCCATGGGCGACATCTCCCAACTGTTCCACAGGCACAATTTGGTCACGCAACTCTTCTCTTCTAATGTGGTGTCAGCCCTTTGCGCCTTGATTAGATCGGAGCGGGGTACAGATAACGGGATAACAGGGAAAGTAGTGACAGATTTCTTTGTGGCATTCTCGTTAGCCGGTGCAGTGACCACACGCAGAGAACACCTCTGGGAAACTCTGCGCACTCTCATCAGGAATCCCTACAAATGACGGCTTAGCGGAAACCACTAGAGATGGAAACACGACAGGCCATACACACTTTACCAGCCAAATTATGCCCAAGGATAACGTTGATACCCTCAATAGGCAACAAAGGACGCACCCCCACAACAACATCACTTTTCACCAGTCCACAATCCAACATCAGTTTATGCAATGGGTTCAAACCTATTCCCCTAATTTGAACATTATTCCCCGAATCAGTCTCAGCAGAGAAGGGTAACACAGACTCCAACACAAAAGATTCAGAGGCACCTGTGTCTCTCAGGATCTTCACTGGCACTAGGTCCTTACTTCCTAACATAGACACAAAACCCTCTGTAATGAAAGGTAAATAGTCTGGGTCAATATGGACTTTCACATGCTCCTGGGCATGAAATAATGTGTCAGGAGTGAACTGATGTGGAACAGGCGCAGCTAACGCTGTAGGCTTAGATTTAACGTAAGCGCACGTACTTAATTTACCCCTAGCCCTGAGAACCGGACATTGGTTTTTCCAGTGACCCGAACCTTGACAGTAGTGACACTCTTGACCAAAGTCAGCTTTACCACGGGAGTCAGGCTCAACCCAAGTTGAATGAAACTCTGCCCGTGAAACAAAGTATCTCGGTGAGCGAGGCCCAAATCTCTCAGAACGCCCCCTCTCACTCCGAATACGGGGCTCTGCAAAGACACTTTTGTGAGTCAAAACCTACTCATCCGCCAAAACCGCAGCTTCAGCGACAGTCTTTACTTTTTGTTCGTTAATGTACATGGCTATATGATCAGGGCTTGTGTCCTTAAATTGCTCTAGCATAATCAGATCACACAGCCCTTGGAAAGTCATAACAGCAGAGGCGGAACACCAGCGATTAAACTGTGAAGATAACTCAACATTATCCCTTTTTAAAGTTCTAAATCGTTGGCGGGAAGCCTCAGGGACCAATTCGTAAATCTGTAACACAGCCATTTTAACCTTATCATAACTGACACTGTCAGCTACACTAAGAGCTGAATATGCTTCCTGTGCTTTACCAGTCACATACTGCAACATTAAAGTGCAGTCAGAATCAGGCCAACTCCTAGCGTCAGCAACACACTCAAACAACGAAAAGAAAGTCTCAGGGTCCTTCTCATTAAATTTAGGCAACAACCGTAAGTTCCCAACGATATATCAAATGTGTCCGGGACACGACCAAAAGAGGAACGACCCCTAGGTAAGTCTGGGTCACCTTCCCAGAGCAAACTCTCCCCTGAGAGCTTTCCTTCCCTAACCAGCTCTAGCCGCTCTTGTTGCAGCTTGATTTTAGCACGCTCCAAATCCTGCCAATTATTTTTCTGATTTTACACGGTCATACTCTAGCTTCTCATGATCATGCTCTAGCTGTAACAGAAGCTGTTCAAAAAGACTACTAGGACTAACAGATGGAGCGGCCATTGTAACGTTACAGGGAGACAACGAGTCCTCAGCAGAGGCTGCCCCAGTGGTAACTTCAAGAATACCACTCTCCATCAGATTGTCCTTTAATATTAACCCAATATAATTTTTTGGATGATTATCACTAATTTCAACCTTGTAGTGTTCAGCAATCTTCAATAGCTGTTCTTTAGTACATAATTCTAACAGTTCCTCTGATGGAAAGCGAATGAACTCATTTACATTAGACGCCATAGTCAGAAGTAAATACCAAAAAGAAAAAAATCCCGCTCTTCCCCTCTGCTGAGCATACCAGACCACAACAAGAGAAATGACAATCCCACTGGGCACCACAGAAGAGAGATGAGATATATATGGAGCTTCCCCAAAACCTACAATAACTCAAGCCTAGTCTTCATGCGGATTTGCGGTGGGTAATTACGCACTGTAGCCCGCTGGCAAGGAAATAAACCATTCAGCACGCTGGCAGATTCCCCCAAGCCACAGATGTGCCCCCGAGACAACTGCTCAGTCCACAGACACCACACAAAAATAACAAACAAAATAACCATGCCCAACGTATTCCAAAGTGAATCGCTAAGCCTAACAGGGGAAAAGAAAGGCTATAGCTCCGGGTAGTAAGTGTCACTACCCTACCCAAATCTCCCACTGAGGTACACAGCCGATTGTACTCACCTCCTCGGACCGATGTCCCAACAGCGAGTAGAGCAAGAGTTTCCAGCCTGGGCAGGGGCCTGGAAACTAACCAATGTACTCTCTCCAACGCAGCACAAACTATCCACCGCAGTGGCAAGTTTACCAAACAAACAAAGGTAACCAATACTGGGCACTAAACATTACAACAAAAATACTGTAACAAAAGATGCAAACAAAGCACCTACAGAATTTAACATTAACTCCACGTTCTCTCCCAAACACAATACCTTCAAGATCCCGGATGAGCCCCCACTTGTCACGAACCGGCACGAAGTTCGTAACAAAAGGGAGACCACGTGGAGATAAGGAATAACAAAATATATTTATTAACTTAAGTAAACTAAATACAATTAACAATGGTGTGTGTGTTGTCAGTAATCAGTAGTGTAAGAGAGTGGTTGCGTGCATAAATGTGATAATGAGGGGTGTTGAAAGGTGCCAACGCAAGCAAACCAAACAAACAAACAAACAAGCAAACAAACAAAACAACCACAAAAATGCCACAACCAAAATCTGTAAGTGTGTCTGCATGGAAAGTCTCCTCAATGAATGGGGAAGTGGTGCATTTATCCTGGGACACACCCGGCCCAGGTGTGTCCCATGTCGCTGACGACCCTCCCAGGTCCGCCCACCGGCATCCTAATAAGGAAAACAAGAGCAAAGAGAAAGAATACGGCAGACATAGTGGGAGGGTCGTCACATTTGTGAACCCATTTTTGCCATTGGGCTTGGGCATCATACTCCAGATCTTTATTGCAGAGTTGTGCCAATGAGGTGGTCGTTTTTAATTGGCTCACACTTATCACAAGGATTGTGCAGGCTGAAATATGGTGCGTTGGGATGCTATTGGAAACTTTAACATTTGTAACAACAAGCACACAATGCAAATAGTCCGGGTAGCCATTTGATTACCTATTCAAGGAGTCTTATGGCTTGGGGGTAAAAACTGTTGAGAAGCCTTTTGGTCCTAGACTTGGCGCTCCGGTACCGCTTTCCATGCGGTAGTAGAGAGAACAGTCTATGACTGGGGTGGCTGGGGTCTTTGACAATTTTTAGGGCCTTCCTCTGACACCGCCTGGTTATAGAGGTCCTGGATGGCAAGCAGCTTAGCTGGGCAGTACCCACTACCCTCTGCGGCCGAGCAGTTGCCGTACCAGGCAGTGATGCAACCAGTCAGGATGCTCTCGATGTTGCAGCTGTAGAACCTTTTGAGGATCTGAGGACCCATGACAAATCTTTTCAGTCTCTTGAGGGGGAATAGGCTTTGTCGTGCCCTCTTCACGACTGTCTTGGTGTGTTTGGACCATTCTAGTTTGTTGGTGATGTGGACACCAAGGAACTTGAAGCTCTCAACCTGCTCCACTACAGCCCCGTCGATGAGAATGGGGGCGTGCTCGGTCCTCCTTTTCCTGTAGTCCACAATCATCTCCTTAGTCTTGGTTACGTTGAGGGATAGGTTGTTATTCTGGCACCGCCCGGACAGTTCTCTGACATCATCCCTATAGGCTGTCTCGTTGTTGTCGGTGATCAGGCCTACCAGTATATATTGAGTTGTATTAATTTTTAGGATATAGTAGTATAAAAGGGTTGTATGTTAGTCCCATCACTCCACAATACAATACACAACAACACAATAATTCAATAATGATAATTCAACACAGGAAAACAATCTTTTTTTACTGTAGGGAGATGAGCAAGGCACTCAACCCCAAATATACCCCTTCCTCCAGGAGTATCCTTAGTGACACATTAATTCCTACCTGGTATGGTGTAGAAAAGGCCAATGTGATCACTGAGCTGAAAGACTTGCCAAAGTTGGCCATCACATCTGACGGGTGGACCAGCCTCTGTCAGGACCACTATCTCACTGTTACAGTGCACTACACAAGCCAGGGCAGTGTAAAACAGAAGGTCCTCCACACCAGGGCACTGTACAAATCGCAAACTGGCAAAGTAGTGGCAGAGGAGATCTCAGACATTCTGGAAGAGTTTGAGATAGAGCCGAGCAAGATTGTAGCTGTGACTGTTGATAGTGCTGGCATATGGATGTTGCCATGAAGAGGCTACACATCCTAAAAATAGGATGCTTTGCGCATACATTGAATCTGGCAGCGCAGAAAATGTACAAAATGACTTCCTTGATAAATGGGCAGCCCGAATCAGAGCTGGTCGTGTGGTTCAAGAGATCCTCGATGTCCAAAACAGTCTTGAAGGAAAACCAGCAGCTCCTTGGTAAGAAGCCAGTTTAATCTATTAAAGTATTATTTTGAAATTCCCACATTTAACAATTTAATTAAAAATTCAAGTGTGCGGTAATTAAATGTACTATGTTGTTTTTTGTTGTTTCGGGCCTTCCGCAACACTCACTCATCCTTGATGTCAAGACCAGATGGAACTCGCTCTATCTAATGATAGAGAGATTCATGGAGCAGTATCCAGCAATCCAAGCAGCAGCCCTGGACCCACGACTGCAAAAAGCAATGGCCAAGGACAACCTGGACCGTCTGAAGGACGAGGACTTCCATAAGGCTGAGGAGTTTGTCCAGCTCATGAGAATTCTCTATACATCCACACTGTGTGTGTCATGTGAAAAGAATGCCCCTTGTGGACAGATCATACACATCCTCCAAAAACTGGAAGAGCATTTCACTGTGAAGCATGAAGATACAAAATTTGTGGCAACCATCAAAGAGAAGTTGTGGGAGAACCTCTCCGAGCGCTATCAGGATGAGGACATACAAGCCTTCCTGCATGAGGTGACAGCAATGGACCCCAGATTGAAGGGAGGCCGGTGAGTGACGCCACCTGGGACAGGCTGAGGAAGGCATCTGTTGAGGCCAATGTGACAGGAGCAACACCAGGGCTGTCAGAGGAGCCGGAGCAGACAGACACAGAGCACCAGCAACAGGAGAAGGAGTCTGAAGGAAAAGGAGAGGAAATGGAGGAGACAGTCCCTCCATTGTACAAAACAAGGAGTGCCTTGGAGGAGCTGTTCTCAGAGGAGGAGTTGAGGTTGACGATCCAACAGGACACCTCGTCCCTCACCCTCAGCGAGCGTGTTGACCTAGAGGTCGAGCTCTACAAAGGCCTGCCTCCCATTCTCATGGCTGAATGTGGTGGTGGGATGTGGTGGTGGGAGAAGACAGCTACTCTGCCCCTCCGCACAAACATTGCAACAAGCTACCTCTGTGCTCATGCCTCCTCCACACCTAGCGAGAGGGTATTTTTGACTGCAGGGAACACAATAAGCCAGGAGAGGTCCCAACTTCTGCCAGAGAAGGCAAATATGTTGATCTTTCTCCAGAAGAACTGCTAAGAACTGTTAGTCCTTTTGCAGCCTACCTTCATGCCCCACCCGTGTTGCTCTATACCACTGTATTTTCATTTGCAGGAAAATATTGTTTATTTAATTTCCATCATCACAACATTAGAGTCTATAATAGTGATTTGTTCAAAACATTTCTGTTCCTTTTGCTGTAAATAATTGTTAATTTTATTCATTTTACATTTCAGAAAATAAAGCAATGTTCATTCTGTTCCTAATTAGTTTTTTTCTCGTAAAAAATAACAAAAATAACCGATAAGAATATTGTTAAAGTACCGGTTCGATAAGCAGTATCGGTAAGAGTAGTAATACCGTTAAAATCTTAACGATACTCATCCCTAGTTCCAAACCTATCTGCCAATAACAGAATGTTTTCATTTTCCCCTCACCACTCAGACCACTCCCAGACAGTTCTAGCAAAATTCTTGATTGAGAAATTGCCCATTGCTAAGAAGCTATTTTGGTTTCTTTTTGACCATTTTAATTGAAAACTATCACAGTAAAGTAACTGTTACCCAGAAGTTATTTGATATTGAGATAAAAAAACGTCTGCAGTGGACCTTTAAACACGGCTTGTAATCTCTGACTAGCGGTGTTATTGAATGAGGGTGTGGGCGCCGCGTTGCGCAGCGCTGGGAGAGAGATAAAGCTTTGTGGGCTCCCAGGCTGCGGTTTAGCAGGGAGTGATGGCAGTGTGCGGATATTGGGTGCAGGGCCAGATCAGACAATGTAGAGGAAAAAGAAAAGTTAAATTAACCTTTGGGAGACCCGGTGATGCAATTTTTGTGAGGTGCAGAGAGGAGAGGGGAGGGGTATATAGAGAGATTGGAGAGGATGTTCACCTGCCTTAGAGAAAGGAAGTGGATGGTGCTTCCTCCTGATTCTTTTTCCTGTCACAAGGCCACAACCCTGCTGGCAAGAGGGTACGAAGGTTTTTATTAGATAGTTGTCATGGCGATACCCCGGTTGACACCCTCTCACTGTCCGATCAGAAGCACATAATAGAGAGGTTCTGCTGCTACAGATTGTAACTATACATTCCTCCCCTTCTCCCTTCTCCTCTCGTCACTTTTCTTTCCCTCCACATTTTTTTTACTTCTTCCCTTGCCTCCACTTTCCTGCTCAGTCTCTTTCCCTCCTCCCTTCCTTTCCTCTCTCATCCTCTCCTCCCCTGTTCTCTCTTTTGAAGCTTATACCCTGAGAATCAGATAGGGTGGTGGAAGGTCTTACTACGTCCACTCATGTGTCCTGTTGATAGTCATCTCAGACATTCTAACAGGCTACATATTTGCCTGTTGCAGTGGAATGTTGATGTCATCCTGATTCCAGTGGTCCATCTCCTAAATCTTTGTGTTTCACGCAGTCTACAGGGATATAGTTGAATAAATCATTGTCGATGATATAAAGCATGCTAGTAAGGTCAAATAGTGAAATATAACACCTTGATTTTAAAGAGAGATCAGTGTGACCCTCTCCCTGGGTGCAGTAAAAACAGAGCACAGATGTTTATTGAATCTTAACCTCTTAAGGAGCAGCAAGGTGCGCTGGGGCGCTAGCGCCCCACTCCCGACACTACCAGGTGAAATGCAAGGCGCCAAATTCAAAATCCAAAAGTTGAATTATTAAACATGCATCAATATACAAGTGTTTCATAGTCATCAAAAGCTGCTTCCTGGCAATATCAGAGCGTTGTCAGATTTCAAAAAGGCTTTACGGCGAAAGCACCACATTTGATTGTTTGAGGGTAGCACCTAACATATTTTTTCCATTACCATGAATTCATTAGCCTTCACGGTTCACACAAAACACATTTCACAGCGAAAACAAATCAATTACCTGTTGAAGAACTTCTGCTGATGGCTTCCCAAGTGTCCAACGAAGACAATCCATGGTTCTTTTGTTAGAAAAAGTAATGTATTATATCCATAAATCTCCGTTTGGTTCACGCGTTATAATCAGAAACTACAGCCTCCACTCGTCCACTGAAACGTGAAGAGAACTCGTTCAACTTATACCTATAAACTTGTCCAAGAACAATCAAACATCATTTTAAATGTATCCTTAGGAACACTTTTATGTAGAAATAGCATAATATTTCTACCGGAATATAAACTGGGCTATAAGAAAGGAAAAAACCACAGAGCGCGCCTGGCGAGAGCGCGCGTCCTCTTCTATTGACATCTCTGCTCTAATGCATCTAAAAAAAATCTGAACAGTGTCTCGAGACTGTTGACATCCAGAGGAAGCGATAGGTACTGCATTCATATGCCCTTATAAGGGCATTTTCATAAGGGAGGGGTTCCAAATGAGCAATGTGTCAAAACCATTTTTTCCAGGACAGAAATTCCTCGGGGTTTTGCCTGCCATATCCGTTCTGTTTTACTCACAGACAAATGGTTAACACTTTTAGAAAATTCAGAGTGTTTCCTATCCAATGGTACTACATATGTGCATATCCTATTTTCTGGGCCTGAATGGAAGGCATTTTACTTTGGGCACGCCAGGGTCTCCAAAACGGTCACCTCATGCGCTGCTCCCTAAGAAGTTAACATATCCTCTACAGCTAACCAAGGTATATTGGCAGCATTTTTCTCCTGCAGTGTTCTTTATCAAAACATTTTTCTTTCAGATTTCTGGGGAGGGAAAAGATATCTGTACAGGCTTTCCAGTCTGTATAGATTTTGATATTAATTATATGTCCAAACTATGTGTGAAATCCTACTGCTGCTGTTGCTCTAGGATCGGATACAGTAGAGCAGCAGTTCACTGTGCTTGTGATGTGGGCTATAAGATTTTGGGATTCCCTTTCAAATAAACCAACCACAGAATGTTGGACTGAGATCCAAGAAGACTAGGAGAAGAAGTAAACAAAATAATAGATAATATTTTGAAGGGAAGCCAGCTCTTTAAAACGAGGGGATATTGTTGTTTGTTACTTTCAAGAAACTAGTCCTGAGAATTAGGTGTTGGAGATGCTGGGACAATTTTGTAGTGTGCATTTTAACACCAATAAACCCATATTCTTCTGAAAATGTAGCTAGCTAGACTCTTTTACCCATATACATGGATGAACAGGTGTTTTACAGCTTTCTGTGTTCTCTTTTCGAGTCCCTCCGCATTTGCAATCAAACAGCTGAATTTTCTCCATCTCCTTAGCTAGCATACTCTGCTTCCTCCAGAAAGTGGAGAGCCTTAACAACACTTGTGGAGTTCTTTGTGATATCTTTCAAAAAAGCCACTTGAGAAAGGATTACCTACACATACTAAGCAGCTCATGTTATAGACAGAAGCGAGCTGCATGGCAGACCAATCTGAACTCATCTCTCGGCATGTCCAGCCCATCTATTATCTCAGCCAATCATGGCTAGCAGGAAGGTTCCTCGCTTTTTCTGTGGCTAAACCAACTGGTAATCTAACAATTTCATTGGTATTTACAGATGGCAGACAAGTTTTTTTTAAGGCAAATGAAAGTTCACATGTTCCAGAAGGCATTTCTGCCCAATAAACGCATTTTGATAAACATTTAAAAATTACATTCAAATGCCTCTCCTGTAAAGTAGTGACGTGCAACATACGCCTAGCTTCCTGAAACGAGTCACATATATTATTGGTGCTTGGTACCCATTGGGTTGTGCAGTTATGAAATGCAACGTTGTTTATGTCTCGCTGGTCCTGTTATTTTTCAGAAATATGCCCTAATGCAGTGCATTGCATGGGTTACCACACTGCACATCAACCATATCATGTTACCGATGTTGAGTTTGATAATGGCAGCATAATTTACCCTCTATCTTTATCTCTCTCGCTTTCACTCTCTCTCTCCCTCTCCAGCTTCGTGCCCATGCAGTGAACATGAATGGTGAGCGAGTGGAGAGCCCCATAGACCTGTACATCTATGTCATAGACATGAACGACAACCGGCCTGAGTTCAAGAACCAGGTCTACAATGGCTCTGTCGACGAGGGCTCCAAGCCAGGTAAACACAGGGATGGATGGAACATTGTCTCTTTCTCACTGACATGGACAGAAGAAAGTTCCTACATAAATCACACTGTAGAGAATAGTGAGTTTTACAGCAGTCTTTGCACATTACTTTGCTGTTCTGCGTCAGAAAAATGGAGCCCGTAGAGAATACCATTCGGAGCGTTTGTGTTGTGTTTTTTTATAGATTGATTCAGTTTCACATTCCACTTGATTTAGCCCAGAGGCATTTGCTCAGATGGAGAGCTTCAGTCCTGCAGTGTGCTCATTTAGCTAGCTCTACTGCTGGCTGCATGGCCATAAAGCTGTGGATGGTGTGGCTGGAGATGATATGGCAATTAAATGTACCACGCTTTAGCTGCAGCTCCACTGACTCATTTGATTTATTCCCTCACAGTGGAGAGAAAGGCTGATGAGCCAGGTCGTATTGCACTAGAGGTGATCTGAAATCTGAAGAGGTGTCCAGGTGCTACGTGCACTTTCATTTTCTCACTAACTCTCTCTTTCTTTCTCCTTTTTCAACCTGAAGCGATTTTAATACAAACTCTGCCACCCCAACACAGGCACACACACACACGCAGATGCACAAGCACACACACACACGCACACATCACCAAACCTCGGCAGTAGCATGCGTGACATTCAGCCGAACAATAATCATAAAAAAATTGTTTTAGAATTAAGAGCTCCAGTGGTTTCAATGGGAAGCCAATTACAGAGTTGAATTAGTTTTCAAATTAAAGACTCGTTTAGGCCCCTAATCCTGTCAGGCACAGAGTAGACGCCCTTACAAAGGGTCCACATTAAGCCCCCTAAGAACACCCCTTAATGAAATTACCCAGGCAATGGGTGACACAGTGTGATTCTCCAGAGAGAGAGAGAGGTAGATAGAGGGAGAGAGAGAGAGAGAGATGGGTGAAAGATTGATAGTCTCCCTAGTTGGAACCAAATGCAGAGCCCCTCTCTGTCTGTCCTTTATCCCTCACTCTGTTCCTCTGCTCTTTCTTCCTTTCCTTTCTCTCTGACTCCTTTGGAATACAATTTCTCTCTTCTCGGCCCCATTGACAAATGTTCCTTTGAAATGTAATGGAGTTTGAAATGGTGGCTCGGCTGGAATTATCTCTGGACGGAGCTTGTCACTGGGATGATATCACTATTTCTGATAATAACAATTGGATGGAAATTACTGGTGGAGAGGAGAGGAGGCAGTTGGAGAGAGACAGAGGGAGAGAGAGAGAGAGAGAGAGAGAGAGAGAGAGAGACACCTACTCATTCCCAGGTTTTTCTTTATTTTGACTATTTTTTACATTGTAGAATAATAGTGAAGACATCAAATCTATGAAATAACACATATGGAATCATTTAGTAGTTTTTTTTTAACAAATCAAAATATATTTTATATTTGAGATTCTTCAGAGTAGCCACCCTTTGCCTTGATGACAGCTTTGCACACTCTTGGCATTCCCTCAACCAGCTTCACCTGGAATGCTTTTCCAACATTCTTGAAGGAGTTCCCACATATGCTGAGCACTTTTCCTTCACTCTGCGGTTTAAATTTTAAGAAAAACCCTTGAATGAGTAGGAGTGTCCAAACGTTTGACTGGTACTTTATGTGCTTGTGTACCTGTCCCTGTGTATATATGCCTCGTCTGACTGTTGCCTTCTCTTCCTCAGGTACGTTTGTGATGCACCTGGCAGCCTTCGATCATGATGACAACACCACGGCCAATGGGATGGTGCGCTACCGGATCCTTTCCCAGACGCCACACAGCCCCATCCCCAACATGTTCACCATCAACAGCGAGACCGGAGACATTGTCACTGTGGCAGCAGGCCTCGACCGCGAGGTCAGTAACCCTGGTAAAGCTGGTGGGATGTGTTCTCACTGAAAAGTAGGACCCAGAGTTTTTGCTGTTCAGGTCAGAGGAACTCCTGGCCCTCCACATAATGAAAGAGGATAATGTAATGTGAAAGTCAAGGTTCATTTCACACATTGTGTTTGTGTTGTGGTAATAGCAGTGCTGGAACTGCCTTTGGGAACAACCTGGTCTGAGAGTGTTTTGTATTATTTTGTATGTAAACCCAAGACACTCCATTTAGTATGAAACAGTATGTTACTTTTCTTATGGTATGTATTAATTTGTGAATGTCCATCACCCATTTCGTATTATATGTTACGAATTTGCAAAACATACACTATATTACAGATTTGCTAAACGTATGATATGTTATGATTGGAATATGTTCCGGGATTCTACCGATGGCATTGAGGAGTATGTGGCGGATGTGGCAGGGCTTGCAAACTACAACAAATGGAAGCACAGCCGCTAGCTGCCCAGTGACACGAGCCTACAAGACGAGCTAAATTACTTATATGCTCACTTCGAGGCAAGCAAAACTGAAACATGCATGAGAGCATCAGCTGTTCTGGATGACTGTGTGATCACGCTCTCCATAGCCAATGTGAGTAAGACCTTTAAACAGGTTAACATTCTCAAGGCCGCAGGGCCAGACGGATTACCAGGACGTGTACTCCGAGCATGCGCTGACCAACTGGCAAGTGTCTTCACTGACATTTTCAACCTGTCCCTGACTGAGTCTGTAATACCAACATGTTTCAAGCAGACCACCAGACCACCATGTCTGTATTCATGAAGTGCTTTGAAAGGCTGGTCATGGCTCACATCAACACCATTATCCCAGAAACTCTAGACCCACTCCAATTTGCATACTGCCCCAACAGATCCACAGATGATGCAATCTCTATTGCACTCCACACTGCCCTTTTCCACCTGGACAAAAGGAACACCTATGTGAGAATGTTATTCATTGACTACAGCTCAGCTTTCAACACCATAGTGCCCTCAAAGCTCATCAATAAGCTAAGGACCCTGGGACTAAACACCTCCCTCTCCAACTGGATCCTGAACTTCCTGACGGGCCACCCCCAGGTGGTAAGGGTAGGTAACAACACATCTGCCACGCTGATCCTCATCACAGGGGCTCCTCAGGGGTGTGTGCTCAGTCCCCTCCTGTACTCCTTGTTCACTCATGACTGCATGGCCAGGCACGACTCCAACACCATCGTTAAGTTTGCAGATGACACAACAGTGGTAGGCCTGATCACCGACAAAGATGAGCCAGCCTATAGAGAGGAGGTCAGAGCTTCCTGCCATCCAGGACCTCTATACCAGGCCGTGTCAGAGGAAAGCCCTAAAAATTGTCAAAGACTCCAGCCACCCTAGTCATAGACTGTTCTCTCTGCTACAGCACGGCAAGCTGTACCGGAGCGCCAAGTCTAGGTCCAAAAGGCCTCCCAACAGCTTCTACCCCCAAGCCATAAGACTCCTCTTTTACGCTGCTGCTACTCTCTTATAAATTACCTTGACCATGTTTTTGAAAGAAAAACTAAATTATTTTCCATTAAAATAACATCAAATTCATGAGAAAAACTGTGTAGAAATTGTTCATGTTGTAAGGCCAGCATCCTGGAGTCGCCTCTTCACTGTTGTCGTTGAGACTGATGTTTTGTGGGTACTATTTAATGAAGCTGCCAGTTGAGGACTTGTGAGGGATTTTTTTCTCAAACTAGACACTCTAATGTACTCGTCCTCTTTCTCAGTTGTGCACCGGGGCCTCCCACACATCTATTCTGGTTAGAGCCAGTTTGCGTTGTTCTTTGAAGGGAGTAGTACACAGCGTTGTACGAGATCTTCAGTTTCTTGGCAATTTCTCGCATGGAATAGCCTTAATTTCTCAGAACAATAGACTGACGAGTTTCAGAAGAAAGGTCTTTGTTTCTGCCCATTTTGAGCCTGTAATCGAACCCACAAATGCTGATGCTCCAGATACTCAACTAGTCTAAAGAAGGCCAGTTTTATTGCTTCTTTAATCAGCACTACAGTTTTTCAGCTGTGCTAACATTATTGCAAAAGGGTTATATAATGATCAATTAGCCTTTTAAAATTATAAACTTGGATTAGCTAACACAACGTTCCGTTGGAACACAGTAGTGATGGTTGCTGATAACGGGCTGTTTCCAGCTACAATAGTCATTTACAACATTAACAATGTCTACACTGTATTTCTGATCAATTTGATGTTATTTTAATGGACAACAAATTAGCTTTTCTTTCAAAAACAAGGACATTTCTAAGTGACCCCAAACTTTTGAAAGGTAGTATACATGTTCATATTACCTCAATTACCTCGACTAACCGGTGCCCCCGCACATTGACTCTGTACCAGTACCCCTGTAAATAGCCTCGCTACTGTTATTTTACTACTGCTCTTATTTTTTTTGTTATTTGCATTTCACTGTAAGGTCCGCACCTGTTGTATTCGGTGACAATTAAAATGTGATTTGATTTTTGCAAAATGTATGATATGTTACAAATTCTAGCTAGGTGGCTAACGTTAGCTAGGCTAGGCTAGGAGTTAGGTTTAGGGGTTAGGGTTAATCTTAGGAGTTAGGTTAAAGGATTAGAGTTAGGGTTAGTGTTAGGAGAAGGGTTAAGTTTAAGTTTAAGTTTAGGAGTTAGGTTAAAGGGTTAAAGTTAGGGTTAAGGTTAAGTGAAAGGTTAGCTAAAATGGTTCAAGTTAGGGTTAGGGGAATGGTTAGCTAACATGCTAAGTCGTTGCAAAGTAGCTTAAAAGTAGTAAGTATTCATAGGGTCAAGTATTCATAGCTAATTAGCTAAAGTTGTCCGTGATGAGATTTGGACTCGCAGCCTTTGGGCTGCTAGACGTTCGTGTTAAACGCCTACCCATCCACCCCGACCAACCACCCTATTTTAGTTTTTTTCCTTAAGTAACCATCTGTCTTATGTAACCATACCAAATGTAACATACAGTATCATACTCATTTGAGTGTCTCGGATTTTACATCTAGTCTATGAGTCCAGGCTGCTGGGATAGACTTCTGTAGCAGAATCATATTCAGACGATGGGATGTATGTAGGCTACACTGAGTGTACAAAACATTATATACATTCATTTTGAGTTGCACCCCCTTTTGCCCTCAGAACAGCTTCAATTCGTTGGGGCACGGACTATAAGGTGTCGAAAGCTTTCGACAGGGATGCTGGCCCATGTTGACTCCAATGCTTCCCACAGTTGTGTCAAAATTGGCTGGATGTCCTTTGGGTGGTGGACCGTTCTTGATACACACAGGAAATTGTTGAGTGTGAAAAACCCAGGAGCATTGCAGTTCTTGACACACTCAAGCCAGTGTGCCTGGCACTTTCTACCATACCCCATTCAAAGGCACTTAAATATTTTGTCTTGCCCATTGACCCTATGAATGGCACACATACACAATCCATGTCTCAATGGTTTCAAGGCTTTAAAATCCTTTCATCTACACTGATTGAAGTGGATTTAACGGTTGACATCAATAAGGCATCATAGCTTTCACCTGGATTCTCCCGGTCAGTCTATGTCAGTGTATATTTGCGTTTTATTTTTCAACTCACATAAGTCAGTCTTTGAGTCTTCAGCCTTGTGTGGCTGTAGGTTGTCTGTCATGGGTGTCTGTCACTCCACATCACGCGCTGCTCAGCATTTTCCAAGCCGTCCCCCTGAGGTCACCTTGTTTATGGAGCTGTCACGTTATGACAACATCCTAACGTCTTTGTTTACGTGACACAGATGTGCCTGTGACAACGCCGTCAACGCCGTGAAGGGAATCTCTCTGCTGCATCACCTTAGCCACCTGTCACTACTGACAGACCTATTAACAACACGTCAATAGAGCCTCAGGTGTGTGTTTTAATGTCACATGCACAAGTACAGTGAAAGGCCTTTCTTGCAAACTCAAAACCCAGCAATGAATAATCACTAACAATGTAATACTGGAAAAACACACGAGAAATAAGAAGATATATGAAGAACACAATAAGTAAGTAAGCATACTATATACAGGGTCAGTTCCAATCTTCAATGTGCAGGGATACTGAAGTGATGGAGGGAGATGTGTATAGGGGTAAGGTGACTAGGCATCAGGATATAAGATAAACAGAGTAACAGCAGCTTGTATGTGAATGGGTGTGTGTAGAGTCAGTATAAATGTATGTGCATATTATGTGTGAGTGAGCAGATGATGGACAGTGCAAAAATTTAATAAAAGGTCAATAAAGATTGTTACGGATACAGGTATCCTGTGTGTGTATTTGTTTTTCTCTCCTTCTGCCCTAGTCACAGGTGTCACTCATCAGCAGTCATCAATCACCAATCAGTCCCAATCAGAAGACACACCTGCTCCTTTTCCCTTACCCAATCACATCCCCTTTCCCTTGGTTTAAAACCCCAGTCAGTTGTCTCTCTCGCTCTCTCTTGTTTAGTAGCTGGCTTGTTTTGTAGCGCTCTACACCTCGCAATCGCTGTTTGGATTTGCTGAAACCCAGTAGCTGTTAGCTTGTTTGTGCGCTCTATCTCTCTTTTGTTTTTGCGCCTAGATCTCACATTAGCTGTTGTCATGTGCGTATGTATTGCTGTGTTGTAGTGTTTGCTTGTTTGTTGGTGGTAAAAGGGGATAACCAGACAAGTCTCCCATGGGCATACATTACCCGTAGGAAACACTGTCTAAATACATTAGTTAGAACTGGGCGGACCACCCACTGTATTTAATTGGTTAGTTAGCTACCTCTTTGTGACGCAGGTAGATTAGCTTAGGGGTTTTTGAATATTTATTATTTCTTTCCTTGGGTCCAGCTCAGCCCCTTTTCCCCACACCCCTTTACCGTGTGTTTGGAATAAACCATTTGTGTTTGACGGTAGATTTAAGTTGTCTGTGTTTTATTTTTGTTCTCACTGTTACTTTTTCACTGGGGTGATTTGCATGAGAGATGTTGCGGGTCTCGTTTCCATCCCCCTAGACTACGGGGCAAAAGGGATTCGTAACAAAGATACAAGGTTAACTCAGTCTGTGTATTTATTTTGTTAGCTATTTATCAGTCTTATTGCTTGTGGATAGAAGCTGTTAAAGAGCTTGTTGGTGCCAGACTTGATGCACCGGTACCGCTTGCCGTGCTGAAGCAGAGACAATAGTCTATGGCTTGGGTGGCTGGAGTCTTTAACGAGTTTCCAGGCCTTACTTTCACACTGCCTGATTCAGATGGCAGGGAGCTCGGCCCCAGTGATGTACTGGGCTCTCCGCACCACCCTCTGTAGCGCCATGTGATCGAGGGTGGTGCTATTGCCATACCTGGCAGTGATGCAACCAGTCAAGATGCTCTCAATGGTACAGCTGTAGAATTTGTTTTGTATTTGAAGGCCCATGACACATTTTTTTTCAACCTTGTGAGGGGAAAGAGGCGCTGTTACGCCTTCTTCACGACTGTGTGTTTGGATCATTTTAAGTTTTTAGTGATTTGGACGTCGAGGAACTTGACGCTCTCGACCTGCTCCACTGCAACCCCGTCAATGTGGATGGGGCCGTGCTTGCCGGCCCTCGTTTCCTGTAATCCACGATCAGATCCTTGGTCTTACTGATGTTGACGAAGAGGTTGTTGCTCTGGCACCACACTGTCACACAGTCGTGGGTGCATAGAGTACAAGAGGGGACTAAGCACACACCCCTGTGGGGCCCTAGTGTTGAGGGTCAGCATGGCGGAGGTGATGTTGCCTACCCTCACCACCAGTTGCAGAGGGAGATGTTAAGACCCAGAGTCCTAAGCTTGGTGACGAGCTTGGAGGGGACAATGGTGTTGAACTACGAGCTGTAGTCATTGAACTAAATTCTCACATTAGTATTACTCTTATCTAGGTGGGTGAGGGCAGTGTGGAGAACAATTGAGATTGTGTCATTGCATCAAACACAAACAATTGAGAATGTTTATGTTTGTTAGTGTGTGTGTGCAGGGTTGGGTAGGTTACCTTCTAAATGTAATCCGTTATAGTTACTAGTTACCTGTCTAAAATTGTTATCAGTCGCGTAACTTTTGTATTACCCAAACTCAGTAACTTAATATGATTACTTTCCCCTTGAGGCATTAGAAAGACAAAATTAATATTACCAATTGAACAACATCTATTGCAGGATACATTTTATAGTTTACATAGCTGTCCATAAATGGACGTTGCATTTTACTCTATGGGTTGGTTATGTAGGCTTATTCTAACCCATTGCTTTCTACTACACAATAATAAAATAGGCTACTGTATATCTTGACATTAAAAACCAAAGTCTGCCAGATTTCCAGTCATTACAATTGATTGCATACCTTTTGATCTTCAAGAATAGGACTTGGAAATATACAGTGCCTTCGGAAAGAATGACTTTTTCCACATTTTGTTACGTTGCAGCCTTATTCTAAAATGGTTTAAAAAAAATAATCCTCATCAATCTACACACAATCCCCCATAATAACAAAACTATATTTTTTATTTTGCAAATGTATATAAAAAAAATAAAAAATGAAATATCACATTTACATAAGTTTTCAGACCCTTTACTCAGTACTTTGTTGGAGCATCTTTGTCAGCGATTACAGCATTGAGTCTTCTTGGGTATGACGCTACAAGCTTGGCACACCTGTGTTTGGGGAGTTTCTCCCATTCTTCTCTGCAGATCCTCTCAAGCTCTGTCAGATTGGATGGGGAGCGTTGTTGCACAGCTATTTTAAGGTCTCTCCAGAGATGTTCAATCGGGTTCAAGTCCGGGCTCTGGCTGGGCCACTCAAGGACATTCAGAGACTTGTCCTGAAGCCACTCTTGTGTTGTCTTGGCTGTGTGCTTAGGGTCATTTTCTTGTTGGAAGGCGAACCTTCGCCCCAGTCTGAGGTCCTGAGCGCTCTGGAGCAAGTTTTCATCAAGGATCTCTCTGTACTTTGCTCCGTTTGCCTCGATCCTGTCTTCCAGTGCCTGCTGCTGAAAAACACCCCCACATGATGCTGCCACCACCATGCTTCACCATAGGGATGGTGCCAGGTTTCCTCCAGACGTGACACTTGGCATTCAGGCCAAAGTGTTCAATCTTGGTTTCATCAGACCAGAGAATCTTGTTTCTCATGTTGTGCAAGTCCTTTAGGTGCCTTTTGGCAAACTCCAAACACGCTGTCATGTGCCTTTTACTGAGGAGTGGCTTCTGTCTGGCCACTCTACCATAAAGGCCTGATTGGTGGAGTGATGCAGAGATGGTTGTCCTTCTGGAAGGTTCTCCCATCACCACAGAGAAACTCTGGAGCTCTGTCAGAGTGACCATCGGGTTCTTGGTCACCTCCCTGACCAAGGCCATTCTCCCCCAATTGCTCATTTTGGCCGGGCGGCCAGCTCTAGGAAGAGCCTTGGTGGTTCCAAACTTCTTCCATTTAAGAATGATGGAGGCCACTGTGTTATGGACCTTCAATGCTGTAGAAATGTTTTGGTACCCTTCCCCAGATCTGTGCCTCAACACAATCCTATCTCGGAGCTCTACGGAAAATTCCTTCGACATCATGGCTTTGTTTTTGCTCTGACATGCACTGTCAACTGTGGGACCTTATATAGACAGGTGTGTGCCATTCCAAATCATGTCCAATGAATATAATTTTCCCACAGGTGGACTCCAATCAAGGTGTAGAAACATTTCAAGGATGATCAATGGAAACAAGATGAGCTCAATTTTGAGTCTCTTAGCAAAGGGTCTAAATACTATGTAAGTAAGTTACTTATGTAAGTAAGATATTTTTATTTTTAATACATTCGCAAACATTTCTAAAACCCTGTTTTTGCTTTGTCATTATGGGGTATTGTGTGTAGATTGCTGAGGATTGTTTTTACTTAATCCATTTAAGAATAAAGTTGTAACGTAACATGTGGAAAAAGTCAAGGGGTCTGAATACTTTCCAAAGGCACTGTAGATTTGCCAAATATTTTTTACCTGAGCATAACCCCAAAATGAAGGACTTATTAGCCTACTCTGTTGTTTATGATTTTGTTGTCATGGAGGACTGATTGGGCTCATTGCCTCAAGTTGAAAAATAAATGCGCTACCGAAAAGTTTTGAATGTGAAAAATGTATGCTATAGGCCTATTGTTTTTGTTTTTGTGACACTTTGATATTTAGATCATTTGCAACTGTCTATGTAAGGTGTGCGAGTTTGAGCATATCTACGTAGTCCTATATGGAGAAAAAAAATGTATCAGCACAAATTAAATTGATCAATAAAAGCCCCACTCGTGGTCTACTTAAATTAAACTCGTTTTTGACTGTATGGAAGACAATACCACAGAGGAGTTTAGAGGGGAGTTCCTATACAGCTGTTGCAAGAGAGCATTTTTCACTGGCTGGGCACTGGTTGCAAAAACAATGATTGATAGGCATCTTAAACTTTTTAAATTCAACCATTATTGGGTTAAAGTATACATATACATTTGTGAACAGCCATCCACAACAGCCACAATCTGTAAAATGAGAGGGCAGCAGTGTGATTCACATCAATGCGCTATGTAGATATCAATAATAAGTGACATTCGTATCGCCTGTAGGCTACACCACTGCTGTCGTCCTTACCTCCAAGCCTTTATTCAAGTTGGATAATCTTTGGATGCAGTCGCACCATTGGAGGACATAGCTTGGACTGTAGCCTATTAAATCCTATTTCTGCTTTAGAAAATGCTATATCATACACTGCAGTTGAAGAACAATGGGAAAGTAAATCTGCTTTGAAAGTTGATAAACTTGTAACCCCACTTTTGAGAAAATGGCCCGTGAATGTTTTGGTACACCTACTGGAGAGCTCTTTGTCTACACCTATTCCGCATCATTCACACCCATCTCTTTAAGGATTCGCTTGTGAGGCCATGTGCTTAACAGAGTGAGTAAGGTAGTGTAATAAACAACCAAAGATTTCAAGACTAAAAGTGGTGAAAATATTAGTAAAAAGTAGTAGGATAAAGAAGGTGTAAACGGCAGAGTGAAATGGTTACTTACACAGAGGAGTCTTTTGTTTAGACATATAGCTAGCTAGCTAAAGAATGAACCATAATCTCAAACCATACTACCATGCACTATGCATGAATCTGCAGGTAGCTAAAGCTAACCAACTAAGTTCAATGTTAGCTAGCTAGCTAACAATAGGCTATAACTAGTAATGCAAATGGCTTTGTGAGATACAAATAATATTACTACACAGATCATACACATAACATTAGCTAGCAAGCCAGCTATCTAACATTAGCTAGCTAGCTAACAGTATGCTTTAACTTGCAATGAAAGCGACTTTTTGACAAAATTAGAAATGTAGAATATCGGAAAATGTAGCTAGACTTTTACCCCTATACATGGATTAATGCTTCTCCCTCACTGTCATGAAGGCCATGGTTGCCCTTAGTTTGCAGATGTAATCCAGAGATGTTTTATACAACAGCCTTCTGTATTCTCTTTTCAACTCCCTCCGCATTTGCAATCATACTCTGCTTCCACCGGGCATTCCACTGATTTCAAAACTCAGTCAAATTATTCAGTGACAACACTGTTGATCGCTGTTTCCTCACCATCACTGTCATCAGGTTCAATGAAAATGTTTTTACCTAAATCAGAGAGTCGGCATGGTACGATTGTCCTCCAGAAACTAATCCATCACAACTTTTCCCCACTGATCTTTGTCGATAGTACCTGTTAAATTGAGGGCAGCAATGTTGAGTAGTAGCAACAGTTTTGCAGTTCTTAATGATATCTTTCAAAAAAGCTGTGGTAGCAAGGATTATCTACACATATTGAGCAGCTCATGTTATAGACAGAAGCAAGCTACATGGCAGACCAATCAAACCTGTCATTGTCGCTATGAAAAAGTATAAACACAAAAATGACAGGCTGGATGACATCAACAGCCTGGGGGACCAAAATAACATAACTGGTGCATTTTAACACCAATAAACCCATATTTTTCTGAAAATGTAGCTAGCTACTCCCTTACTCGTATACATGGATGAACGCTTCTCCGTCACGGATGCCTTAGTTTGAAGATGTAATCCAGACAGGTGTTTCATACAACAGCCTTCTGTGTTCTCTTTTCGACTCCCTCCACATGTGTAATCAAACACCTGAATTTTCCCCATCTATCATACTCGTTCCACTGATTTCAAAACTCGGTCCTCCAGAAAGTGGAGAGCCTTAGCAACACTTCTGCAATTCTTTGTGGTATCTTTCAAAAAATACACTAGAAAGGATGACCTACTGTACACATACTAACTCATCATACTAACTCACCTACTGTACACATCAAAACTCATCTCTCGGCAAGCGGGAAGCTTTTTCCATGGCTAAACGAACTAGACTCGTAATTTAACAATTGTATTCATATTTACAGATGCCATAATAGCAAACTTGTAAGGCATATGGAAGTTTACATGTTCCCGAAGGCATTTCTGCCCCCCAAAAATGTTTATGTTCAAATGCCTCTCCTGTGAAGTATTGACTTGCGACATACGCCTAGCTTCCTGGAACAGGCCACAATTATACCCAGCTCAGGGCTCCAGCTATGTATTTGGTTTGCTGACTTGCTAGCTAAGTGGCTAGATGTCAAGATAAAGCTTCTTGGTTACAGCAGAGACATTCAATCCCCTCCTTCCTCAATATCCATGTTGACTAAATAGTTTTGTTCGTCAAATAAAAAAATACCCAGTAATACCGTATACCACGGTATGGTACAGAAATGGTGTCACAGTATGGACATCTGGATACCGCCCACCCCTAGTGTGTGTGTGTGTGAGAGAGAGAGAGAGAGAGAGAGAGAGAGAGAGAGAGAGAGAGAGAGAGAGAGAGAGAGAGAGAGAGCACGCTTGACACCTATCAAACATACACGAACAAACACACACAGTGAAGTATAGAGAGAAGGAAGAGAGAGGCATTAGAAAGCATGGTTGGTCACAAAGAAGACTGAAGGAGGAAGAAAAGATGATGAAAGACATTGGAAGAGAACATAAAGTATTGGAGGAATGAGAGATAATATAGTGATACAGAGAGGTAACAATATGGCAGACACACAAGGAAGGGAGGAAGGTAGGGAGGGAGGGAAGGAGGGATGGAGGGATAGAAATAAGAGAGAAATTGATGGAGACAGGAAAACATTTTAGCTGAACCGCTGCTTGTTGTTCCAGCTCTGTCTTATCTGGAGACTGCTTATCTAACCTGACTCATTCCCAATGTTTGGTTAGAGCTAACACACACACACACACACACACACACACACACACACACACACACACACACACACTGTAAATAAGATCACAGTGAAATACACACCACATTATCACTTTCTTTTGCACAAACACACAAACACACATTATCTCTGTTGAAGCACACAAATGTATGTACGGCAGAAAGTTTCCTCCATCACTCCCATAGAGAACAGATAAAAAAGCCCTTACCCTTGCAGAAATCTTAGCGCATAAAACATAAACATAAATACTTAACAGACCAGGAGGGAGAGAGAGAGAGAAAGAGAGAAAGTGGTACTGCCGTTGCTGTTACTAGCCCAGTTTTCAGAGTTAGGCTAGAGTCCCATAAGGTCTCTCTGTCTGCCTCTCCTCAAGAGAGACTTGCATAAAGCGGGATTTCTCTAAGAAGCCAGATGTCTAAGTATGCCCTCTTTCATCCATCGCTTTCTCCCCTGACTCCTCTCTCCTACAACACACATGCCTTTCAACACTTTCCCTTCTTCCTCACTCTTTATACTGCTCTTCTTATCCTTAGCTCTCGCTTTCCTTCTTGATTGTTTTTACCTGTAGACTTCTCAGATACAAGCCTCTGGGTCTTTTCTCTTTCCCTTTGTTTCCTCCTGGTCTATGAAGTGTAGACTCAGTGACAGCAGCTCTGTAGAGTTAGTACATTACAGTACAGTACAGTGCAGTGTAGTGTGTAATGGTGAAGTGTGGAGCGTGTCGTGGTTTAGAGGTTCCGAGGTTCTCTACTGTACATAATTATTGACTTGTCTAAGTAGTGGGCCTGGTGTAAACACTGTAGATCACCACTGATGGGGCTGGCAGGCTAGCTAGTGCTCCTAGACAACATATTAAGAAAATAAAGAGGAAGGATATGTTTAGGTGGGAGGGTGTGTGTGTGCATGTATGCATGCATATGTGCACGTTTGTGTGTTCATGTGGCTGCACATCTGTGTGTGCATGTGTGGATGTCACTGTGTCTGTCTGCCTGCCTGCCTGCCTGTCTGCCTGTAGCCCATTAGCAGCAGTCTGGTACAGGTGGAAGAGAGGGATGGACACACATACACAGAAACAAACACTTTTCACAAAAACACGTACATACTGTTATAATTAAATCTCTTTGAATATTTCAGCGTTCTAAGGGTTGGTTGCAGCACAATGGACAGCTCAGCAGAGTGGCACAGCTCTTGTGGTTTTCCTTGGTCCTATACAAACTACATGACCAAAAGTATGCAGACAACTGCTCGTAAAACATCTCATTCCAAAATCATTGGCACTAATATGGAGTTGGTCCCTCTTTGCTGCTATAACAGCCTACGCTCTTCTGGGAAGACTTTCCACTAGAAGTTGCTGCGGGACTTGCATATTTTCAGCGATTAGGCCTGGCTCGCAGTCTGCATTCCAATTCATCCCAAAGGTTTTCGATGGGGTTGAGATCAGAGCTCTGTGCAGGCCAGTCAAGTTCTTCCACACCGATCTCGACAAACCATTTCTGTATGGACCTTGCTTTGTGCAGAGAGGCATTGTCATGCTGAAACAGAAAAGGGCCTTCCCCAAACTGTTGCCACAAAGTTGGAAGAACAGAATTGTCTAGAATGTCATTGTATGCTGTAGCGTTAAGATTTCCCTTCACTGGAACTAAGGGGCCTAGATGGAACCATGAAAAACAGCCCCAGATCATTATTCATCCTCCACCAAACTTTATAGTTGGCACTATGCACTGGGGCAGGTAGCGTTCTCCTGGCATCCGCCAAACCCAGATCCGTCCTGGGACTGCCAAAGACTCCAGAGAACGCTTTTCCACTGTTCCAGAGTCCAATGGCTGCGAGCTTTACACCGCTCCAGCCGACGCTTGGCATTGCGCATGGTGATCTTAGGCATGTGTGCTGCTGCTCAGCCATGGAAACCCATTTCATTAAGTTCCCAACGAACAGTTGTTGTGCTGACGTTGCTTCCAGGGTCAGTTTGGAACTCGTGGTGTTTGTTGCCACCGGGTACAGACGATTTTTACGTGCTACGTGGTTCAGCTCATCGGTCCCGTTCTGTGAGCTTGTGTGGCCTACCACTTCCCGGCTGAACCGTTGTTGCTTCTAGATGTTTCCACTTCACAATAGCAGCACTTACAGTTGACCGGAGCAGCTATAGCAGGGCAGACATTTGACGAACTGACTTGTTGGAAAGGTGGCATCCTATGACGGTGCCACGTTGAAAGTCACTGAGCTCTTCAGTAAGGCCATTCTACTGTCAATGTTTGTCTATGGAGATTGCATGGCTGTGTGCTCGATTTTACACACCTGTCAGCAACGGGTGTGGCTGAAATAGCCGACTCCACTCATTTGAAGGGGTGTCCGCATACTTTTGGTGATATAGTGTATGTTGCCCTTAGGACCATGGACAGTACATACATGGCTGTTGTATAAAGCTGTGACACGTTCAGCTTCTCTCAGTTGTAACTCAACTCTCCACCATTCTGGAGAGCATTTCTACACAGAATGGATGCTGTGCATTACCCAGTCGGGTGCTATTGTAAGCTACACATAGGAGCTGGTTGAGGTCAGTTGCCCCATTCTAAAAGGGTAAAGCCACAGTGTGAGGGAGGATGTAAGATGGTGTAAGAAGGTGGAGGGAACATTTATGTGTGTTCTGTACGCTGTGTATTACCGCCACATCGGCTGTCACGAGTCATGACGGCAGTCAAATTCCATGTGACCGTTTAGTCACTGTAATTAGGCTTCTCCAAGCTCTGATGCTGCTGATGGTCATTAGTAGCCTACCAAACTTGCTAACTGCCTGGTACTCAGCACTCTATTGTCCCTCTAATCACTCTGACATCAATGCAAATGTAATTGAAAAGGAGTGCCCATTAGCTCATGGTGTACAACATTTCTATAGGCTATGCAATTGCATGAGAAAACAGAGTTTTGATTCCCTCTATTAAAAAGAGGAGAATCCCATAGGCTTTCTATAGGCTAGGCCTACTATATTTATTTATCAACTTTCCTAATATTAAGCACATTGCTTTGCTTTACAACAGGAGTATGGCCTACTTGTCTGGCATGAAAATTAACCATGGGAAAAGCGTACTCCATTCGCTATTTAAGTGCATTGTCCTCCATTCGCTATTTAAGTAGGTGCATAGATGACATGTATTTTTTTACCCATGCCCCTGTTCTGAGACAGGTGTATGATAATGGTCCATATATATTATTTAGTATATGTAAAGATAACATTAAATGAAGAATAGTATGATGGGGCCTCCCAAGTGGTGCAGCGGTCTAAGGCACTGCATCGCAGTGTTGCGGCGTCACTACAGCCTGGGGTTCGATCCCAAGCTGTGTCACAACCGGCCAGGACCGGGAGTCCCATAGGGCGGCGCACAATTGGCTCAGTGTCGTCCGGGTTAGGGAAGGGTTTGGCCGGGGGAGCTCTAGCGTCCCTCTTGGCTCATCGCGCTCTAGCAAATCCTTGTGGTGGGCCGGGCCGCTAGAGTCCCACTGCTCCCTAAGTAGTTAAAGTGACTATGCATATATGATAAACAGAGAGTAGAGACCTCCCCTATATTTGTCTGTTCCCTATCTCTGTTCCCAGCTGCTGCATTGAACGTTTTTTGTCTTTAGTTTTAGTTTGCTGACGCTGTTCCTGTCTCGTTCCATGTCTGTTATTTATTAAATGTTTACTCCCCGTACCTGCTTCGTCTCTCCAGCATCATTAAATGTGACAGAATGCAGCAGCCATCATACGAAACATCGGGGAGTACTGGCGTTCGGGTTGGTATGGTGGCATCGGCTCTGGGTCGCCACCGAT
Source organism: Hucho hucho (assembly GCA_003317085.1). Lineage (NCBI taxonomy): Eukaryota > Metazoa > Chordata > Actinopteri > Salmoniformes > Salmonidae > Hucho > Hucho hucho. The sequence continues at coordinate 122,459 of QNTS01001017.1, forward strand.
GGAACCGGGGGTGCCTAGCCAGCTCGTCGGGCTTCCACGCCCTAGCTGGCTCGAGAGGTTTCCTTGCCCCGGTTGGCTCGGATGGCGTCCATCCCACGTCGGGCCTCAGCCAGATCGTCAGTTCTTGTTCGCCCAGCCGGTCCAGGAGTTTTTTGTTTTGTTGTTGTTTTGTTGGTGACGTCGGGGTGGATTCCGCCGCCAATGGAACCGGGGGTGCCTAAGCCAGCCCGTCGGGCTTCCACACCCTGGCTTCCCATCCCACCTCACTGTCCACCGGATCATCGGGCTCCCTCTCTACAGCGGGATCGACAGGCGTCTTGCCTCAGCCGGAGTGTCGGGCTCCCATGCTTCTGTCGGCTCGCCAGGCTCTCACGCTCCTGCCGGTTCGTCGGGCTTTCACGCCCCAACCGTCTTGTGGCGTCCCAAAAGGGGGGGTACTGTCACGTCTGCTCCCGCTCTTCCCTCCCCCTGGCGCTTGAGGGCGCCAGGTAAGCCTGCATCACGCACTCCTGCCATCCATCACGCACACCTGCCTTCCCTCGTCACGCGTATCAGCATTATTGGATTATTAGTATCATCTGTTTATTACCTCCCCTATATTTGTCTGTTCCCTATCTCTGTTCCCAGCTGCTGCGTTGATAGTTTTTTGTCTTTAGTTTTAGTTTGCTGACGCTGTTCCTGTCTCGTTCCATGTCTGTTATTTATTAAATGTTTACTCCCCGTACCTGCTTCGTCTCTCCAGCATCATTCCATGTGACAGTTTGTGCCCATAGGTGACATTGTTGCCGGTGATGTCTGGTGAGGACCTGCCGTACAACCGGCCTACAAGCCTCAGTCCAACCTCTCTCAGCCTATTGTGGACAGTCTGAGCACTGATGGAGGGATTGTGCATTCCTGGTGTAACTCGGGCAGTTGTTGTTGCCATCCTGTACCTGTCCCGCAGGTGTGATGGTCGGATGTACCGATCCTGTGCAGGTGTTGTCACACGTGAGGACCACGTGAGGACGATCAGCTGTCCGTCCTGTCTCCCTGTAGCGCTATCTTAGGCGTCTCACCGTACAGACATTGCAATTTTTTGCCNTGGCCACATGTGCAGTCCTCTTGCCTCTTGCAGAATGCCTAAGGCACATTCACGCAGATGAGGAGGGACCCTGGTCATCTTTCTTTTTGTGTTTTTCAGAGTCAGTAGAAATGCCTCTTTAGTGTCCTAAGTTTTCATAACCTGTGACCTTAATTGCCTACCGTCTGTAAGCTGTTAGTGTCTTAACAACAGTTCCACAGGTGCATGCTCATTAATTGTTTATGGTTCATTGAACAAGCATGGGAAACAGTGTTTAAACCCTTTACAATGAAGATATGTGAAGTTATTTGGATTTTTACGAGTTATCTTTGAAAGACATGGTCCTGAAAAAGTTGGTCCTGAGTTTATTTATGTATTTCTTAATTACATTCTTTTACTTTTAGATTTGTGTGTATAGGCGTGAATTGTTAGATACTACTGCACTGTTGGAGCTAGGAACACAAGCATTTTGCTACACCCGCAATAACAGCTGCCAAATATGTGTATGTGGCCAATAAAATGTCATTTCATTTCATTCACTTGTAGCCTACTTCTTAGCTGAAATTCCTGTGAAAAGGAGCTGATCACGTGACGGGCATTTGCTATATCTGAGAGAGCCATGTGAGTGAGAGGTGCTTCGGAGCACCGCAGCCGGGAGAAGGGAATTATAATTCGCCTATTATATTCAACCCAAGGGCACAACGGCCACTTTGGCCACAAAAGGCATGGATTTTTTTAGGGTGCATTATGGCCACACAAGGGGGATGCTTCCGGGAAATTTGAGGCCTGGTGAGAATATTATCAAGTGCTCGTCAAATTGTGAATTAGAGACTGATGAAGTGTGTGCAGCTTGCGACTTTTTTCAAATCATCATTGGAGTTCCATCATGCAGCCTTAGAATGTATTAAACATCAAAACATATAGCCCAATGTTTGTATCACAAATAAAGTTGCACAAATAACTCTAAATGAAGTGTTGTTGTTAACCGCTCAACACAGAATAGCCACGTGTGCACTTCCTTTGAAAATGTTCTACATAAATATCCTTTCTATTTTATTAAGCTGTGTTCAATTGTGTTCTTCATATTATAAAATAATAAAAAAGAATGCCACAGAATTTTAAGCAAATCTTGTCTGCTAAATTAACTAGTGTAGCCCACAGACATATTGCATAGCCATATCAGGGCTTAACATAACTCAGAGTATGCTATTCTGTCCTTCTGAAATAGACTACATTTTCTTAATATTATGTTTTTTTAGACCTGTCTAAATATACAATGGATGATCCAAAGGTCTGCATCAGTGGCTTGTGTGGAAGCCAGGAGATGCTAAACGTGTTTATGCTAATTAACGGTCAATTACCGTGAGACCGGCAGTTATTTGCTTGACAATCACCAGCTAATGAAATGTCATGACCGGCACAGCCCTACACACAGCTCCAAGAACAATTTCACCACATTGTTCCTTTTCAAAGTGCCTAGGCTCCCCTTAAGGTGAGTGATGAGACCCGGGGTAGGGGCTGAGGTAGGTGTAGGGTAGGAAGAACAGGGTAGGAGACAGCCAGGGGAGGGGATAAACAAACCCCTTTGCTTCTAATTACTTTATACAGACAGACCGGCCCACACTGGCAAAGCTGTCACCAGGCTCAAGGTTTGTTGCTGGGGAGAGAACCATGGGTGTAGAGGCAACCTAACGTGTGTGAGAGAGAGACAACATGTCTGGTGTGTAAAATGGTTTATTGTTTAAGCACAACCTAAAGAAGAGGATACATTGACCTCCTTGTACTCGTTATGCAGTTGTGTATACATTGAGTATACAAAACAATAGGAACAACTTCCTAATATTGAGTTGCACCATCCCCTATTGCCCTAAGAACTGCCTCAATTCATCGGTGCATGGACTCTACAAGGTGTCCAGCGTTCCACAGGGATGCTGGCCCATGTTGACTCCAATGCTTCCCACAGTTGCGCCAAGTTGGCTGGATTTCCTTTGGGTGGTAGACCATTCTTGATACACACAAGAAACTGTTGAGCGTGGAAAACCCAGCAGCGTTTCAGTTCTTGACACACTCAAACTGGTTTACCTGGCACCTACTACCATACCCCATTCAAAGGCACTTAAATATTTTGTCTTGCTCGTTCACCCTGTGAATGGCACACATACACAATTCATGTGTCAATTGTCTCAAGGCTTAAAAATCATTATTTAACCAGTCTCCTCAACTTCCTCTACACTGATTGAAGAGGATTTAACAAGTGACATCAATAAGGGATAATTTATTTCACCTGGAATCACCTGGTCAGTGTATGTCATGGAAAGAGTTCCTAATGTTTTTTACACTCAGTGTATTTGACCATTGAGTGCTTTGTTTGACTCTGTGTATGTTTTATCATTGGTCTGCTTAACTGTTTATATTCTTCTCTCTGTGTGTTTGTCCTGTAGAAAGTGTCCCAGTACAGCATCATCGTCCAGGCCACGGACATGGAAGGAAACCTAAACTTTGGCCTGTCCAACACGGCCACCGCCATCATCTCTGTCACAGATATCAATGACAACCCACCCGAGCTCACCTCCAGAACTGTGAGTGGAGGGAGGAGAGAGAGGAGGGGAACAGGGAGGGGGAGGGAAAGGGAAAGGGAAGGGGGAAGATGGGGAATGGATGGGAGATGGAGGAGTGGAAGTCAGGGAGAAGGGTAGAAGATGAGAGGGAGAGGGGAAGGGGTGAAACACAGCCCTTGCATCTTCTCAGAGAAAGCACACACACCTGACCTGAGTGAAATATATGTCCAGTCTTCAGCTTTCATCACCCAGAAACAATAGCAAATAGACCTACTTATGATAATAGTGGTGATAATGGTTATGAGGATGATCCTTAACGTATATAAAAGAAAAGGTCATTCCTGGAGGCACAGGACCAAATCAAAGTAAAGAATGAAGTGTGTGATCAAACGGCATTGAGACTAGCACACATTGCTGCCAACGTATCCATACATCTTCTGGTTACCCAGGGAATGTTGATTGTTATAGTTCCCCCAGCAGTGATGAGTACCTCTTAACCAAGCCTGGTTTCAAAAAGTGCATGCACACACACACGCACACACAAAAGAGACAGACAGACACACACACACAGTCGTATCCTGGAGGCACTATGCTGTCAGACATAGTAAATGTGTGGAGGATGAGTGGAGGGATGCATGGATAGGGGAGGTGGGGCGGGGAGGGGTGGAGGCGGTAGGTGAGGGGTGGGGGAGGCAGGGAGTAGAAGCAGTATTCCTGATAGTTGGGAACTGAGAAAACTCCAAAAGTTATTTGTTATCCAGATGGCTGTAACGGGTAGGATGGCTAAAAGATAAGGGAGGGTTAGCTGAGAGGAAACAGTAAGCAAGGGGATTTTTTGGCACTAATTTCTACAGTGAGGTGCTTGACACAAAGGTGTATAGGGAGCAATGATGCTGTGTTACTTTGTTGGAGCGTGTGAGGGTGTGTATAGCAGAGGAGGGGTATACTTCAGACCTTTTAAGTTATTTATGTGTAAGCAATTAAGAAGATAACTCATCTTATGATTGTAAGCAAAGATATGTCAGGACATGAGCTGAATTGTAATCTGGGTCCTGGGTATGCGTGACAGGTACTACACAGTGCAGGTGGTAATAGTTTGTATATGAGTTAACTTATATGCCTTATGTGGCAAACACAATGAAGTATCCCTCTCACCCCGAGAGAGAGAGAGAGAGAGAGAGAGAGAGAGAGAGAGAGAGAGAGACTTTAGCGTTGATCTGAGATTGTTGTAAAATTTGGGGACAGGCCCGTGTGAGTATGTGTGTGTGTCTCATTAACCCTGTGTCAGTCATTAAGGTGTGCTGAGCCCTCCGGTGGCCCAGGGGGTGATCTGAGCTGATTAATTCAGCTGTTTATCAGCGCTCCAGTGCAACAGGAAACAGATTATTCAGGTGGAGAGCTTCATGGCACAATCATTAGGAGAGCACTGAGAGGTGAGGAAGAAGGGGAGGAACGAAGGACATTTAACAAGAGAGAGGGAGATGGGGAGAAAGCAGGGAAGACAGGGATATAAGAAAGGTAAGAGACAGAGGTGAGAGGAAAGAAAGGGACATCAGAAAGATGACCTAACAGTTTAAATTATGATGCTTCACACGTACAGTGTCTTCAGAAAGTACTGTATTCTCACCCCTTGACCTTTTCCACATTTTGTTGTGTTACAAAGTGGGATTAAAATGGATTTAATATGCTTTTTTTGTCGAAGATCTACACAAACTTCACTGTATTGTTAAGTTTAAAAAATTCTAACAATTGTAAAACATTGATAAAAATTAAACACTAAAATATCAATACAAGTAAGAATCACCTTTGGCAGTGATTACAACTGTAACTCTTTCTGAGTAAGTCTCTAAGAGCTTTGCACACATGGATTGTACAATATTTGCATCTTATTATTTTTGTACTTCTTCAAGCTCTGTCAAGTTGGTTGTTGATCATTGCTAAATAGCTATTTTCAAGTCTTTCTGTAGATTTTCAAGCCAATTTAAGTCAAAACTCTAACTAGGCCACTCAGGAACATTCATTGTCGTCTTGGTAAGCATCTCCAGTGCACTGTATTTTTGGCCTGTTGTTTTAGGTTATTGTCCTGCTGAAAGGTGTCTCCCAGTGTCTGGTGGAAGCAGACTGAACCAGGTTTTCCCCTAGGATTTTGCCTGTGCATAGCTCTAGTCTTTTTATCATAAAAAAACTCCCTAGTCCTTGCCAATGACAAGCATTCCCATAACATAATGAAGCTACCACCATGCTTTAAAATATGAAGAGTGGTACTCAGTGATGTGTTGTTTGCCTCAAACATAAGACTTTGCATTCAGAACATAAAGTAAATTTCTTTGCCACATTTTTTGCAGTTTAACTTTAGTGCCTTATTGCAAGCAGGATGCATGTTTAGGAATATTTGTATTCTGTACAGGCGTCCTTATTTTTACTCTGTCAATTAGGTTAGTATTGTGGAGTAACTACAGTACATGGTTGTTGTTCCATCCTAAGTTTTCTCCTATCACAGCCATTAAACTCTGTAACTGTTTTCAAGTCACAATAGGCCTCTTGGTGAAATCCTTCTGAGTTAGCAACTGAGTTAGGAAGGATGCCTGTATCTTTGTAGCGACTGGGTGTATTAATACACCATCCAACGTGTAATTAATAGCTTCACCATGCTCAAAGGGATATTCAATGTTTTCCTTTTTTATTTATACCCATCTGGTGGTGGGTTAAAGGAGAAGAGAGTGAAGAGAGCGTGGTAGGTAAGAAGCGACTAAGGAGCTACAGTATTAGATATGATGTACTATTCTAGCTATACTATTCTAGAACATACACACAGTCAGGCCCATTTTAAATCAGACCCTTTTGTACTGCATTACGATTCTACAGTTGTGGAAGCGTATTGATGTGGGTAGTTTGTAACAGATGGAGTCTCATCCACTGTATTTGTGTGGGTTAAAGTGCATTTCAGTCACCCAGCACAGATGGGGGTAGCTAAATAAATGTTCTGGCTGATATTGATAATGATTGGCCCTGTTATTTTGCAAAGTAAATGTCTTGGAGCCACGATGAGCAGAGCACTTTTTACAAGCTCCCTCTATAAATCATTCAGTTCACCAGTAGGCTACATAAAATCAATTTTGTCGACAACGCAGGCCATTATGCAAATATTTAGGGTTTGCAGTAAATCTATCAAAGCGTCCCAGAAATAGAGCGTTTGGGGAATTTCTCTTTAATGTTTGAGATTAATATTTCATCAGGCCTATCAGAGGCTGGCCTATTTTTCAAGGTGGGCAGACAGGCAGTGGGTGGGGTTCGTGTGTGTTTCAAAGTGGATGTGTTTGTCTGTTTGTGTGATTATCTGTAATAGAGTATTTCTGTGTTTGAATACTCATACTAACCGCACTGATCGTACTATTTGTGACATAAATTGAGTATGTAGTATGTTTATTGGTCATAGTATGGATATAGTTAGTATGCCAAAAATACGAAGTATACAAGCAGTGGACACTATTTCCGTGCTTTTAGGGCCCATAATGCAATTCTTCAGAAAATGGGAGTGGTTCACAACGTTTTCAGATTTTAAGAAAATGGTAGAAAATATGCAGCCAAAGTCCAATGAGAGCAGATACAAATTCATTGCTTTAACTAATTATGTAAGAAAATGTTAAGCAATGTAATAAGTAATGACTTTTCAAATAAGTTACGTTATACGTTATGTTGGCTGACAATGTGTTAGCTACGCTATTCTTACGAACCGCATAGCATATCATTACAGCAGTATGTATCGGTATGTTAGCTAGCTACATATCATTAGTTGGCTACTAATACATCGAACTTGCCAGTATATTAACTATATGCTATCTAACTAACTACCCAATGTTTATTGACTTGCTTATTCACGTCATTCTTAGCATAGCTAAGTGGGATGGTCGTTGTGCATTCTCAATGGACATTGTTAATAGCTAGTAATTTGTAGTAATTTGTTATGCTAACAAGCTAGCCAGAAGTTGCATAGCAACAGCATCAACTTCAGGGAGACAGGCGAAGCGCTAGTACCATCAACTGAAAGGATACTGTTTGTTTACAGTATACTAAAATGAACTTATAGTATGCAGTATATACTCATTAATAAGTATGTGGTATACAGTATGTTAGTTTGGTTAATCGAACACAGCTTATGTGTGTGTGTATTGGTGTGTAGTTTATTCCTGTGAGTTTTAGAAAAAAGTAGACGTGTTTGTGTGCGTGCATGCATGTGTGTGTACCCCATGCTCAGTAGTGAGGTAGTGTACCCCATGAACACCAGCTTGGCCTGCCTCTTGTTCTTCTGTCTCATCCTTACATCACCTGAGCCCCATAATGAAGCTCCCTGTCACTCCCCTCTCTCCCTTTGCCTCTCCCTGCCTCCCCCTACACCTCCCCCTGCCTCTCCCTACGCCTCCCCCTACACCTCCCCTACCTCTCCCTACACCTCCCCCAGCCTCCCCTATACCTCCCCTATACCTCCCCCTGCTTCTCCCCCTGCCTCCCCTACAACTCCCTCTGCCTCCACTACACCTCCCCCTGCCTCCCGTACACCTCCCCCTGCCTTAGTGTGGTTATATGTGGTCCATACATGTCCCTATTACAGAGATACATTTTCTCAAATTAGTATGGAGCATACCCTGGCCTAGCCGACAGCAGCGGCAAAGCAGACTTAGTTAAGAGTGTACACACACACACGCTGCCTCTTTATCCAATCCTAGCAGACCAACAGGACCACCCCTCTGTTTCCTTAAGAATGTCATTGGTTCTCTATAGACAACCCTCTTGCCACAGCTCCCTAATCTGCCTGTGTCTGTGTGCTGGTCTCTGTGTGTCTCTGTGTCTCTTTGTGTCTCTGTGAGGGCATGGCAGGGTATTATGGTCTGTTGGGAGTGTTTAGGCCGGGGCTTTACTCTTTGATATCCCACACTCACCATAAGAGGCTCAACGGCTCCTCCACGCCTGTTACCCATGACGACACGGTTACTCTGTGTGGCGGCGCTATAGCTGTACTACACGCCTGTTGCTATGACGAGATGAAGAAAGACACAGAAACCATGCTGGCCTGTTCCCCCGTGCCCCTCTGCTAGTGGTGGTGATGGGGTGGATAGGGGCAGAGGTAAGGGTTGTAGGGGGTATTTGGGGGGTCAGGGGTAGGTAAGGGGGCTAATGTTGTTATTGTGTACGGTCCAGGCATACAGAGAGAGTCCCCTGACCTTGTAACGGCTGTAGAGCTGTGATCAGTTCCCAACCATTACAGACAGACACATGACAGGCAGCAGCTCACTCTTCTGCTGTATGGTCTTATCAGGACAAAGCACGTTTCTTCTGCGAGAGAACCTCTAAAACCCACTCAGAAAGAGGCACAAACACATGCACACTGCTGCTAGAGCCCTCCCACATTAAGGCCTGTTCTCTCCCTCCATCCCTTGCTCTCTCTCTCCCTCCCTCAGTCTCTCAGAAGAACAGAAAGGAAGAATACTCTGTTCTCACCAAAAATGGGAGTAGGACGGCGCAACAAGAAAATTCTTCAGAACAAGATAAAACGTGGAGTCAGAGGACAATAGGGTGTTTAGTTAGTTGCTCCGGAGTAGTTTGTGGAATGACATGATAACTAAGCCATTTGACTGCCTACAAAGGACAAGATTTCCTCTAACTTCCTCTAATCTCTCTCTCCCTTTTTCTTTCCCCTCCCAGTTTTCGGGGGAGGTTCCAGAGAACCGTATCAATGTTGCGGTTGCCAACCTGACCGTGATTGACCGCGACCAGCCACGCTCGCCCAACTGGAACGCTGTATACAGGATCATCAGCGGTGACCCCATAGGTCACTTCACCATCATCACCGACCCACACACCAATGATGGCATGGTTACCGTGGTGAAGGTAAGGCCCTGCGACCAACCAAAACATATCTAATCAAAGTTTATTTGTCGCGTACACAGATTAGCAGATGTTAAAGCAGGTACAGTGAAATGCTTATGTTTCTAGATCCAGCAGTGCAGTAAGTGTCTAACAGTACAATAATAATACACACATAATAAATGAAATAAAATATAAAAGAAGAAACAAGAAGAAATTGAGCCCTCAAAAGTGACTACACCTCAGCAATTTACAACTATTTTTACCAGAATGGTGACATTTTACACTTTCTTTGAGTATGCAGCATTATTAGTTATTGTTTATGGCCCTCTCATGATAAATAATTACTTCTGGGGGTTACGTAGATTACATTTTAGCATTTAACTCAGAAGGAGCAATATCAGAAGGAGCAATGTCAGAGTCCTGAATATAGATCCGTGGTGTGTATAGACAGCATGGATAAAATGTACATACACTTAGGTTGGAGTCATTAAAACTCGTTTTTCAACCACTCTACAAATGTCTTTTTAGTTTTGGCAAGTCGGTTAGGACATCTACCTTGTGCATGACACAAGTAATTTTCCCAACAATTGTTTACAGACAGATCATTCACTGTATCACAATTCCAGTGGGTCAGAAGTTTACATACACTAAGTTGACTGTGCCTTTAAACAGCTTGGAAAATTCCAGAAAATTATGTAATGGCTTTAGAAGCTTCTGATGATAGGCTAATTGACATCATTTGAGTCAATTTGAGGTGTACCTGTGGATGTATTTCAAGGCCTGCCTTCAAACTCAGTGCCTCTTTGCTTGACATCATGGGAAAATCAAAAGAAATCAGCCAAGACCTTGTAGACCTCTACAAGTCTGGTTCATCCTTGGGAGCAATTTCCAAACGCCTGAAAGTACCACGTTCATCTGTACAAACAATAGTATGCAAGTATAAACACCATGGGACCACGCGGCCATCATACCGCTCAGGAAGGAGACGCGTTCTGTCTCCTAGAGATGAACGTACTTTGGTGCGAAAAGTGCAAATCAATCCCAGAACAACAGCAAAGGACCTTGTGAAGATGCTGGAGGGAACAGGTACAAAAGTATCTATATCCACAGTAAAATTATGTGGATATATTGAAGCAACATCAAGACATCAGTCATGAAGTTAAAGCTTGGTCGCACATGGGTCTTCCAAATGGACAATGATCCCAAGCATACTTCCAAAGTTGTGGCAAAATTGCTTAAGGACAACTAAGTCAAGGTATTGGAGTGGCCATCACAAAGCCCTGACCTCAATCCTTTAGAAAATTTGTGGACAGAACTGAAAATGTGTGAGCAAGGAGGCCTACAAACCTGACTCAGTTACACCAGCTCTGTCAGGAGGAATGGGACAAAATTCACCCAACTTATTGTGGGAAGGTTGTGGAAGGCTATCCGAAACATTTGACCCAAGTTAAACAATTTAAAGGCAATGCTACCACATACTAGTTGAGTGTATGTAAACTTCTGACCCACTGGGAATGTGATGAAATAAATAAAAACTGAAATAAATCATTCTCTCTACTATTATTCTGACATTTCACATTCTTAAAATAAAGTGGGGATCCTAACTGACCTAAGACAGGGAATTTTTACTAGGAATAAATGTCAGGAATTGTGAAAAACTGAGTTTAAATGTATTTGGCTAAGGTGTATGTAAACTTCCACTGTACCCGCAGTAAAATATATCAAACAGTGATGACAAGCAATGACAGGATGGTCACAGCCACACATTCACTGGTTAGGTAAGACACAATATATATTTTAGATAGGAGCAACAGTAATAATACATGCCCTCAATGTGAAGTGACATCAATCCATAAATATAGAGCACAAGTACAACCCTTTTTATATAAACCTTTTAAAGGTAGTATGAAAATAAACATTCTTCATATTTCAATATATCACCAGCTAGCAATAGCTAGCGTGACATACCCAAGTGCCATCTCCTTCATGGTGTTTAGGAGCATATAACCACGTGGGTGATTGAAAGATGAACTGATGTCCACTTTCCAGTCGGTTGTAGTAATGCACCGTGAAGTTGGTTTCCAACCGCCATTAAAGTCCAAAGAAGTAAAAAAGAAGCCTGATGAAGGAGGAGAGATGACAAGAAAGGAATTTGTTTTACCTGTGGATTAATTGTCGGAGTAGAGGGCATTTCAGGTAAAATAACAACCCAATGTTTATATCCCAAGACAAATTAGCTAGCAACAGCAAGCAAGCTAGCTAAATTGCCGTAAATGTTTAATGCTTTTCAACCTGTCCTCAAATTAATATAGTTGGTTCAGAGTTTGTTTTGATATTTCAACCTGCGTGTCCTGATCGTGTCTGGTGTGGGTGTACAAAATCAACATGCGCACGCAGGTGCATGTCCGGTTTGGTCAGCATGTTACAGTGCTAGTTAGCGCTTTGTTAACATGGCTAGCTAAGCCAGCAAATACTTTGTTAACTTGATGAAATAGGCTTTAAATACATTAACGGCAACATAAATATATACATAGTCACATTTGCTATTGACTTTGGGATATATGAACCAGTTTTCCCAAGACACTATTGTGTTATACAGTTTTTAACAGTTTTTTTTATGTACAGAGGAAGGAGACACAAACCTTCTGTCATAATATCTCTCTCAAACTGAAGAACAGGCAGACCAACTTTCCAAATAGGGGAGAAGTACTCAAAATTCCACTAGTTCTTTCAAGGAAAATAATACAAAAATCTGTCTGAAGACCTCTCGTACTGCCAACCTTACTAGAATGGCCTCAAATATTTTGATGAATACGACAACACATAATGAAAGGAAACTTTATTTATATCACACCTTTTTCTGAAGTGAATGGTTTCACCCACTACTCTGCCAACAAACTGTGGTGTTCTTTGATATCTGCATTGTGCGTAGTGCGAGCGACGTTGATGGAAACCCTACATTTCACTTTGTCACGCTGGCACCTACTGCCATACCCTATTCAAAGGCACTTAAATATTTTGTCTTGCCCATTCACCCTCTGAATGGCACACATACACAATCTCAAGGCTTAAAAATCCTTCTTTAACCTGTCTTCTCCCCTTCATTTACACTGATTGAAGTGGTTTTAACAATTGACATCTATAAGGGATCATAGCTTTCACCTGGATTCACCTGGTAAGTCTATGTCTATGTCAGGTGTCCTTAATGTTTTGTACACTCAATGCATAAGCCACTGAGTGTAAGCTCCAGGCTGTACTCTAGCTATAGGCTGGTGGGCAGGTAAGGACACAACATAATGGTAGCCTTGACTTTAAACCCCCTAGCATAGTCTACATGAGGGATAGGATAGCAGGCCCGGAGGTCTTTCACAGGCACATGGCCATGCACGCACACATACACTCACACACACATACACACAAACTATGGCTACTAAGACCATTGCAGAAAATGTGATATTTATTTGTCAATTACAATTGTAGTGGTTTTCATATGCACCTGTGATAAATGGGTGCATCAGCAACACGGTCGTCTTGTGAGGGCCTGTAAGGGGAAAACTAAACTGAGAATGGGTTTATAGATTTAGTCACAGGTGTTTGTGTGTGTGTGCATGTGCGCAGGTATAGTGTGTATATGGTGTGTATATTTGACTAGTGTTATGAGCTACCCCTGCAGAGCCAGTGGTATTCCTCTGCCTATTCCACTGTCTGTGGAATAGATTTTGAGTCTCTCTGGGCACCGGAGCCGGAATGGCTACCGACTCTAATCGGTTTCACATCAGAAAAACTGCAATGCGTAGGTAGCAGGGAAACAGGGAAACATCAGAGAGGCACATTTGAATTGATGTAGTATGTGTTTACTGAGGAGGCCTCTCTGGCTGCTAGTGGAGGCACATCAGCAGAACACCCTGACATCGCTCACAAGTTTACTGAGAGGGCCCACCTGGGACCATAGCTGCTATATAAACATGGACTGAGGTCTTAACCTACACAATTAGAGAACAGTCTAGGGAACCAATAAGCGTACATTTTAAATCCTGGATTAAAACAGAGGCACCACACAAACACATACAGACAAACATGCACACACATGCGCGTGTACTTATGCACACAAATCTACACACACAACACACACATTCGTATTTAATAAGTCATTAGGATATGTAAATTGAAGTGTGTGATGAACACAGGAAATGACAGGGGTGACTACATGCCAGAGAGGAAGGGAAATGAGAAGGGGAGGATAAGAGAGCTGGCGAAGAGGAAGGGTAGGTGATAGGAGGAGGATGGAGAAGGAAGGAAGTTGAAGGGAGGAGTAGAGGGAGCTGGGGAAGGGAAGCGGTTCGATAGAGAGAGGATGAAGAGCAGTCAGAGAGGACAAAAAGAAAAGAGGGAAGGGGAGGTGGAGGGGGAGCACTGCACCACTGGCTATGGATCAAAGAGCTCCAAGCTCGTTCAGCCTTCTGATAGGGCCCCAGTACATCACTGGTTCACTCCACACACGCACACGCACAAGCAAGCACGCACACGCACACACACACAGATAGAAAGAAAGGGCACATCAACACCAGTCTCTTCTTCTCATTATCAGTACACACACACACACACACGCAGGCATGCACGCACGCACGCACACACCACCATGGCATCTGTCAGATCCAATCCCCTTGTCACTCTGGCTGCTTTATTATGAATGCTTTTATATCGTCGCCTGCCGCGTCCGTTAACACTAACACTAAGGCGAAGCAACACACAGATGTGCTCCAAATCATTACTGTCACCACCAAACACAGCAGACACCAGCCTCCGGGTGCTAATCATCAACCGGATAGCTAACTGTACTCAGAGCCAGCCAGCATCATGCAATACCTAACATATTTGTTATGTGTGTTTCTGGAGGTTACTTGAATCTAATTGTGCTGCTGTCATTAAGCCAGCCCAGAGCTGTCACTTCGTTTTAGGCTCACACGGCAGACCGCCTTGTAGGTGGCTGGAGCTAGCCAACACACACACACATGCGCACGTATGCACACACACACATATACCCACTCACACACACATACACACACACACTGTGAGGGGAGTCTACCCAGTGTGAATTTAACAGGGAGCGCCAGCCACAACGGCAGCCGGTCTATGAATTGTTTAAGAGCTGCCTAACTCACTCAGTGTTAGCAGGGTAATTACAGGTAGGGGTGCAGAGGTCCCTCTAAGTTTAGCGATAACGCTGTTCCAATGCATCCTAGCTAGCGCAGAGCTAGCACTGCTCAACACCAGGGCTGTTCATCACTTCCTTTATCGTCAATAGGGCTCAGCTCTGCTCTCTCTCTCTCGCTCTCTCAAGGGCTGCAGGTGGAGGATAGAGGGACGGAGGAACGGGAGGAGAATGTTTAAGTGTTTTTTTCGAATGGGGGAAGGGGGGTTAGTTATCACTGTGAGTTTGATCTCTCTCTTGTTATTTCTCTCCCATCTATTTCTTCTAACCATAGTGTAGGGCAGGCCTGGACAATTATTTTCCATGGAGGGACACATTATAATATATCATATTACAGGATTATACATCATGTGTATGACTGTGTTGACAGATATCTACTGTAAATCACATCCAGATATGCTACTTATTTTGCTTTTTTAACATGCACAGAAATAAACCACATCCATGTTCTCCTTTTGGTAGGTATTTTCATTATTAAACATGCAATGAACTACATGGAGGGAAAAGTACACTGTGCATTCAGCACCACGGACATAACTCTTGTTAACGGGTATGCACAAAAACACAAGAAAGAGAGAGCTCAACATTACATTTAAACTACTCAATCAGTGTGAGGAGTGAAGTCTCTGTTGGGCATTGACTAGAGCAGGGAAGTCAGGTATAGTTTCTGTCATCGCTATGCGCAGGATTGCTGAGAGTTGAGAGTCAGTAAGAGAGGATCTGTGCCTTGACTTGGTATATTTAATCACTGAAAATGTCTGTTCACATACATAGGTTGACCCAAACAGTACAAACATCTTCTGAGCATGACTCCTAATCTTCGGGAAGTTTTGTTAATCGAGAGATGCATAGAACCTCGTCAGTGACATTGTTTTGAATAGTTCTCCAATCACTGCATCAGACAAAAAATCGATAAGCTCAAGTTGCAGGTCAGTGGGAGCTGACTCTAGCTGGAACACCCTACATTCATTGTCTACTTTCCTTTTCTTTGAAATCTTTGAAAAACGAATTTTTGCGAAATTTCTAGCTAGTAACTATTTGTAACTGTGACGTGTGTGTCAGTCTGTCAGTCACTGTCTGTCCTCGTGCAGTTGTTATTTATGCGTGCCTTCTAAATAAAATAAATCATTACACAAAGGCAAGTATTCATTGGGCTTTTAATTTGAATAACAAGAATGTTTTTCAAAACTTTATTATCGCAAATTCTTTATGTGATCTGAGCATGATCACACGGGCCGTATTGAATCAGGTCGTGGGCCGCATACGCCCCCGAGCCGGCCTTTACCCAGGCCTGGTGTAGGGTTTCTTTCTTTCTTTTTCTCATTTTATTTGACTACACCCCTTCCTAGTGTTCTCTTATCTCTCTCTCTCTCATCTTCTTTTTGTATTTTTTTTATACAGCTTCACCTCTTTTTATCTTTTTATCTAGACTTCTTCTGTCACCATGCCATTTGATGGAGTATGAGATTACTAATCCTAACCTAATTATCTGCCTCCTCCTCTCCCCCCTCCTCTCTCTCCCCCTCCCCCTCTCCAGCCGGTGGACTTTGAGCAAAACAGGGCCTTCATGCTGACGGTGGTGGTCAATAACCAGGCCCCGCTGGCCAGTGGGATCCAGTCGTCCCTCCAGTCCACATCTGGGGTCACCATCTCTGTGGTAGACGTCAACGAACCGCCCTTCTTCCCCACCAACCCCAAGTCCATCCGCTTTGAAGAGGGTGTTCCTGCTGGCACCTCTCTCACCACCTTCTCAGCCAGCGACCCTGACCGCTTCATGCAGCAGAGCATCAGGTGCTGGCCACAAACACACACATTTACACACACACACACAAACATCATGCACACATTCATTCACACACACATGCACTCACCCTCTCGCTCACCACCTTTTCAGCCAGCAACCATGATTGCTTCATGTAACAGATCACTAGGTACAGTGGAGAACTATACAAACTGTGCCTCTCTCTTAAGAATTCTGTGTATACACAATCAGTTAAGAGCTGCCCTTCCACCTGTATGAAGTAGCTGTAGTGGCAGAGAGAGCGAGAGAGAGAGAGAGAGAGAGAGAGAGAGAGAGAGAGAGAGAGAGATGCCCCCCCCGGGTAATCAGAGCCATAGATAGGGGGGACATACATACTTTCAAACACAGGACCTGGCCTCAACCCAAATGCCTGACACAGCACTGTACACCTGCAGTGTCTCCAGGGTTCTCACATTACTGGCTGTGACTCTAAACCAACCTTTAAATTACCACCTGGCTTTTTAAAGGCTGCCTGTGGAGCACTGCAGTGTCTTAAATTCCTCAATGTCAGCTGATCTATGACATGATTATGTTGATTACCCACACATACTGAGTACCTCCTCTCAGAGACGGTGTCCAGTGTGTATGGGTGGCTGGTTCACCCTCTCCAGCGCCAAGCCCAGAATCATCCTTGTGTTCCGTTTTCCTCTCTCTCTCTCGTGAAAAGATCGAAACAAATTTGCCAGTTAATTTCACAGCAAATGAGAGTAAATTGGGTGTACCAGCTGGGCTCTGTATCTTGCTGCAGCACTCTCTCTCTTTGCTTTCTCTCCCCATCTTCCTTTTCCCTCTCTCTCGATCTCCCCTTCCTTTTCCGTACACCAGTTTCAGCTTGCAGTACATCTTGGAGATAAGTTTGGCTAGCAGAGGCACACCATGTTCTGTCTCGGTCTGCTACACACATTCATACACACACACACACACTCGCTCCCTCTTTCTCTCTTGCTCTCCAAAACCCTCTCTCTTTCTTTCTCTCCAACACACAGACATACACAGACACATACATGCACACTGATACTCAATCAATTCTGCTGCCCATCCAGCATGATTTGCCATTGTCCCTCCCTGGAGCCTTAACAAACTAGTGGGGCAGTTTGTCCACCTCAGCCTCCAAGCCTCCAAGTCCCCCACATAAAAAAAATACTATAGTATTCACTGTAGCGTTTTTGCAAACTTTACTGTAGTATTTACAGTTAACTATAGTATAAATAATATAGTAAAAGAAAACTGTAGTATATACTTTAGTAATTAATGTAGTGTTTTTGCAGACTGTAGTATATTGTATTATTTACTGTAGTTTTTCATTAATATTTGACATTTTTGATCAGAAACTCACTTCTTTAGCCAATGTGCAGAGTTTGATCAAAGATCAGAGATATCTCTATGTGACTGAGGGAGATGGCTGAAAAGGACGAGGCGAGTGTAGGAAAGCGGAAGGGAGCTGATAAGTAAGGGAAAGGTAACGAACAAGATAGGAGGGAAGAAGAGTGAGAACAGGTCAAGGAAAAGTAAGGGCACGGGAGGTTTGGAGAGTTGAGAGAGGGGAGGTCAGGGCTAGAACTTGACAGTAGAGATCTTCACGGGTCCAAAAAGTTGGACCTGTTCCAAAATGAACCTGGGGCTTGTTTTTTAAATTTAGAGACCTGTTCCGAACAGACCGAAGGACAACTAGACCCGTTCCATATAGACCTGGTTGAATCCAGACCCGGACCGATCCTAGTGAGGCAGCAGAAAAGTAAAGTTTTTAAGCTACTTTATTAATTTGAGGTGATAAAGTGCGAGAGGAGGGAGAAAGAGGTGCAGCTCTAGCAGGCGGGGAGGGGCCGTACTGTGAGTGAGTGACACAGGGAGCAGGAAGGAGGGAGAGAGGAGAGACAGCAAACAACCAAGCCGAGTCTTGCTCCAGTAGACTAATAGCTGCCATAGCTAGGTTATTTATCATAAAATATGATTACATAGTACCTGTCTTGACTGCATCAAACCGGGAGATGCTGGTTAAGCCAGCTAGCGTTAGTTAGCTAGGCTAATTGAGGCTGCAGTGTATTCACTTTTTCATCCTACAGTTACAAATAACTCCATTCAGAATATTAAGTAGCAGCCTACCTGTTGGCTTTTGGTCGTTGTAGCCTGTCCTTCTACTTTAAATTCCGTCATTTCACTTCCATCTTCCATTCATTAGATATCTCATAACGTTTGCCACACACAGAGGCTCTACTTGACAGTTTTTCTTCAGACCAGTGGCAGGCAGTGAGTTCTAGGAGGAGGTTTAGGGGGGGTCAGGGGCCAGGGTATTGGGGGATGGAGAGGGGGTATTGGGGGAGCCTGGGAGGGAGGAATCAGGCATCACCTGTCAGGGCCAAACTAGTGAGGCGAGGTGTGGGATTGAGAAGCACGCATAAATAATTACCCAGACTACCCTGCATGGGCTGGAGGAAGGCTAGGAGGACATACATTTTTGATTCTCAGGGACAGGCTTCCTCTACCACTAGCATCACGAACCCCACCAGACTTCATACTAGATCTTATTCACTCCTCACACCCACTTTCCAGTACCACCAACCTGGATATACATAGAGAGACTGATCAAGGTATTGTATGAAGACATTGGAATTGTATAACTGAATATTAAGAATTTATATACGTTTTACTTCTTTGTGTCTTTCAAAGCACCAGAGCAAACACAGACTTTAAGTTCCAGACAGTAGTGAAGCAATAAGAACCAAATAAATTAAATCATAAAACTGACTCCAACCAATCAAACTGCAGCTCCAGCAGGTATATTTCACTGGTCATCCCCAAAGCCAACACTTCCTTTGGCCACCATTCCTTCCGGTTCTCTGCTGCCAATGACTGGAACGAATTGCAAAAATCGCTGGAGTCTTATATCTCCCTCTCTAACTTTAAGCATCAGCTGTCAGAGCAGCTTACCGATCACTGTACCTGTACAAAGCCAATCTGTAAATAGCACACCCTCCTACCTCATCCCCATATTGTTATTTATCCTCTTGCTCTTTTGCACCCCAGTATCTCTACTTGCACATCTACCACTCCAGTGTTAATGCTAAATTGTAATTATTTTGCCTCTATGGCCTATTTATTGCCTTTCCTCCTTACTTAATTTGCACACACTGTACATAGATTTTTCTATTGTGTTATTGACTGTACGTTTGTTAATGTGTAACTCTGTGTTGTTGTTTTTGTCGCACTGCTTTGCTTTATCTTGGCCAGGTCGCAGTTGTAAATTAGAACTTGTTCTCAACTGGCCTACCTGGTTAAATAAAGGTGAATAAATAAAAAATAAATAAATAAATGTTTCAGTAGGTTTTAATATCAACAATTAAATCAAAGAATTGACTCTGGCCAACCAAACCCGATCGTTGTTACTTGAAAAGCACATTCCCTCCAGCCGTGTCAGTTGGAGAAGGCAGCAGTAGTCTGTGTTGTCCTGATGATGGTTCTCTCCCATCTGTCCTCATACAGAGAGTGTCTGATGTTGCACACTGACACACTCATCAGCTGCTGTGTGTGTGTGTGTGTGTGTGTGTGTGTGTGTGTGTGTGTGTGTGTGTGTGTGTGTGTGTGTGTGTGTGTGTGTGTGTGTGTGTGTGATTCATTCATGTGGGATCAGGGAAGGTTGGAGGGTGGGCGACTGAGATCCGTTGGGTAAGTTCCAAGATCAGCTGGTAAAATGATAAGCTCCTAATACTAGTATTGTATATCATGTTTGAAGTGATTTAGAGGAAGAGTACATTTGAGAAAAACAAGTGAGTGAAAGATAAAGGAATAAAGACTAAGAGATTACATCAGAAGACAACTTTCATCCTCAACTGGATAGCTAACAAGCTAACAGCTATTTACACGTTGCTAAGGAGTTGCTAAGAGTTTCTAGTCACTGGC
This sequence comes from Hucho hucho, assembly GCA_003317085.1. Classification (NCBI taxonomy): domain Eukaryota; kingdom Metazoa; phylum Chordata; class Actinopteri; order Salmoniformes; family Salmonidae; genus Hucho; species Hucho hucho. The sequence goes on from QNTS01001017.1 coordinate 142,852, forward strand.
TACCTGCCTTTACCTAAAAAAACTAGCTAACAAATAACAAAAAGGACAATCAAAAAGTGCAGGACAATGGACAGGAAAACTAGTACCTACATAACACAACCAAAATAAAACAATTCAGACAAAAAACAAAGTAGGCTTTGTTAACGTTCAAAAATGCCTAGCTACAACTAGCCAAGTGCAAACCAGCTGTAACATACATTATACAACGGGTGGGTCTAATGCGGATTGGTTAAAAGCTCAAAAGTGTCTATTTCATAAATTACTACCAGCTAAATCTATGACGTTAAAAATACAATTTACTCTGTTCCATCTGACTGCGCAATCCACTGTCTGATCAGCCCAGCCAGGCAAATTCTAAACTTGATCTCCACTATAAAAAGCATCTAGACGTCATCTCAAATTTATTTTAGGCTAACATTTCGTTTTCAACAGCAGAGATTTGTATAAACCTTGGTGTCTGTCCCTCCGACATTTGCAACATTGTTTCAATATTCAAATTAGATCTACAGCTGTCCCATAGTAATGAACTTATACGGGTCGGGAGTCAGGACGAGACAGACAGGCAGGCAGTGTTTCTCAGCCAGTCGAAATCATGAATCAGCTGGCATCATTTTTATGGATATATACAAAGAAATGTCAATTGAAAATAGGTAAAACAAAGCGAAGTGCAGCTAGTTTGCAGACTTTACCGCTTCAGTGTTTGAAGTGATTGTGTTAGCGGTGTTGTTGGCTAGCTCCTTTGAACAACAGTGTCCTGACGAGAGAGCACATTTTCTATGCCAGGTGAAATCGCGCCTCATTAGCTTAAACAAATGTAAATGTAGCTACTGTTGTTATTCTTTTTGACGTTTGGCGTGTCTATAAATTAGCCGTAGTTGGCTAGATAGCAAGCAAGGGATAAGAACTTTGCCAGCCAGTATGGAAGATTTAATTTAGAACAAACAACTGGGTCGCATCCATAGATTCAGAACAAAAAGACTGAACGACTGCGTCTCTGGCAACCAAACCAGTCGAAAGAACGACCAGCCGGCTTGGGTAGCAACCCTAGATTTGTGTCGGGACTATATATTGTGGAAGGAGAAAATAGTATGAATAAATTAATCAAAATAACGTTTTTAAAGAAAATATGTCAATCATTATTTGAATATGTTGGTAACCTTTTGTATAAAAGTGACAATACCCTCGAAGCTGGTGTTTGGAGGATATATTGCCACGGTTTGCCGGCCTGAGATGAAGTCGAGGGCCTAACAACACCCATGCCAATATATCCTCCAAAGACCGCCTTATTGGGCATTGTCACTTAAATATACTGTATCCAGCTTTAATCAACTAAGATGGATACATTTACAAACCCAAACTCAGCAACCTTGCAATCCAATATGCAGATACTATTGCCAGTGAAGCATGGAGGAAAAAATATAAAGCAAAGGTTTTAAAAGAGCACCCAGAGACACCTAAAAGCAGACTTTATCCAACAAAAATACAAATAAATCTGTTTTTCACTGAATGTCCAAATGCTTGGCATGCAGGCCTGCGCAAGGCAAACAAACATCTTAAAATGTCTGGAAACAAGACCCTGAGACAATTGTATGTGAACACAACCCCAAAATGAAATATATATATATATATACATATAAAAAAACTAGCCAACAAATAACAAAAAAGACAATCAAAAAGGGCAGGACAATGGACAGGAAAACTAGTACCTACATTTACACAACCAAAATAAAACAATTCAGACAAAAAACAAAGTAGGCTTTATATATATATATATATATATATATATATATATATATATATATATAAATAACGGAACAGTGATGATCCAAGGCTCCGAGGCCAGTCTAGAGCTGTTTGAAGAAGAGTTCAACATGATAAAACCTCTAGTGGATGATGAAGTAAAAACTGACATGTCTCCACTAACAATGCCTGCAACTCCCAAAACATGGCCTTCAAAACAGAAGCCCTACAGTACAGTCGTGGCCAAAAGTTTTGAGAATGACACAAATATTCATTTTCACAAAGTCTGCTGCCTCAGTTTGTATGATGGAAATTTGCATTTACTCCAGAATGTCATGAAGAGTGATCAGATGAATTGCAATTAATTGCAAAGTCCCTCTTTGCCATGCAACTGAACTGAATCCCCAAAAAACATTTCCACTGCATTTCAGCCCTGCCACAAAAGGACCAGCTGACATCATGTCAGTTATTCTCTCGTTAACACAGGTGTGAGAGTTGACGAGGACAAGGCTGGAGATCATTCTGTCATGCTGATTGAGTTCGAATAACAGACTGGAAGCTTCAAAAGGAGGGTGGTGCTTGGAATCATTGTTCTTCCTCTGTCAACCATGGTTACCTGCAAGGAAACACGGGCTGTCATTATTGCTTTGCACAAAAAGGGCTTCACAGGCAAGGATATTGCTGCCAGTAAGACTGCACCTAAATCAACCATTTATCGGATCATCAAGAACTTCAAGGAGAGTGGGTAAATTGTTGTGAAGAAGGCTTCAGGGCGCCCAAGAAATTCCAGCAAGCGCCAGGACCGTCTCTTGAAGTTGATTCAGCTGCGGGATCGGGGCACCACCAGTACAGAGCTTGCTCAGGAATGGCAGCAGGCAGGTGTGAGTGCATCTGCACGCACAGTGAGGCGAAGACTTTTGGAGGATGGCCTGGTGTCAAGAAGGGCAGCAAAGAAGCCACTTCTATCCAGAAAAAAAGGGATTGGACTGCTGAGGACTGGGGTAAAGTCATTTTCTCTGATGAATCCCCTTTCCGATTGTTTGGGGCATCTGGAAAAATGCTTGTCCGGAGAAGACAAGGTGAGCGCTATCATCAGTCCTGTGTCATGCCAACAGTAAAGCATCCTGAGACCATTCATGTGTGGGGTTGCTTCTCAGCCAAGGGAGTGGGCTAACTCACAATTTTGCCTAAAAACACAGCCATGAATAAAGAATGGTACCAACACTTCCTCCGAGAGCAACTTCTCCCAACCATCCAGGAACAGTTTGGTGACGAACAATGCCTTTTCCAGTATGATGGAGCACGTTGCCATAAGGCAAAAGGGATAACTAAGCGGCTCGGGGAACAAAACATTGATATTTTGGGTCCATGGCCAGGAAACTCCCCAATCCTTAATCCCATTCAGAACTTGTGGTCAATCCTCAAGAGGCGGGTGGACAAACAAAAACCCACAAATTCTGACTCCAAGCATTGATTATGCAAGAATGGGCTGCCATCAGTCAGGATGTGGCCCAGAAGTTAATTAACAGCATGCCAGGGCGGATTGCAGAGGTCTTGAAAAAGAAGGGTCAACACTGCAAATATTGACTCTTTGCATCAACTTCATGTAATTTGTCAATAAAAGCCTTTGACACTTATGAAATGCTTGTAATTTTTCAGTATTCCATTGTAACATCTGACAAAAATATCTAAAGACACTGAAGCAGCAAACTTTGTGGAAATTAATATGTGTGTCATTCTCAAAACTTTTGGCCACGACTGTGGAAACGGGGAAACAAATCCAGAACTGCCTCTCCCTATTTGAATGGAGATAACGGAATGTTTTATTTTATTTATTAGGATCCCTAATAGGATCCCCATTAGTCGATGCCAATGGTGTCAGCTATTCTGACTGTGGTCCGACACATAACGAAAAAGAAATTACAGACAAAAGACAATTCACATACATTAACATGAAGTGTATGTGTGCATCTATCAGTTACTCATACAGGGAGAGCAAACAACAAGAGTGTGACACTGTCCAGACACTGATGGAAGAGTTGAGGCATTTCCAGGAGAGCCGTGCTTCAATAGAACAGTTAAGGCAGAACACTAAACAAATGACGCAGTCCAATGTCGCCCTCCAAGAGGAGCTGATTGTGGTAAAGGTGGAGCTGCAGCATAGAGAGGGTGACTTCAATGCCCTCCTTCAGCAGCTTCTGACCATGCCACCAACAGAGCAGCCACATCAGCCTGGTGGAAGCCCAGATACTCCTGAGCCCAGTGCAGCCTTCACCCCATTTGCCTCACAAGCCCCTCAGGTCCACCATGACCTGCCAACCTCCCAGCCTGCCACAGCTTACCCTGACCTGCCAACCACCCAGCCTGCCACAGCCTACCCTGCCTTGCCTACCTCCCATGTTCAGCCGATCACACTTCCAGAGGACAGGGGACAGGATCCAGTTCAACCCAGGATACCTTCCAGTTCTGATAGAAGTATCTGAAAGATAGAAGACTATTTCCCAGACACCAGACAGATAAATTATGTTGTCCCACTACTGACAGTGCACAACAACTGCTCTATCAAGTCAAGCTGGAAAATCCTGTGAACTTGTCATACGTACTGCGAAAGAGTGGCTGAGGAAGTGAGAAAGGTGGCAGAGAAAGCACACACACTGTTCCTAAGGACAAACATTATTATATTCACCCTTCTACCAAGGAAAGATCTCCCCTGGAAAATGGTTCAATATGTCAACCAAAGAATTCACCATGGACTGCTCCACACTACCAAATGTCAATTCAGCCCAGTTCTACACAGCACTGACCACTACCCTAGTCTGGCAAACCTCTGTTGAGGGTAGTGCATCACATGATGTAGTCCACACCATGTATCATTCACGTCAGCAGCCCTCATATGCTAAGATTTTGCCAGCCACACTGCCCTTCACACCACCCTCCTCAATTCCCCCCACAACCTCCCTCCCAAGATAGTTTTGGTTTCCCTCCCTACTTCCATCCCCAGGACAGGCATGGGACACTCCTGCCCCCAATGGCAGCCTCAACCCTGCAACAGGAGCCACACCAAGGCCTCCTCTGCACACCCAGTCCACCCGGATGAAGCTCCCGCCAAAGGAGTGGAGCTGCTGAAGGGGATGCTCCACTCTGGTCCCCTGCAGCAGCTCCACTCCTTTGGTGGGAGCTTCATTCGGGGTTGACTGAGTTCTGCCCACACTGCTTTCCCAGTTCCCGCCTGGTCAGTAAAAAATGTTTTACACAATTTACATTTGGGCACAGGACTCATGTCCTGACATTCTGGTTCTCTCGGAAACATGGTTAAATGGTTCTGTCTCTGATAAAGACGTTGAAGTAAAGGATTATAAGATATTTTAGATGTGACAGATTACAGAAAGGGGGAGGAGTGGCCATATATGTCAAATTTAATTTCATTGTATCCCAATCTGTAAATTTTTCTGTTGTGTCCATAAACCAGAATACACATTTATTTGCTGCTGCCAAGGCAGATGCTGTTGGCGCTATATCTGCATTTTTAACACCTTTTCTGTCCTCGGAGTTTGTTATTTTAGGCGATTTGAATCTGGATTGGCCATCCCCGGCCTCAGATCAATTTAAAAGTATATGCATTTAAAAAAAATGTATTTCACTTTTATTTAGCCAGGTAGGCCATAGTGGCGAAGTAATTACAATTTAGCAATTAACACTGGAGTGATAGATGTGCAGATGAGGATGTGCAAGTAGAGATACTGGTGAGCAAAATAGCAGAATTGATTTTATTCTGCCTCAATTGATCTCAAAATCCACACCGCTAAATGTGAAAAACCCTTTTAACTCCTAGTTCATTGATTTAATTCTTACTAATAACCCCCATAAATATTTGTCTAGTGGAGTATTTGCAGATGATCTCAGTGATCATTGTCCTATACTGTGTATTAATGATACGAAACCGCAAAATACTAATCCACATTTAATTAAGATACATTTTTAAAAGTTCTCTCCTCAAAGGTTTTTGAGGAGGTTCTCAAAGGTTCTACTCTGATTTAGCCACTGTCTGCTGTATTCCTGACCCTGAATTGGCTCTAGAAAATCTATTTATTTATCTGGCAGATAAACACACCCCTTTTAAACAATTCAGGGTGAAAGATAGATGTAACCCTTGGTTTTCTTCTGAGCTGTCTGAGCTAATTCAGATGAGAAATCAGGCATGGGCCAAAGCAAGGAAAACAGACTCTGTAGTGGACTGGCAATTTTTCAGACAATTGAGAATCATATGTACTATCTCGATTAAAAAGCTAAATCAAGCTACTTTTTAAGCTCCATCTCTGACTCTGCCTATTGATCCTTATACATTTTGGAAAAGAGTAAATGCACTAAAGCGTACAAATTCCTCTTCTTCCCTGCCTAAGCAAGTTCTGTCTGACTCTGGCATCTTAACTGAGAAGAAGGGGGAAAGTGATGCTTTAAATTATAATTTTATATCAGCAGGCTTTTAATTTTAGAGAAATGTTGGTGTAATTGACCCTGATCAGTCAGTCAACTGCCTCTAGCTTACTCGATGGTTAACACGTCAACATCTAGTGAATCTTTGTTTTAATTTCAAAATCAAATCCAATTTTTTTTGTTACATACCTGTGTTTAGCAGATGTTATTGCGGGTGTAGCGAAATGCTTGTGTTTCTAGCTCTAACAGTGCAGTAATATCTAACAGTAATATCTAACAATTTCACAACAATACACACATCTAAAGGAATGGAATTAAGAATATATAAATATTGGGACTAGCAATGTCAGAGCGGCATAGATTTAGATACAGTAGAATAGGATAGAATACAGTATATACAGTTGAAGTCCGAAGTTACATACACCTTAGCCAAATACATTTAAACTCAGTTTTTCACAATTCCTGACATTTAATCCAAGTAAAAATGCCCTGTCTTAGGTCAGTTAGGATCCCCACTTTATTTTAAGAATGTGAAATGTCAGAATAATAGTAGAGAGAAGGATTTATTTCAGCTTTAATTTTTTTCATCATATTCCCAGTGGGTCAGAAGTTTACATACACTCAACTAGTATTTGGTAGCATTGCCTTTAAATTGTTTAACTTGGGTCAAACGTTTCAGATAGCCTTCCACAAGCTTCCCACAATAAGTTGGGTGAATTTTGTTCCTTTCCTCCTGACAGAGCTGGTGTAACTGAGTCAGGTTTGTAGGCCTCCTTGCTCACACATTTTCAGTTCTGCCCACAAATTTTCTATAGGATTGAGGTCAGGGCTTTGTGATGGCCACTCCAATACCTTGACTTTGTTGTCCTTAAGCCATTTTGCCACAACTTTGGAAGTATGCTTGGGGTTATTGTTCATTTGGAAGACCCATTTGCGACCAAGCTTTAACTTCCTTCAATATATCCACATAATTTTCCCACCTCATGATGCCATCTATTTTGTGAAGTACACCAGTCCCTCCTGCAGCAAAGCACCCCCACAACATGATGCTGCCACCCCCATGCTTCACGGTTGGGATGGTGTTCTTCGGGATGCAAGCCTACCCCTTTTTCCTCCAAACATAACGATGGTTATTATAGCCAAACAGTTCTATTTTTGTTTCATCAGACCAGAGGACATTTCTCCAGAAAGTACGATCTTTGTCCCATGTGCAGTTGCAATCCGTAATCTGGCTTTTTTATGGTGGTTTTGGAGCAGTGGCTTCTTCCTTCCTGAGCGGCCTTTCAGGTTATGTCCATATAAGACTCGTTTTACTGTGGATATAGAAACTTTTGCACCTGTTTCCTCCAGCATCTTCACAAGGTATTTTGCTGTTGTTCTGGGATTGATTTGCACTTTTCGCACCAAAGTACGTTCATCTCTAGGAGACAGAACGCGTCTCCTTCTTGAGCGGTATGATGGTTGCCTGGTCCCATGGTGTTTATACTTGCGTACTATTGTTTGTACAGATCAACGTGGTACTTTCAGGCGTTTGGAAATTGCTCCCAAGGATGAACCAGACTTGTGGAGGTCTACAATCTTTTTCTGAGGTCTCGGCTGATTTCTTTTGATTTTCCCATGATGTCAAGCAAAGAGGCACTAAGTTTGAAGGCAGGCCTTGAAATACATCCACAGGTACACCTCCAAATGACTCAAATGATGTCAATTAGCCTATCAGAAGCTTCTAAAGCCATGACATCATTTTCTAGAATTTTCCAAGCTGTTTAAAGGCACAGTCAACTTAGTGTATGTAAACTTCTGACCCACTGGAATTGTGATACAGTGAATTAGAAGTGAAATAATCTGTCTGTAATCAATTGTTGGAAAAATTACTTGTGTCATGCACAAAGTAGATATCCTAACCGACTTGTCAAAACTATAGTTTGTTAACAAGAAATTTGTGGAGTGGTTGGAAAACGAGTTTTAATGACTCCAACCTAAGTGTATGTAAACGTCCGACTTCAACTGTACATATGAGATGAGTAGTGCAAAATATGTAAACGTTATTAAAGTGGCCAGTAATTCCAAGTCTATGTAAACTCAGCAAAAAAAGAAATGTCCCCTTTTCAGGACCCTGTCTTTCAACGATAATTCGTAAAAATCCATATAACTTCACAGATCTTCATTGTAAAGGGTTTAAACACTGTTCCCCATGCTTGTTCAATGAACCATAAACAATTAATGAACATGCTCCTGTGGAACGGTCTTTAAGACACTAACAGCTTACAGACGGTAGGCAATTAAGGTCACAGTTATGAAAACTTACGACACTGAAGAGGCCTTTCTACTGACTCTGAAAAACACTAAATGAAACATGCCCAGGGTCCCTGCTCATCTGCGTGAACATGCCTTAGGCATGCTGCAAGGAGGCATGAGGACTGCAGATGTGGCCAGGACAATAAATTGCAATGTCCATACTGTGAGATGCCTAAGACAGCACAACAGGGAGACAGGACGGACAGCTGATCGTCCTCACAGTGGCAGACCACGTGTAACAACACCTGCACAGGATCGGTACATCCGAACATCACACCTGCGGGACAGGTACAGGATGGCAACAACAACTGCCCAAGTTACACCAGGAACGCACAATCCCTCCATCAGTGCTCAGACTGTCCGCAATAGGCTGAGAGAGGCTGGACTGAGGGCTTGTAGGCCTGTTGTAAGGCAGGTCCTCACCAGACATCACCGGCAACAATGTCGCCTATGGGCACAAACCCACCGTCACTGGACCAGACAGGACTGGCAAAAAGTGCTCTTCACTGACGAGTCGTAGTTTTGTCTCAGGTGATGGTCAGATTTGCGTTTATCGTCGAAGGAATGAGCGTTATACCGAAGCCTGTACTCTGGAGCGGGATCGATTTGGAGGTGGAGGGTCCGTCATGGTCTGGGGCGGTGTGTCACAGCATCATCGGACTGAGACCTGTTGGATCTGAGGGTTAGGGCTAGGGCCATTCCCTCCAGAAATGTCTGGGAACTTGCAGGTGCCTTGGTGGAAGAGTGGGGTAACATCTCACAGCAAGAACTGGCAAATCTGGTGCAGTCCATGAGGAGGAGATGCACTTTATGCAGCTGGTGGCCACACCAGATACTGTCTGTTACTTTTTATTTTGACCCCCCCTTTGTTCAGGGACACATTATTCCATTTCTGCTAGTTACACGTCTGTGGAACTTGTTCAGTTTATGTCTCAGTTATTGAATCTTGTTATGTTCATACAAGTATTTACACATGTTAAGTTTGCTGAAAATAAACACAGTTGACAGTGAGAGGACGTTTCTTTTTTTGCTGAGTTTATATAGGGCAGCAGCCTCTAATGTGCTATTGATGACTATTTAACATAATTTAACAGTCTAATGGCCTTGAGATAAAAACTGTTTTTCAGTCTCTCGGTCCCAGCTTTGATGCACCTGTACTGACCTCGCCTTTTGGATGATAGCTGGGTGAACAGGAAGTGGCTTGGGTGGTTGTTGTCTTTGATGATCTTTTTGGCCTTCTTGTGACATCGGGTGCTGTAGGTATCCTGGAGGGCAGGTAGTTTTCCCCCAGTGATGTGTTGGGCAGACCTGACCACCCTCTGGAGAGCCCTGTGCTGTTGCGCCTTCTTCACCACACTGTCTGTGTGGGTGGACCATTTCAGTTTGTCAGTGAAGTGTACGCCGAGGAACTTGAAGCTTTCCACCTTCTCCACTGTGGTCCCATTGATGTGGATAAGGGGGTTCTCCCTCTGCTGTATCCTGAAGTCCACAATCAACTCCTTTATTTTGTTGACGTTGAGTATTTTCCTGACACCACCCAGGGCCCTCACCTCCTCCCTGTAGGCTATTGTGTCATTGTTGGTAATCAGACCTACTACTGTTGTGTCATCTGCAAACTTGATGATTACGTTGGAGGCGTGCGAGGCAACGCAGCCATGGGTGAACAGATAGTACAGGAGGGGGCTGAAAACGCATCCATGTGGGGTATCAGCAAAGTGGGGGTGTTGTTTCCTACCTTCACCCCCTGGAGGTGGCCCGTCAGTAAGTCCAGGACCCAGGGCCTCAAGCCCAATGATGAGCTTCGAGGGTACTATGGTGTTGAATGCTGAGCTATAGTCAATGAACAGCATTCTTACATAGGTATTCCTCTTGTCCAGATGAGATAGGGCAGTGTACAGTGCGATGGCGATTGCATCGTCTGCTGATCTATTTGGGCGGTAAGCAAATTGAAGTGGGTCTAGGGTGTCAGGTAAGGTAGAGGTGATATGATCCTTGCCTAGTCTCTCAGAAGAGAGTGCTGTGGCAATAGTCATTTAGTTAAGTTACCTTTGCTTTCTTGGGTACATAAAAATGGTGGACATCTTGAAGCATGTGGGGACAGTCGACTGGGATAGGGAGAGATTGAATATGTCTGTAAACACTCCAGCCAGCTGGTCAGCGCATGCTCTGAGGACGCTGCTAGGGATGCCGTCTGGGCCGGCAGCCTTGCAAGGATTAATACGTTTAAATGTCTTACTCACGTCGGCCACGGAGAAGAAGAGCCCACAGTCCTTGGTAGCGTGCCGCGTCGGTTGCACAGTGTTATCCTTAAAGTGGTCAGAGAAGGTGTTTAGATTGTCTGGGAGCAAGACGTCGGTGGCTGGTATTCCCTTTGGTGTCAGTGATTGTCTGTAGACCCTGCCACATACGTCTCATACGTCTCGTCTGAGGCGTTGAATTGCGACTCCACTTGTCTCTATACTGACGTTTTGCCTGTTTGATTGCCTTATGGAGGGAATAACTACACTTTTTGTATCTTGCAATATTCCCAGTCACCTTGCCATGGTTAAAAACTATGGTTCGACTTTTCAGTTTTGCGCTAATGCTGACATCTATCCACAGTATCTGGTAAGGGTAGGTTTTAATAGTCACAGTGGGTACAACATCTCTTATACCCTTCCTGATAAACATATCCCAGTCTATGTGATAAAATCAATCTTGAAGCGTGGATTCCAATTGGTCAGACCAGCGTTGAATAGTCCTTGGCACGGGTACTTCCTGTTTGAGTTTCTGCCTATAGGAAGGGAAGAGCAAAATGGAGTCGTGATCAGATTTGCTGAAAGGAGGGCGGGGGAGGGCCTTGTAGGCATCCCGGAAGTTGGAGTAGCAGTGGTCAAGTGTTTTAGCAGCGCGAATTCTACAGTCAATTTGTTGATCGAATTTCAGCATTCTTTTCCTCAAATTTGCTTTGTTAAAATCCCCAGCTACAATAAATGTGGCCTAAGGATATGTGGTTTTCAGTTTGCATAAAGTCCAGTGAAGTTCTTTAAGGGCCGTCGTGGTATCGGCTTGAGGATGGGATATACACGGCTGTGACTATAACTGAAGAATTTTCCTTTTGGAGGCAATACGGTCAGCATTTGATTGTGAGGTATTCTAGGTCAGGTGAACAAAAGGACTTGAGTTCCTGTATGTTGTTACAATTACACCACGAGTCGTTAATCATGAAACATACACCCTTCTTCTTTCCAGAGAGATATTTATTCCTGTCTACGCAATGAACTGAGAACCCAACTGGTTGGACGGACTCAGACAGTATATTCCAAGAGAGCCATGTTTCTGTGAAACAGAGCATGTTACAGTTCCTGATGTCACTCTGGAAAGAAATCCTTGCCCTAAGCTCGTCAACTTTATTATCCAGACACTGAACATTTGCAAGTAATATACTTGTAAGCGGTGGGTGATGTGTGCGCCTCCTAAGTCAGACTAGAAGACCACTCCGAGTACTTCTCCTTCGCCGGCGTTGTTTTGGTTCGGCCTCCAGAATTAGTTAAAGTGCCCTGGGGGGTACGAACAAAGGATCCGATTCGGGAAAGTCATATTCCTGGTCGTAATGCTGGTAGTGCTGGTGAGTTCCCGCTGCTCTGATATCCAATAGTTCTTCCCGGAAATTCTGGGCTAATAATGTAAGAAATAACTTTAAAAAACTAAATACGGCCAAGTTTCCTAAGAGTTAGAAGCACGGCAGCCCTCTCTGTCAGCGCCATTTTTCATTTTGTTATGGTTAGTAGACCGGTTCAGCAATTTACTATCTGTGATGTGCTAGATGCCTTGCTTAAGATTGATGTAAAAAGAATCCACTGCGGCTGATATACTTGATCTATTTTTTCTGCAGCTCTCTGCCCCCCTGATTGCTGAATCATTATCCCATATTTTTTACCTGCTGATTATATCTGGTGCAATCCCCAAGGTTTGGAAGGCGGCCCATGTACTCCCCCTTCACAAAAGTGGTGACCCTTGTGACCTAAATAATTATCAACCTATTAAATATTAGAATCCTTGATTCATTCTCAGCTAAAATCTTTCTTATCTTTGAAATGTGTTCTAAATGTACATCAGTCGGGTTTTAGACCAGGTCATAGCACTATCTTTGCTGCATCCCTAGTTATAAATGATGTGGTTAATTGTATGGATAAAAGGCAACATTGTACTGCCCTCTTCATTGACCTGTCAAAGGCTTTCGATACTGTTGATCACTCACTTCTAATTCAGAGGCTTTTCTCAATTGGCTTAGACCAGGCTGCATGTAACTGGTTTAAAAATGACTTAACAGATGGTGTTAAAATTAGGTTTCCTGGATATGATGAAAGGTGTCCTGCAGGGGTCGATTATGGGTCCTGTAATATTTACTGTTTACATTAACTATATCAACTTGTCTGTAAAACATTGTAACCGACGATACTGTTGGGTATGCTATTGCCCCATCGCTGACCAGGTTCTATCTGAACTACAGTCTGCCTTCATTGTATTACAGAACAAACTTTATTGACCTGAAATTAGTATTAAATGTTCTCTAGAGCGCATAAAAATAACTCTGATTTAAGCATAATATGTACTTTGGATGGTGTCAATATTGATTGTGTCCCTGCTTACAAGTATCTGGGCATCTGGATAGATGAAAAGCATATTGACAAATTAGTTAAGAAGCTGAGAATAAAAATGGTCTTCTTCTATAGAAATAGGTCCTGCCTCTCGGAAAATGGTAGAAAGCAGATTATTCAGTCGATGTTCCTATTGGTCCTAGACTAAGGTGACATCATCTATATGAACACAGCTGCTACCAAGGCAGCAGCTACTCTTCCTGGGGTCCAGCAACATTAAGGCAGTTATATACAATAAAAAAATTACATTTCATAACACTTTTCACAACACATTTGTTGTGTGCCCTCAGGCCACTACTCTACTACTCACGTATCTACAATACAAACTCCATGTGTATAGTGCAATTGGAAAGTATTCAGACCCATTGACTTTTTCCACATTTTGTTGCTTACAGCCTTATTCTAAAATTGATTAAACAATTTTTTCCTCATTAAACTAGACACAGTACCTCAAAATGAGAACGCAAAAATGTTTAAATATTTATTTTGCAAATGTATAAGTATTCAGACCCTTTGTTTTGAGACTCGAAATTGAGCTCAGGTTCATCCTGTTTCCATTGATCATCCTTGAGATGTTTCTACAACTTGATTGGAGTCCACCTGTGGTAAATACAATTGATTGGATATGAAAAGGCACACACCTGTCTATATAAGGTCCCAGAGTTGACAGTGCATGTCACTGCAAAAACCAAGCCATGAGGTCGAAGGAATTGTCCGTAGACAGGATTGTGTCGAGGCACAGATCTGGGGAAGGGTACCAAAACATTTCTGCAGCATTGAAGGTCCCCAAGAACACATTCTTAAATGAAAGAAGTTTGGAACCACCAAACTTCTTCCTAGACTCTTCCTAGAGCTGGCTCCCCGGCCAAACTGAGCAATCGAGGGAGAAGGGCCTTGGTCAAGGTGGTGACCAAGAACCCGATGGTCACTCTGACAGAGTTTCTACCATCTCGGCAGCACTCAACCAATCAGGCCTTTATGGTAGAGCGGCCAGACGGAATCCATTCTTCAGTAAAAGGCACATGACAGCCTGTTTGGAGTTTGCCAAAAGGCACCTAAAGGACTCGCACACCATGAGACAAGATTCTCTGGTCTGATGAAACCAAGATCGAACACTTTGGCCTGAATGTCAAGTGTCATGTCTGGAGGAAACCTGGCACCATCCCTACGGTGAAGCATGGTGGTGGCAGCAAGGACTGGGAGACTAGTCAGGATCGAGGGAAAGATGAACGGAGCAAAGTACAGAGAGAATCCTTGATGAAAACCTGCTCAGGACCTCAGACTGGGACGAAGGTTCACCTTCCAACAGGACAATGACCCTAAGCACACAGTCAAGTCAACGCAGGAGTGGCTTCGGGACAAGTCTCTGAATGTCCTTGAGGGGCCCAGCCAGAGCCCGACTTGAACCCGATTGAACATCTCTGGAAAGACCTGAAAATAGCTGTGCAGCACTGCTCCCCATCCAACCTGACAGACCTTGAGAGGATCTGCAGAGAATAATGCTACTGTTGTATATACATGTTTCGACCATGACAGTTTAGTCACATCAACTTGCTCAATTTCCACATTATTTATTTCAAGATTTTGAGGTTTAGGGTTTAGTGAATGATTTGTCCCAAATACAATGCTTTTAGTTTTTGAAATATTCTCTACCAAAAAGTTGGTTGGCATTGCTAGGTTTCCATTGATAAAGCCCTTTTACAAAAAGTCCCACTGTACCTAACATCATTACTAAACTTTAGACATACAAGTTACCACATCCGGTCTCAGGGATGGCTAACTCTGGAAATTCCTTTGGTCTCTACTGAATTAGATAAATCAGCTTAAATTTTTTTTGCACCTTCTGTTCTGAAATTTGATGTTTTGGTGCCTCCAGGACAATTTAGAATGCTGATTAAGGACTTTTTTATGACCATGTTTTTCTTTCTGCTTGTATTTTGTATTTTTATTTGGATATGTGTATTTTATGTAATTTATGTAATTCAGGACTCACCTGTAAAAGAGACTTTGGTCTCAGTAGGACTCCCTGATAAAATAAAGGTTAAATCAAATAAAAAATATTGCTCTGAGACAGTTTGGAACATATCTATGTCTCTCAACTGTTGCTATCCCAACAGAAACATGAAGTGTTGAGCATTTTGCCATGGCGACTGCCAATCACCCAGGCAGTGCAGAAGTGTGGTATGACAATGATGCAGTCGCTATAGATACAACGAGGCAAAACCAAGCACCACACTCCCTTATATCTGAGACATCATTCTTCTTTAGAGCATACAGTCAAATTAAATCCCATCTGAAAATCTGACATTCAAACTAGAAATTAATTAAGAGGAAGAGATGTTTAAAGCAAGCCGCTTAGATTGAGATTCAGGACCCACTGAGTTGCCCTTAATGTCAATCAATCAATCAAATGTATTTATGAAGCCCTTCTTACATCAGCTGATGTCACAGAGTGCTGTACAGAAACCCTGCCTGAAACCCCAAACAGCAAGCAATGCAGGTGTAAAAGCACGATGGTTAGGAAAAACTCCCTAGAAAGGCCAGAACCTAGCATGAAACCTAGAGAGGAACCAGGCTGTAAGGGGTGGCCAGTCCTCTTCTGGCTGTGCCGGGTACAGATTATAACAGAACATGGCCAAGATTTTAAAATGTTCATAGATGACCAGCAGGGTCAAATAATAATAATCACAGTGGTTGTTGAGGGTGCAACAGGTCAGCACCTCAGGAGTAAATGTCAGTTGGCTTTTCATAGCCGATCATCAGAGTATCTCTACCGCTCCTGCTGTCTCTAGAGAGTTGACAACAGCAGGTCTGGGACAAGTAGCATGTCTGGTGAACAGGTCAGGGTTCCATAGCCGCAGGCAGGACAGTTGAAACTGGAGCAGCAGCACGGCCAGGTGAACTGGGGACAGCAAGGAGTCATCAGGCCAGGTAGTCCTGAGGAATGTTCCTAAGGCTCAGGTCCTCCGAGAGAGAGAGAGAGAGAGAGAGAGAGAGAGAGAGAGAGAGAGAGAGAGAGAGAGAGAAAAAATAGAGAGAATTAGAGAGAGCCTGCTTAAATTCTCACAGGAAACCGCTTAAGAGAGGAGAAATACTCCAGATATAACAGACTGACCCTAGCCCCCCGACACATAAACTACTGCAGCATAAATACTGGAGACAGGAGGGGTCAGCAGACACTGTGGCCCCGTCCGACGATACCCCCGGACAGGGCCTAACAGGCAGGATATAACCCCACCCACTCTGCCGAAGCACAGCCCCCACACCACTAGAGGGATATCTCCAACCACCAACTTACCATCCTGAGACAAGGCCGAGTATAGCCCACAAAGATCTCCGCCACGGCACAACCCAAGGGGGGGCGCCAACCTGGACAGGAAGGTCACATCAGTGACTCAACCCACTCAAGCGACACATGGAAGAGCACCAGTAGGCCAGTGACTCAGCCCCTGTAATAGGGTTAGAGGCAGAGAATCCCAGTGGAGAGGGGAACCGGCCAGGCAAAGACAGCAAGGGCAGTTCGTTGCTCCAGTGCCTTTCCGTTCACCTTCACACTCCTGGGCCAGACTACACTCAATCATAGGACCTACTGAAGAGATGAGTCTTCAATAAAGACTTAAAGGTTGTGTCGTGTCTTTGGCATCATTAAATTGAAGACTGTTATTTTATCAAATCAATTCTCTGTAATTATTATTACGTGATTAAACTAATCATGTAATGTAATTAACTAGGAAGTCGGGGCACCAAGGAAAATATTCAGATTACAAAGTTATAATTTTCCTAATATAACTTTTCAGATATTTTAATATCTAATCAATTAGTCTTCTAATTAATGAATTATTCTTTACCTCACGTTAGTCTCATTCCGAACGTCATCAATTGTTGGTTATCTGCACAAACCCAGTCTTTACTATGAATCATCTATACACCAATTGTCTTAAATCGTTTATTTACTAACTAACTAAATAATCACAGAAATGCATAAACAAACAGTAGATACGGTTACAAGGAAATGATAGGGGATGTTTCCCTAGTGGGATAAGCCGGTATGACGGCTTGGTGGACAAAGGGAATGGGGGAGTAGACTGAGAAGGGCGGGAATTACAAGAGTCACTACACAGTTGATAATTATATTCATTGAAATGCTAATCCTTTGCACAAGAACGCTCACTCATTCGTGAATAATTGCAATCAGTATATATTTACGCTCAGTGTGCCGTCGTGATCTCTGTTGGGATCGTCCGTCTTTCTGTTGGAAAGTTAATCCGCCCCTCTCTCTCTTCCAAGTCTTTCGTGGTTAGAATAGATACTTCAGAGTACCATTTAAGAAATGTTCTTATAGAGTAGATGTTTCGGCGGTTGTCGTATTCAGTGGTCCATCATTTCTAGCTGCAGACTATTAATTAGTATCGAAGAGTTGCTCTTATTCTGTCGGATCGATAGTCTCAGAGTTTAACCATTTGTGGTCTCTACTCAAACCTTAGCCCTCTCGGTAATCGAGGTACGGCATGGTCTGAAGTGAGTTTACCCAGGTGGGGGTTATATTCGTAACAGTAGAAATGGGCTGTCCCATGACACCAGATCAATGTCTGTGCTCATGGGGCGGGCCTATGCCTTAGTTAACTTTAAAAGGAATTGGATTCTCTTTCATTAAACAGTTTAAAATCACATTACATAATTTCAAAAATAGTTTCATTTTTACTCATTCATTTTATACAACAATTAGATGCAAGTCTCACAACTGAGACTCTTGTATAAACAGAGTTATGGTAATGTGGCTGTATTGTCTCTCCTGAGTTTCACAAACATTAAACGAAATGGACCGGTCGTAGCTGGATTCTCCCCCGACCGTGTACACATTCTGTAAAACATGGGTATTGTTCAGTTCTCAAGTTCTGTGAGGTGCAAGAAAATCCTTTGTTCTCTTGTGAAACTCTCTCTCTATACTGCATGGCCATGAGGAGAGAGAGACTCTGCTAGGAATTCATGACCTGCAATAACAGAGCCTGGGTGTCGGGGGAAGAGAGAGGTGGTGAGAGAGAGATGGCCACGTCATGACAGTTGAGACCGAGTCTGCGTCTCTCACATGGATAGGCAGACCATTCCAAAAATGGAGCTCTATTGGAGAAAGCCCTGCCTCCAGCTGTATGCTTAAAAATTCTAGGGACAATAAGGAGGCCTGTGTCTTGTGACCGTAGCGTATGTGTAGGTATGTACGGCAGGACCAAATCGGAAAGATAGGTAGGAGCAAGCCCATGTAATGCTTTGTAGGTTAGCAGTAAAACCTTGAAATCAGCCCTTGCCTTAACAGGAAGCCAGTGTAGAGAGGCTAGCACTGGAGTAATATGGTCAAATTCTTTGGTTATAGTCAAGATTCTAGCAGCCGTGTTTAGCACTAACTGAAGTTTATTTAGTGCTTTATCCGGGTAGCCGGAAAGTAGAGCATTGCAGTAGTCTAACCTAGAAGTGACAACAGCATGGATTAATTTTTCTGAATAAAGATTCTGATTTTTGCAATGTTACGTAGATGGAAAAAAGCTGTCCTTGAAACAGTCTTGATATGTTCGTCAAAAGAGAGATCAGGGTCCAGAGTAACGCAGAGGTCCTTCACAGTTTTATTTTAGACGACTGTACAACCATCAAGATTAATTGTCAGATTCAACAGAAGATCTCTTTGTTTCTTGGGACCTAGAACAAGCATTTCTGTTTTGTCCGAGTTTAAAAGTAGAACATTTGCCGCCATCCACTTCCTTATGTCTGAAACACAGGCTTCCAGGGAGGGCAATTTTGAAGCTTCACCAGGTTTTATCGAAATGTACAGCTGTGTGTCATCTGCACAGCAGTGAAAGTTAACATTATGTATCCAAATGACATCACCAAGAGGTAAAATATATAGTGAAAACAATAGTGGTCCTAAAACGGAGCCTTGAGGAACACCAAAATGTACAGTTGATTTGTCAGAGGGCAAACTATCCACAGAGACAAACTGATATCTTTCCGACAGATAAGATCTAAACCAGGCCAGAACTTGTCCATGTAGACCAATTTGGGTTTCCTGATTGTTTAAAGAAAATGTCTAAATACACACCCGATTGTCCCTTCAATGGAAATTGACGTGCGCTGGAGGACTATTATGCACTTAATATACTTGATATGTTTTATTTGAACTTTTTTATGCACTGTTTGTGGGATTTAGTGTTGGAGGGTCTGGCTTGGGTATTAGACCTTTTTGTAATGACTTTTATAATCACAGGCCTCTAATCCACTTTATTGTTACCAGATAGGGGAAGAGAGGGATGAGAAAGGATAGGACCTGGTCTTTTTGTGACCATAATGGAGGTGAGGGACAAAAGGGTGTCTCTTTCCCAGAGGTTCTGACTAGTCACAAATTTTATGACTTGAGACTACATGATAGAAAATAAATTAACTTGAGACTTGACTTGGACTTCAGGACTCGACTTTGACTTGAGACTGGTGACATGAAATGATCTGTCCAGGTTTTGTAACGTTTTGTCACTCATTTTGTGGCACAGAGTCTAGGTGGATTTGGCTACTCTCCATGTAGCCAGAAACAGAATCGCAGGCAAAAAAACAGTTTGGCTTGTGAAGCGCACACTCAGCCCTCTGATTGGACCAGCAAACTGTCAATCAACACAGGTCAGGTGAGCTTGCGCAGTGAGAAAGTTTTGGGGGGTTGTGAGTGTGAAACTGAAATGGAAAAATATGTCATTTTCATACATATTTTATTAGGCTACATTTATATTTTATATTTATACCTTTGCTTATTTGATCTGGTCACTAACATAGGCATACGGCATTGCACCATATTCTTGTTAAAAAAATATCTAATTTGTGCTTCAGAACCAAAAGTTGCCCTTCTTGACCAGTCATCAGCTTTGTCACGCCAAGGCGGGCCCACACATCCAGATTAGTCACCAGAAAGCACTTGTTTAGTTAATTTTCTCCGGTTTTGTCTGGCAAAAACAGAGTAGCCTTCCTTCTTATAAACTAGGCCTATGTATAAAGTAAATATAAAGTACTGTTTAGAAATCTGCTGCTGATGATTATTTGCCACAACAATAGGCTACCTGGGGATTTCATTGATCATTTTCAGATTTGAGATAGACATAGTTTGGGTGGTTATAATTATGTACCTCAGTGGTGGTACTGGTTATACAGTATGTCTAAAGGTATCTGTAACATTGCACTACCTCCACTACTTTTGGCATGAAGATGTACCCTATCCTGACGAATATAGACATTTTTTAGTAAGAAAAAGTCTACAGACAGATCATGCTTTCCATGATATCGGTATCCCTAGTTGATATTGACTTCTAACATGAATGACTTTCAGCTCAAAATGCAGGTGTAAAACGCAGTTTATTTCTGTGTCTTGCATTTTGGAAATGCATCACCATTTATGGCTGTAATGACCAGCTACATTTGCACAGCGATTGTGTGCGCGTTAGCCTTGTGCGCATAGCCACTGGAAGTAGCGGTACTGACGGTGCTGCAGCACCCCCTGAAAAATCTGATTGAAAATGTTTTAATTAGTACTGGGTCTTTACTAGTCCTGTATTAGCAGACCGATATAGCCGTCTGTAGTGCGTGCCAAAAAAACATTCTTGATCTTGTGACTTGAGACTTGCTTGTGACTCGAATAGTGGTGACTTGGTCCCTGTGGTTTCTATTCATGGACGCCAAGGGAAGCCAGGCTTCCACAAATATTTGACCAATAAAAAAATCGAAATGATAAAATTATTTAGCTTTCGTCTCTCTGTGTTTTCATAATTTTCCATCAATTCGCAAGTGGCTGAATATCACCGGAGAATTGATCAGAGCGAGGGAAACAGCGCCCCTCTGTCTCAGTATGTGTAGCTCATGTATCTGATGCTGTCTGGGCCAAAAGAGTATGACATGTTGCCACCGTAGCATTTGATTGATTGATGCCAATTAAACAAATTATAAAATAATTAGACAATCACAATGAACTGAGCTCAACTGTGGGCTGTCCTGGTGCATCAAAACGCCTTCCTAAATCGGCCCTTTCCTAAGCCATGGATGGAGATGGGGAATTGGACTTGTGGTTTTCACTTAATTGTCTGTACAGGCCAATGATTATGACGGTGAGTCTGATCTAACCATGAATATGTTGTGCCACTGGCCTGAGACAATTGAAGTTCAATATGTAGCCTAGATGTAGCCTAGTAGGCTCACGTTAACTAGCTAGCTAACTTAGCTGGTTCATTGTTGCCCATGCAAGGAAGTTAGGCTAGCAAGCACTTTGACTAGGTAGCCTATGACAACAACTAAAAGTGTACTGTATGACAAAGCCATAAACGGTTTTGCCAACATGAAAAAGAGGAGGATGGCATTGGCATTCAACTAGTCTACAAGTAGGATGAGTAGGATTGTTTTGCACATGCACGCACACACGCACACTAACACACGCACACACACGCGCACACACGCACACACACACACACACACACACACACACACACACACACACACACACACACACACACACACACACACACACACACACACACACACACACACACACACACACACACACACACACACACACACACACACAGAAATCAGTATGGACAGCCACATGATATTTAATAACATTGATTGGACTAAATCGTTTTTGGTGTCTTTAAGTAAGTTTTCAGTGTTTTAAACTAAGCATATATAGCCTTGTTGTCTTTGTGCTGACTTCCGGTAACTCCATGGTTCTAAATCAGTAGTTTTTTTGTAAACTGTTAAACATTAACTTGCTTCACCATGCTGCAGGTCATATAACTGTTTGTTACGTGCAATATTTGCTTGGTGGACTTCACCGGACAGATGTTGCTCTCCGGTTTTGTGATGAAACAAAGTATGTGTAGTTGAATTTATTCTTTCACTGTGTGAATGTTTTCTTTTTGTTCTCGTGGCCTTATGGTATATCATGGTGGCGTATTAACAAATGGATTATACAGAAAACAATGCAATTATCACAACAGGTTGTAATATGGCTTTTTTTACTCGTTTGGCTTGGCTTCTTCAGTGATTTTACCCACACACCGCTACTGCTTGGTCCCACCCCATCTCTTTATTTCTCTCTCTCCTGCTCTGCCGCCCCAGCCTCTCTTTCTCGGGCATGACTGCCCTCCACTGGAGAACCAGAGTACAACCTGCACCTTCCTCCACACGCACACACACACACACACACACACACACACACACACACACACACACACAGATGGATATTCTCTCTCTCTCTCTGAGTCCATGGGCTTCCACCGGTCAGAGCATGCTAACCTCACCTAAGCCTCAGCAGCTTCCTAATAAAGTTAGCTACTGTCTTTCTCCCCTCCCTCACTCTCTTTTCTCCCCTTGCCCCCCTCTGTGCGGGCCACGCTCTCTCCCCAGTGGTGATTTCACAGGCTGCCAGTTCCAGTCTGCAGGTAGCTGCCCGCCCTGCTGACCAGTCGGCAGTGTGGGAATGTCATCCCTCTCATCCCGTTCCCATGGCCGTGTAGAGCCCGGGGTACAGCCCACTAGCCTGCTGGGAAAAAAACCCTCCTTCTCTGCAGGGGAGAGGAGATTACTCCCTCCATCCCTACAGCTAGGCCTGCTCTCTAGCCCACTTTACCGTAGTGCAGGGCAAGCCTACAGGAACATAGTATACATGGTGGGAGAGGCTGAGTGGGAGGGTATGGGTATTAGGCACTGAAGCCTGTTTGCAGCTGTGAATGTGTTCTCTACATCAGTGCATATACACTGATGTAGAGAACAAGGACATTCCATAGAGAATGTGTACTATGGCCACAGATACAGTGGATGAAACATGGTGGAGTGGAAGGTGGTGGACACTGAGAGCAGATGAGAAAAGGATGAGATGAATACAGAGATACAGAGGGATGATGGGATGAAGGAATGTGTGAATATGAAGACATGGTGAGATGAGGTGAGATTGAATGGGTTGAGTGGAGAGAGAGGGGGGAGGGGGGACCCAGACAGGGATTGTGGGTAAATCCTTGAGATCATATCTGTTTTCTCCTCCCTCCTATCTTGGAATAGAATAATGTCTTCAGCTTCTCCCCTATCCACACACACACATACAGGGACGTGTGAAATTGACTGCAGGCTGTGGACGAGATGTCCATGAAGGATTAAACTGTGTGTGTGTAACTAGCATACAACTGAACATCACATTTGAAAATGATGTCCATTCCATTGATTTATTCTATATCTGTGGTATGTCCTTTACACTCGTACCCGTGTACGGGTTGAAAATGGCAGATTTGGGCACTAATAAATGTCTAAATTGGAACGTTGTGGCTGTATAGTAACATGCTATACAGTGAATTTGGAAAGTATTCAGAACCATTAACATTTTCCACAATTTGTTATGTTACAGCCTTATTGGTTTACATTGTTGTTTTTTTAGGTAATGAGGTACTGAGCGCCTGGAGTAGGTTTTCATCAAGGATCTCTCTGTACTTTGCTCCGATCATCTTTCCCTAGATTCTGACTAGTCTCCCAGTCGCTGCCGCTGAAAAACATCCCCACAGCATGATGCTGCCACCACCATGCTTCACCATAGGGATGGTACCAGATTTCCTCCAGATGTGATGCTTGGCATTCAGAATCTTGTTTCTCATGGTCTGAGAGTCCTTTAGGTGCCTTTTGGCAAACTCCAAGCAGGCTATCATGTGCCTTTTACTGAGTAGTGGCTTCCGTCTGGCCACTCTACCATAAAGGCCTGATTGGTGGAGTGCTGCAGAGATGGTTGTCCTTCTGGAAGGTTCTTCCATCTCCACAGAGGAACTTTGGAGCTCTGTCAGAGTGACCATCTGGTTCTTGGTCACCTCCATGACCAAGGCCCTTCTCCCCCGATTGCTCAGTTTGCCCGGGCGGCCAGCTCTAGGAAGAATCTTGGTGGTTCCAAACTTCTTTAATTTAGGAATGATGGAGCCCACTGTGTTCTTGGGGACCTTCAATGCTGCAGACATTTTTTGTACCCTTCCCCAGATCTGTGCCTCGACACAATCCTGTCTCGGAGGTCTACGGACAATTCCTTCGACCTCATGGCTTGGTTTTTGCTCTGACATGCACTGTAAACTGTGGGACCTTATATAGACAGGTGTGCGCCTTTCCAAATTATGTCCAATCAATTGAATTTACCACAGGTGGACTCCGATCAAGTTGTAGAAACATCTCAATTGAAACAGGATGCACCCAAGCTCAATTTCGAGTCTTTTCGCTTTGTCATTATGGTGTATTGTGTGTAGATTGAGGATTTTTTTTATTTAATCCATTTTAGATAAGGCTGTAATGTAACAAATTGTGGAAAAAGTTAAGGGGTCTGAATACTTTCCGAATGCACTGTACATGACATCAGAGCTCTGGTTCTTTACAGCGCTGTATGGATTTGACTGACAGCCGTTCTGAACTTGAGCACCTCACCCAACAATAAGTTGTCCCCATCCTTCCCGCTAATTGGGCAATTTTTGCAAATGTTTTGTTATCTGAGTGAGGGAAATGCTGTAAATTAAGAGGACTCAATGTATTTTGAAAGATGAGATGTTGAGGATAATATTGAATACTGCTTTGATGTCATACAAGCAAGCCAAACACCCGTGAGTCCAAATGTGCACTTCACATTTCCATATCATAAAACTCATGTCATATACAGTGGGGCAAAAAAGTATTTAGTCAGCCACCAATTGTGCAAGTTCTCCAACTTAAAAAGATGAGAGAGGCCTGTAATTTTCATCATAGGTACACTTCAACTATGACAGACGAAATGAGAAAAAGAAATCCAGAAAATCACATTGTAGGATTTTTAATTTATGTATTTGCAAATTATGGTGGAAAATAAGTATTTGGTCAATAACAAAAGTTTATCTCAATACTTTGTTATATACCCTTTGTTGGCAATGACAGAGGTCAAACGTTTTCTGTAAGTCTTCACAAGGTTTTCACACACTGTTGCTGGTATTTTGTCCCATTCCTCCATGCAGATCTCCTCTAGAGCAGTGATGTTTTGGGGCTGTCGCTGGGCAACACGGACTTTCAACTCCCTCCAAAGATTTTCTATGGGGTTGAGATCTGGAGACTGGCTAGGCCACTCCAGGACCTTGAAATGCTTCTTACGAAGCCACTCCTTCGTTGCCCGGGCGGTGTGTTTGGGATCATTGTCATGCTGAAAGACCCAGCCACGTTTCATCTTCAATGCCCTTGCTGATGGAAGGAGGTTTTCACTCAAAATCTCACGATACATGGCCCCATTCATTCTTTCCTTTACACGGATCAGTCGTCCTGGTCCCTTTGCAGAAAAACAGCCCCAAAGCATGATGTTTCCACCCCCATGCTTCACAGTAGGTATGGTGTTCTTTGGATGCAACTCAGCATTCTTTGTCCTCCAAACACGACGAGTTGAGTTTTTACCAAAAAGTTCTATTTTGGTTTCATCTGACCATATGACATTCTCCCAATCCTCATCTGGATCATCCAAATGCTCTCTAGCAAACTTCAGACGGGCCTGAACATGTACTGGCTTAAGCAGGGGGACACGTCTGGCACTGCAGGATTTGAGTCCCTGGCGGCGTAGTGTGTTANTGACCAAATACTTATTTTCCACCATAATTTGCAAATAAATTCATTAAAAATCCTACAATGTGATTTTCTGGATTTTTTTTCCTCATTTTGTCTGTCATAGTTGAAGTGTACCTATGATGAAAATTACAGGCCTCTCTCATCTTTTTAAGTGAGAGAACTTGCACAATTGGTGGCTGACTAAATACTTTTTTGCCCCACTGTACAGTGTCAACATTTATGATCACTATGTTTGACGTGCAGTTACAAGATGACAGGGCGTCATACCCTGGGTTGTTCTGGACAGAATGAGCCTATGTTTTCTATTGTGAAGAAAATTTGCAGCGGCACACGCACCTGACTGCACTCAGTCATGACTCCTTTTTATGCGCACCAAAATTACTATCTGTTTCTCTGAATTGCATTGTCAAAGCCTAACACTGTAATATCGTATTGTATAACTTAGCTAGTCATGATGGCAATAGAACAGGCTTTCAGATGATGCTCACCTTACCCAGATTGCGATTTATAAATGGACCATTTTTGGATTGCATAAACAACAGTAATTGTGTGAGGGCAAATCAAATCAAAGTTTATTTGTCACGTGCGCCGAATACAACAGGTGTAGACCTTACAGTGAAATGCTTACTTACAGGCCCCAACCAACAGTGCAATTTGTAAGTAAAAAATAGGTTTTAGGTGAACAATAGATAAGTAAAGAAATTTAAAAAACAACAGTAAAAAATAACAGTAGCGAGGCTATAACAGTAGCGAGGCACCGGTTAGTTGAGCTAATTGAGGTAGTATGTACGTGTAGGTATGGTTAAAGTGACTATGCATATATGATAAACAGAGAGTAGCGGTAGCGTAAAAGAGGGGTTGGCGGGGGGTGGGTTGCGGGACACAATGCAGATAGTCTGGGTAGCCAATGTGCGGGGGCACCGGTTAGTTGGGTTAATTGAGGTAGTATGTACATGAATGTATAGTTAAAGTGACTATGCATATATGATAAACAGAGAGTAGCAGCAGTGTAAAAGAGGGGTTGGTTGGGACACACACACACACACAATGCAAATAGTCTGGGCAGCCATTTGATTATCTGTTCAGGAGTCTTATGGCTTAGGGGTAAAAGCTGTTGAGAAGCCTTTTGGTCCTAGACTTGGCACTCCGGTACCGCTTGCCATGTGGTAGTAGAGAGAACAGTCTATGACTGGGGTGTCTGGGGTCTTAGACAATTTTTAGGGCCTTCCTCTGACACCGCCTGGTGTAGAGGTCCTGGATGGCAGGCAGCTTGGCCCCAGTGATGTACTGGGCCATACGCACTACCCTCTGTAGTGCCTTGCGGTCGGAGGTCGAGCAGTTGCCGTACCAGGCAGTGATGCAACCGGTCAGGATGCTCTCGCTGTTGCAGCTGTAGAACCTTTTGAGGATCTGAGGACCCATGCCAAATCTTTTTAGTTTCCTGAGGGAGAATAGGCTTTGTCGTGCCCTCTTTACGATGGTCTTGGTGTGTTTGGACCAGAAATACGAGCCTTTGGTCATTAATATGGTCAAATCCGGAAACTAACATTTATTCTTTCAGTGAAATACGGAACCGTTCCATATTTTATCGAACAGGTGGCAATCCTAAGTGTAAATATTGCTGTTACATTGCACAACCTTCAATGTTATGTCATAATTATGTAAAATTCAGGCAAATTAGTTCGCAACGAGCCAGGCAGCCCAAACTGTTGCGTATACCCTGACTCTACGTGCAATGAACGCAAGAGAAGTGACACAATTTCGCTAATTAATATTGCCTGCTAACATGAATTTCTTTTAACTAAATATGCTGGTTTAAAAAATATTTACTTCTGTGTATTGATTTTAAGAAAGGCATTGATGTTTATGGTTAGGTACATTCGTGCAATGGTACATTCCCCCGTTTGGTGAAGTAGGATGTGATTTGATGATCAATTACCGCATTGATTATATGCAACGCAAGACAAGCTAGTTAACATAGTAATATCATCAACCATGTGTAGTTAACTAGTGATTATGTGAAGATTGATTGTTTTTTATAACATAAGTTTAATGCTAGCAAGCAACTTACCTTGGCTCCTTGCTGCACTCGCGTAACAGGTGGTCAGCCCGCTACGCAGTTTCCTCGTGGAATGCAATGTAATCGACCATAATCGCCGATTACCGATTGTTATGAAAACTTGAAATCGGCCCTAATTAATCGGCCATGTCGATTAATTGGTCAACATCTACTCTGTATCAGAAGGTTGCGTGTTCAATCCAAGTTGTAGACCATTAACCCTTACCATAACCACTTGGAATGAGTGCCTAAACTTAACCATTAACTTTGAAATTTGCAACTATAACTTCCATACTGAAGCGACCCGCACAGACAGCTGTGTGTTAGGCTATTAGTTGGTTGTTTTGTACTTACCAGTACCCAGTGTTCGCGGGGTCCGAAATGCCAATCACCCTGCTATCTGCCAATCATGGGAATGCCTGGAATGTTCTGATGCCGGGCATCCTGGTGGTTGGCGGAGTGGAGTGGAGGGGGGTTGGGCAGGGGGATGGAGCATTGGAAGTTAAGACCAGGTTTAGCCATTGTTCTTTCTCTTAAGTCTGGCCTTCACAAGAGGTCACGGTTGGTTTGTGGGGTATCCTTAATTTATTTGGTGTGGGCTATGGCCAAACAGTAGCCTGTGAAAAGCTGGGTTAATAAACCGTCAATTCGTAACTCAATCCTCTATCTGGACAATTGTTCCTTTATGATCTAGTCAGGTCATTACATTGGTGTCAGAAGTAAAAACGTTGATAAAAGTTAGCCAGCTAGCTATCTGTCTTCTGTGGCTCTCTGGCGAAGGTGTGGGCTTCGCCAGAGAGCAGCTGGTTAATGCAGGTGACATGCACACCCGGGGAAGGCACTTTGTGGCTGGGGAGCTGGTCTGGGTCTACAGCCCCCTAAGAAAAAAAGGCAGATGCCCCAAGTTGGACAATCACTGGGTGGGACCCTGCAGCCTCCTGGGAGAGTAGGGAGGTTGTTTACCGGGTGCAGCTTCCTCCCACGGGGAGAAAGGTGGCACTGCACCGGGACAGGTAAGCCCTATACAGAGGGGCCTCTTCTCCCCAAACCCCATGGACCCCCACAAGTCCCCTCTCTGGCAATGACATTCTCCAGGCACCCACCCCCAGGTGCCGCAGACAAGGCTCCAGACAGCCACTCCCCCTGTCTCCCTCCCTGTGTCACCGTGTGGTTTCCCGGAGCCACGGACTGTATTCCCCGTTCCTGCATCCTTGTCCCCCATATCCCTGCCTTCATCCCCTGGGTCCCAGAGGGGCAGCCCCCTGCCACGGATGGAGCCCCCTATTTCACAACTGGACACTCTGCGACCATCACGGCCACGCAGGCAAAGGAGACCTCCGGGTCACTTCAGAGACTTTGTTTGTTCCCTCGGGGACGAGGGACTTTGTGGTGAGGGGGCTGTATAGCGACCCGCACAGACAGCTGTGTGTTATGTGTTAGGCTATTAGTTGGTTGTGTTGTACTTACCAGTACCCAGTGTTCGCGGGGTCCGACACGCCAATCAACCTGCTATCTGTCAATCATGGGAATGCCTGGAATGTTCTGATGCCGGGCATCCTGGTGGTTGGCGGAGTGGCGTGGAGGGGGGTTGGGCAGGGGGATGGAGCATTGGAAGTTAAGACCAGGTTTAGCCATTGTTCTTTCTCTTACGTCTGGCCTTCACAAGAGAAGGTCACGGTTGGTTTGTAGGGTATCCTTCATTTATTTGGCATGGGCTACGGCCAAACAGTAGCCTGTGGGAAGCTGGGTTACTAAACCGTCAATTCGTAACTCAATCCTCTGTCTGGACAATTGTTTCTTTATGATCTAGTCAGGTCATTACAATACTTTCATAAAATGTACAAATAAATCGGCAATAATGTATATACATACTTTATTTGTATCATTTTATCCCAACTCTGTTGACTACACCTACCATAAATGTCGTTCTTGATAGCATGTTCATAGCAACTCATAGCAACTTCAACCGCCAGACAACAGTGGCTTTTATTCCACATGTCTCAAATAAACTTGTACATGATTTGATTTGCCCAAAGTATCTAAACACTGGACTGAAAATCACTATAGACTTCACCAAGCAGTGATTCTGTAATTCTGTCATGATAGAATGTGCAGACTGTGAAGGTGATCGTGATGCATTTAGGAGGAGTGTTTACACTTTCTACAGGCTGCAAGAGTGCTCCAGGGGAGATGTGGCATTTGATATAAATGTGAGGTTCTTCTAGCCCACAAACTTGTTTTTGGTTATGCAGTCCTAGGTATTCCTTCCTTGCGTCTCAGCTCATATCAGAGACATGAGAGGAGAATGACAGGTAAATAAAAAGGGAGAGTGGCCCATTATTGACAGGTGACTTGCTGTGTATAAATAATATTCATTTCCTTGCTCCAGCAAATGTATTCAAAGTTAATAAAACAGAGTGATAGGAAAAGATAACTGAGACTGTCACATAGGCCTACAGTGTCATAGAGCTTTAGCCTAATGTGATTAGTGAGAAATTAGCTTTACGTAAAGTAAATACATGCTGATATGCTAATATTTAGTCCTGCAGTTATGTCTATAATTTCGACAGACATAATAAGTTTTCCAACCCACTTTAGTTTCAGAGATTCAGAGAGAGCTACAGTCAATGGAGAGTGCTGCAAAGATCATTAGAAGAGCATACGCAGATATAGACCCAGACATAGCAGAGTTGCTGGAAGAGGATGAAGATGCGATCAGAGACATTAATATATCCTTCGATGGCACTTGGCACAAGAGAGGATTCACTTCCAACTATGGGATAGGTGTATGCATTGGTGCTGGTACCAGTGAGCCATAGAAAATTGTGAAAATACACCCTGTCACAAAAACCTTGGAGGCCATACATTTTTTAATAGAGAGGTTGCACAGAAAATGGTACCTGTATATCATAGGATGTCAAATGATAACATCCTCAAAAGAATGTAGCACGAAGGAACCCAGAATGCAAATGAATGTCTGAACTGGTCGCGATGTCCCAAAGCTGTCTTCATGGGCAAAAGCCGCATTGACGGAGCAGCCAGTATGGCAGTAGCCAGTATGGCAGTAAGCCACTTTCAATGAAGGAGCCACTACTATAACAAATGTGATGAACAAATTGTGCATTGACAGCACTTTGGTGACACTGGAGCAATCAGAGAGGAGTGTGAGAGCTGATGCTGCTTCAATGGAGTGTGCCAAGCAGAGGCGCAGTTCTCATGACACAGTCAAGAAAGTAAAGCATCACCAGCAACAACTCAGAGGGCCTTACCTATGAGGCAGGCATAGCTGATTAATGTTCTGCACATTTCAACAGCCACACAAAATCCTTGTATGTGACAGAGTGAGCAAAGTTATATGAAAATGTGCCCAAAACTGCATATTTGCCCAACAGACCAGTATTCAAAGCATATGCTCTATTGCTTGAAACAAATGTATTAAACGTGGTGATGTATTTGTAAAAGGTATATTTGATGTTTATTTGTCAGTTTAGAAGTGATATATGAATAAGAATTTAATTAATGTGACATAAATGGTCATATTTATGGAAAGGAGATATTAATTGCATTAGCCTACCTTTTCTCAAACTGACATGTTCCCTGTGCGGCAAATTCATTTTTCTCAGTCTTCAAAGAACGTACATTCTCATTATTCCACACACATGTTCTTAGGTCTTATAGTTATATACTTTTACAGAGGATTTTTTTATATCTTGTGTCGTTTTGATTTGAAGTGTCATTGTATGTGTAAATATAAGCAAAATATGCATCCGTCATACATGTGAATTGTGCTTTTTAAATAATTCCATGAAATGACAATATTTTTATAAACTGATCTGTAAAGGTCTGACCATTGAGTGTCTTATGACAATAAAACCCCAAAAAACATTCTGCCTTGAAGAACTGTGTTGAAAAACTGATTCTCGTAATATGCAAATTAGCGCACATTTAAGGATGGTTTGCCTAATTTGCGTATTTAAATGTTAAAATAAATACAACTTGTAATACACTAATATCTTATATTTATGTATACTTTCAACTGGTAAAGTTTCAGTCTGATGAGAGTAAAGGGGGAAAAAATCCCTATGTGGTGCCTGGCCTTAACATCAAATCAACAGTGTAATGATTGGATTCAGTCTTGTCAGGTGAACTGTTGTGTCGTCACCTTTTGGTTTAATAATCTTCCCAAAGTCTCCAAACTGTTTCCTTTCAATTGCTACCATTGTTATGCATTTTCATATTTCTTCTGTAAGAAACATTTCAATTTAGCCCAATCCATATAAGCCAATTTCCACGAAGTGTAAAGGGTTAATATTCTACCCTCCTCCTCCTCCTCCTCCTCCTCATTGCAAATAAAGAGTGAGTACAGTATGTGTACTTTCTTTGAACTTGTTTCCTCCCTCTGTCTGTCCAGGTATTCTAAGCTGGCCGACCCAGCTGAGTGGCTGTCCATCAACACCACCAACGGTCAGATCGTCACCACGGCAACCCTGGACAGAGAGTCCATCTATGTCAAAAACAACATCTATGAAGCCACCTTCCTCGCAGTCGATAACGGTGAGACTGTGTCCACTGTGTGTGTGTGTGTTTGTGTGTCAGAAAGAGATGACAGAAAGAAAGAATAGATGATGTGCAGACGAAAAAGGTGGTCCCAGCGGGGTTGAGCAGAGACTAAAGCTAAAGCTGAGTTAGAGCGGAAACTCTTGGTTACCGAGAGCTAGTCGTGCTGTATCGATCCGTTGTCCTTTCATCTCTCGCTCCACCTCTCCTCTCTTTTCCTCCTTTCTTCCTTTCTCCTCTGCCCATGGCATTGAGTGTGGGACATCCAGTTTGTTCTGCCACCCAGTCAAAGCTCAAGCTTAACCGAGCACAAACTCAATCACAGCTAACAAAAACACTATTTTTTTTCTCATGCGGAAGCAAACCGAGTGCTTTCCCCCTCCCAAAGTGCCTTATCAGTGACATGCAGTGCATTGGTGTGTTTACCGAAAGTTGGGACGGCTTTGAAGCATGATTTGCGTGTGTGTGTGTGTATGTGTGTGTGCGTGTTAACAGTGATTGACAACTTCAGAGACTATGACGTGTACTTCCTGTGTTGTTTCCTGCAGCAGAGGGGGGGATTAGACAGCAAACCCATTAGGGCTGACACGCTCCCATAATTTCCATACCTCCGCTTTCACTTTCTCTTTTTCTCTCCTTTCCCTTCTCTTTTTCCATTTCTTTTTCACTGTCCATGTCTCTCTAGTTGCACACTTTTTCAAAGCCCTCTGACCCTATGAACGTTCCTTGTGACGTGTTGTCTCTGCACTCCGCTTCTGTATTCACCTCTGTCTCTTCCCTCTAATTATGTAGATCACAGTTTTAGGTGTGCCACCGGTGGTATTATTGGGAAATTATGGCTGCGTGTGTGTGTTGCAGACTGTGTGGGTGTAGGGGGAATGTCTGCAGTGATAAAGTGAGAGGGATTATGGAAGCGCTGGGGGTGGAGAGAAGAAGGGAGGATGAGAGGAGGCAGAAAGAGAAAAAGGGGGTACAGTATTTAGGAGAGAAACACAGTCAGAGAGAGCTAACATATTATCATGGCTGTCACCACCAAATCACCTACACACACATCTGTTTTAATCCGCCCATGGATTTGTTTATTTCTTCTTTAAAGAACATAAGGGAGGATTGCTAGAAGTCCTTTCTTCACACCTGAAATCTTTTAGCCGACATGAAGAGAAAAAACTTTATTACAAATCCTTTTGAGGAATTTACACAAACATAATTATTTATTTAGCTGGTTAAAACCCCCATAATTCTCCTATCAGCCTCAGCAAGCTGCTTCCACATGTCCCCATACATGACTGGGATTAACGAACTAAACCTCCAGACAGGGGAACTAAACCACCAGACAAGGGAACTAAACCACCAGACAAGGGAACTAAACCACCAGACAGGGGAACTAAACCACCAGACAGGGGAACTAACCCACCAGACAGGGGAACTAAACCACCATACAGGAGACCTAAACCACCAGACACTGGAACTAAACCACCAGACAGGGGACCTAAACCATCAGAAAGGGGACCTCAACCGCCAGACAGGGGACCTAAACCACCAGAAAGGGGACACTAAACCACCAGAATGGGGAACTAAACCGCCAGACAAAGGAACTAAACCGCCAGACAGGGACACTAAACCGCCAGACAGGGGACACTAAACCTCCAGACAGGGGACACTAAACCTCCAGACAAGGGACACTAAACCTCCAGACAGGGGACACTAAACCTCCAGATAGGGGACACTAAACCTCCAGATAGGGGACACTAAACCTCCAGACAGGAGACACTAAACCGCCAGACTGGGGACACTAAACCTCCAGACAGGGGACACTAAACCTCCAGACAGGGGACACTAAACCGTCAGAAAGGGGACACTAAACCGCCAGACAGGGGAACCCTTCGGGTCTTTATGTGGGTGCATGCGGGGGCATGTTTGTTTCTGTGTGTGTGTGTGTGTGTTTGTGTGTGTGTGCGTGTGTGTGTGTGTGTGTGTGTGTGTGTGTGAGTCTATGCACACAAAAGCAATGTGATGTATGTCTTACCACCCTCATTGCTTTGTTCCAATAGAGAACATACAGACTCAGGAGTAGAGATGGATACAGTATGCAGTGAAGTGGAATTGGGGACGTAGTATCCACAGACTTGATGAAAGGAGAACATATAGTATGGTCCTTCTGTCACTAGGCAGACTACAGAGAACAGACTGTATGGTAGCTACCCGGTTTACACACCTCTGTTGGTGGTGAATATGGTCATCATAGTATTGGAGACTAGTACTGAACAAGAGCCAACATTGAGATGATAATCCCCCCATGTTAAATGTCATGCCTCCTATTAGACTTCTTCACCTGTCAGTTAGCCAGCCTCCTGCTGTTGCTAATACGGTCAAGGGTTATGAACTGGTGACTGATGTAAATGATAATGACTGCAGGATATCTTTAATATTCCATTTTATAACGCACACTTTTACTTTTATTCTCTGCTTTAGGGGTTTCCGTGGCCTACTCCAAGTTATCCTTAACAGAAGAGTAATAAGTTTATCTTCCTCTGGTACCCCTCTCCCTCTCTCTCCTCTCTCTTTCTCTCTCCCGCTCCTCTGTAGTACTCTTTATCTCACTCTCCCCCTCTTTCTCCATCTTTGTCAAATGTCTTGCACCATTGCCAAGTTTAATTGCCAGATCTGTGAGCTTTACATAAATCTTTGGTAAATGACAGATCTCTTATCTCCGTCCCGGGCTTGGTTCTGGGACACTTCCCCACTAACCATTGGCAGAGCCAGCGGGGCGTAGCAGGGAAATTACTCCTAATTGGAGGCAGCAAGGGTCACCGGCCCCTGACAAACACTCTCAATAAACAGCATTGAGCTGATAGGACTGCTGCACACAGTCTCTCTCTCTCTCTCTCTCTCTCATTTAGACTGAGACATACAGTCTCTCTCTCTCTCTCTCTCTCTCTCTCTCTCTCTCTCTCTCTCTCTCTCTCTCTCTCTCTCATGTAGACTGAGACAGTCTCTATTTTATTTTTCATTCGTTCTTTCTTTCTTTTTGACACACAATCTGTTAAGTGTCCGTGTGTAGCTGGTGTAGAGGAGTCAGGCGCATTCAAAAGAATTAACAATACACGTCAAAAATATTCCAATATTCCACAAATAACAGACCGTAATACAATAAACAATCACTCACAAACAAACATGGGGGAACAGAGGGTTAAGTAATGAACAAGTAATTGTGGGTTTGAAACCAGGTGTGTAAAACAAGGACAAAACCAATGGAAAATGAAAAGTGGATCGGCGATGGCTAGAAAACCGGTGACGTCGACCGCCGAACGCCGCCCGAACAAGGAGAGGGACCGACTTCGGCGAAAGTCGTGACACACACATTACTCTCTTATCCTCTAGTATACTCTATCTCTTCCTCTGTATTACACATTTGGACTTTTTCTCTTTCCTCTAGCTATACTTTCTCGTTCTGTCTCTTGTCCTGTCTCTCTGATTGCTGAAGGCCTTTTCTCTCTTCATTCTTTCCCTGACATCTAAATGTTATGTGGCCATGTTCCATCGGTTCACTCAATCAATGCAAATGGCCGTGTATGTATATGTTTACACACACACACACACACACACACACCCTCACACACACACACAAACACACCTCAGAGAAAATATCCACGGACTGTTTTATTGTGTTATATTAATCGTTATTGTCTCTGGCGAGTGTGTGAGCTGTGTATGTAGGGAGATGGGTTGTGATGAGAGGGATTTGGCTGTATGAAATAAGGAGAGGTTGAACAGCCAAATGTCAGCAGTTCTCTCTCTCTCTCCCTCTCTCGCTCGCTCTTTCAATTCAAATCAATTCAAAGGGCTTTATTGGCATGGGAAACATATGTTTATATTTCCAAAGCAAGTGAAATAGATGATAAATAACAGTACACTTTACACTCACAAAAGTTCAAAATCAATAGAGACATTTAAAATGTCATATTATGGCTATATAGAGTACAGTGTTGTAAGGATGTGCAAATAGTTGTGCAAATATTACAAAAGGGAAAATAATTCAACATAAATGTGGGTTGTGTATAGGTTGTATTTAAAATGGTGTTTGTTCTTCACTGGTTGCCCTTTTCGTGTCGCAACAGGTCTCAAATATTGCTGCTGTGATGGCACACTGTGGTATTTCACCCAATAGATATGGGAGTTGTTTTCAAATTCTTTGTGGGTCTGTGTAATCTGAGGGGAATATGTGTCTCTAATATGGTCATACGTTTGGCAGGAGGTTAGGAAGTGCTGCTCAGGTTTCACCTAATTTTGTGGGCAGTGTGCACATAGCCTGTCTTCTTTTGAGAGCCAGATCTGCCTACAGCAGCCTCTCTCAATAGCAGGGCTTTGCTCACTGATTATGTACATAGTCAAAGCTTTCCTTAATTTTGGGTCAGTCACAGGGGTCAGGTATTTTGCCACTGTGTACTCTCTGTTTAGGGCCAAATAGAATTCTAGTTTGCTCTGTTTTCTTGTTAACTCTTTCCAATGTGTCAAGTAATTATATTTTTGTTTTCTCATGATTTGGTTGGGTCTAATTGTGTTGCTGTCCTGGGGCTCTATTTGTGTTTGTGAACAGAGCCCCAGGACCAGCTTGCTTGGGGACTCTTCTCCAGGTTCATCTCTCTGTAGGTGATGGCTTTGTTATGGAAGGTTTGGGAATCGCTTCCTTTTGGGTGGTTGTAGATTTTAACAGCTCTTTTCTGGATTTTGATAATTAGTGGGTATCTGCCTAATTCTGCTCTGCGTGCGTTATTTGGTGTTTTACCTTGTACACAGAGTCTCAATTTGGTGTTTGTCCCATTTTGTGAATTATTGGTTGGTGAGCGGCCCCCATACCTCACAACCATAAAAGGCAATGACTGATTCAAGTATTTCTTGCCAGATCCTAATTGGTATGTCAAATTTTATGTTCCTTTTGATGGCATAGAATGCCCTTCTTGCTTTGTCTCAGCTCTTTCACAGCTTTGTGGAAGTTACCTGTGGCGCTGATGTTTAGGCCAAGGTACGTATAGTTTTTTGTGTGCTCTAGGACAATGGTGTCTAGATGGAATTTGCATTTGTGGTCCTGGCAACTGGACCTTTTTTGGAACACCATTATTTTTGTCTTACTGAGACCCAGGTCTGACAGAATCTGTGCAGAAATTCTAGGTGCTGCTGTAGGCCCTTTAATAGTTGATTCTAAGATTTGTATTTAATCATGTATATGTTTTTGCTGTTTTGTTCTTTATTATAGAGCCAAAAAGATTGGAGAAGTGGTTTATCCATACATTTCTGTTTTGGATAGATACTGTAACTCGTCGTGTTGTTGTTTGTTTGGTGTGTTAAAATTTTCCCAGATGTGGTTAGATTTGATGGATTCTTCAATTACATTGAGCTGATTTCTGACGTGCTGTTCCTTCTATTTCCATTGTGCATTTCTGTATTGTTTTAGTGATTCAGCATAGTGAAGGCTTCGGCTCAGGTTTTCTGTTTTTGTTTGGATAGGTTTCTCAATCTGTGTTGTTGTATGTGTCGAACTGCTTTGCTTTATCTTGGCCAGGTTGCAGTTGTAAATGAGAACTTGTTCTCAACTTGCCTACCTGGTTAAATAAAGGTGAAATAAATAAATAAAAATAAAAAATCTCTTTCTTAGGTTTTTGCATTCTTCAAGTAATTATCTTTTTGTTGTTCATTTTCTTAGGTTGTCTGCTTAGATTTGATAGGGAAGCTGAGAGGTGAAAAATACTGTTTAGGTTTTCTACTGCCAAGTTTACACCTTCACTATTACAGTGAAACATTTTGTCCAGGAAGTTCTCTCTCTCTCATTACAGGAGATACACTCTCTGTTTCTGTCTTTCTTTCCCTCTCATCCATGCTGTCTTCCTTTATTTGCTTTCTCCCTATCTCCACTTCCACTCTCCTTTTCTCTAGTTCTCTCTATCTTCCTACCCTGTCTCTGTCGTCTCTCCTTCTTTCTCGCTCTGCTCCAGTGAGAACTCTCACTGGAAAAGGCAGTGAGCGTTCTGATTAGTGTGCGGCTGTGTGGCCATGTGTGTGTGAGGGTTAATGGAGACTTGCATGGCCGTGAATGTTTGCTTAACAATAACAACCACAGTAACAATAACCCCTTCCCTTACCTCATCTCCCCCTCTCCTCTACTCCACTCTTCCCCTCTCCTGCATCTTCTTCCACACTTTCTCTTCCCTCCTCTTTCTCTCCTCCATTCTCCCCCTCTCCTGTCCTCCTCCCAGGCTCTCCCATGGCCAGCGGTACAGGAACCCTCCAGATC
The DNA here is from genome assembly GCA_003317085.1 of Hucho hucho. Taxonomy (NCBI): domain Eukaryota; kingdom Metazoa; phylum Chordata; class Actinopteri; order Salmoniformes; family Salmonidae; genus Hucho; species Hucho hucho. The sequence continues at coordinate 181,481 of QNTS01001017.1, forward strand.
TATCTGATAGATGTGAATGACAACGCTCCGTCTCTGCTGCCCCGCGAGTCTCAGATCTGTGAGCGCATCAACCGCAACGCCGGCATCAACATCACGGCTGCAGACTCAGACACGGACCCCAACGTAGGACCCTTTGTATTCGAGCTGCCCACCTTCCCCGCCAGCATACGACGCAACTGGACTGTGTCACGTCTCAACGGTGAGGGGAGGGGACTGCCAGGTGTAGATTGGGGGGGGGGGGTAGTAGAGCCAGTGCCTAAGAAGGGTTAGAGGCAGTGCCTAAAAAAAAGTGTTTGATGGTTCTGATATTGGGTATTAACAGTATGTCTCTCCCCTCCCCTTCCCAGGTGACTATGCCCGGTTGAGTTTGCGGATCCAGTATCTGGAGCCTAGGGTGTATGAGGTGCCTGTGATTGTGAGCGACTCGGGGAACCCTCCTCTCTCCAACAGGTCCATTATAAAGGTCAAGGTGTGTCCGTGTGATGAGAACGGAGATTGCACCCTGGTCGGGGCTGTGGCTGCCGCTGGACTGGGGACTGGAGCCATCATAGCCATACTCATCTGTATCATCATACTGCTCAGTGAGTATACTGACTGGACATCGTAGATACACACAAACTATTTTTCTTGTATTCACAAGCACACACAAAGAATACACATACACACCTGCCATACCTCCAGACGCTTCACTTAGATTCACTCAGAGCCATCACTTTCTTATTAACAACAAATCGGGTTCACCGCTGTTAGAGAGTATAGAAAGAGACTAGGGCTGTCAGAGTTAATCAGTTTACTTAAATTCAGTTTTAGTAATTTGAGTGTAGACATTTTTTTCGATTGTGATTGATCGCATTGACTGAAAGTGTTGAAAATACGCTGAAAACATCCCAAATACATATTCTATACAGCTAACAACAACAATACAATGTAAAAACAAGTTGACATTCAGGTTAAAGAAAGTGTGCTTTCTCAGTTGAAGTCAGAAGTTTACATACAGCTTAGCCAAATACATTTCAACTCAGTTTTTCACAATTCCTGACATTTAATCCTAGTAAATATTCCCTGTCTTAGGTCAGTTAGGATCACCACTTTATTTTAAGAATGTGAATGTCAGAATAATAGTAGAGAGAATGATTTATTTCAGCTTTTATTTCTTTCATCACATTCCCATTGGGTCAGAAGTTTACATACACTCAATTAGTATTTGGTAGCATTGCCTTTAAATTGTTTAACTTGGGTCAAACATTTCGGGTAGCCTTCCACAAGCTTCCCACAATAATTTTGGCCCATTCCTCCTGACAGAGCTGGTGTAACTGAGTCAAGTTTAGTGGCCTCCTTGCTCGCACACGTTTTTTCAGTTCTTCCCACAAATTTTCTATCTACTTGCCAAAACTATAGTGGAGTGGTTGAAAAACAAGTTTTAATGACTTCAACCGAAGTGTATGTAAACTTCCTACTTCAACTGTACCTAATTTTGCTAACCATTACGTTAGACAAAATCAAGACGTCAAGTGGGTCCGGATCCAGAATTTTAAAGAATGTCACGGGTCTGGGTCGAATCTGATATGATTGTCACGGGTCTTGGGTATATGTAATTTTAAATGACTAGTCCGGAAGGCCCCTTACAGATCTGATTGTGACTGCTGCAGTAATCTGTGCTGCTGCTCTTGCTTTTCATGAGTGTGGAGCGTGGCGCGAGTAGCTTGTTGTTGTTGGCCAATCATAAGACATCAAAGCGGTAATAGGCTACAGTCATAGAGCCTCCGTGTGGGGCAAAAGTTATGAGATATCTAATGAATGGAAGATGGAAGTAAAATTACGGAATTTAAAGTAGAAGGACAGGCTACAACGACCAAGAGCCAACAGGTAGGCTGCTACTTAATATTCTGAATGGAGTTGTTATTTGTAACTGTAGGATGAAAAAGCGAATGCACTGCAGCCTCAATTAGCCTAGCTAGCGTCCTTGTTTGATGCAGTCAAGACAGGTACTATGTAATCATATTTTAAGATAAATAATCTAGCTATGGCAGCTATTAGTCTACTATAGTTTGAGTCGTCTCTACCCTCCCTCCTTCCTGCTCCCCATGTGACTCGTTCACAGTACAGCCCCTCCCCCGCCTGCTAGAGCTGCACCTCTCTCTCCCTCCTCTCGCACTTTATCACCTCCGGTTAATAAAGTAGCTTAAATAATGACTTTTCTGCTGCTTCCCTCAGATCGGACCGGACAGGGTCTGGATCTGGCCAGGTTTATACGGAACGGGTCTAGTTGTCCTCCAGACAGTTCGGAACGTGTCTCCCGAGTGGCACAGTGGTCTAAAGCACTATATCTCAGTGCAAGTCTCTGGTTCGAATCCAGGCTGCATCACATCCGGCCGTGATTGGGAGTCCCATAGTGCGGCACACAATTGGCCCAGTGTTGTCTGGGTTTGACCGGGGTAGGCCGTCATTGTAAATAAGAATTTGTTCTTGACTGACTTGCCTAGTTAAATAAAGGTTAAATATTTGTTTTTATTTTTTTAAGATTATGCATATTGGGTCCGGTTGGGAAAGCCCCAGGTTAATTTCAGAATGGGTCCAACTTTTTGGACCCGTGAAGATCTCTACCTGTAGCTACCACTACCTCCTCCCTACACGCTGTACATCAGATACCTCCTTATGATCACATGGTATATTAAACCACCTTTCTTACCAGATGCTGAAGAGGGTAATGATTTGCTGTTCTCTCGTTTGGACCTTACAATCAAACATTTGCCATGCAGTAAACACAATAGCATACAGGTTGTATTTTAGATTAATGCCTAGCTGGCCACCAGATTGTGTTCTCTCTGAGTTGGTGACCCCATGGGTTTTATTATTGGGTTCTGTCAGACAGGGGTTTTAATGTGGAGTTGTCTTGCTGAGGTGCTGCTGGTGGTTTGTTTTGTGGCTGTGTGGTGTGTGCTCATGGATTACATTTACATTGTGGGTTTCGCTCTTGTGTATAGTGGTACAGTCCTGTCCTCTACAAATGTATAGAGCTTTTTGTGTGGTTGTGTATTTTGCAGTCGGCCTATAAGTGTGTTGTTAAATGCGTGTTGGTTGTGTATTTTGCAGTAGGCCAATAATGTGGTTTAAGTGTTTTGCAGTAGAAGTGTGTTGATAAAGGTTTATTGGTTGTGTGTTTTGCAGTTGAAGGGTATTCTTTAATGTATGTTCATTGTGTGTTTTGCAGTATTATTGTGTTGTTAGAGGTGTTGTGTGTGTGTGTGTGTGTGTTGTGTTCCAGGTATGGTGCTAGTGTTTGTGGTGTGGATGAAGCGTAGAGAGAAGGAGAGACAGACCAAACAGCTGCTGATCGACCCAGAGGACGATGTCAGAGATAACATTTTGAAATACGACGAGGAGGGAGGGGGAGAGGAGGACCAGGTACACACACACACACACGCACACTGAGAGACTAACGCATACAGAGAGACACACACACAGACACACACACACACACACACACACACACACACACACACACACACACACACACACACACTGAGAGACTAACACATACAGAGAGACACACACACAGAGACAGACTTATAAACATATACATGTATGTTTACAGTAAACAGTGCCTTCGGAAAGTATTCAAACCCCTTCACTTTTTCCACATTTTATTAGGTTACAGCCTTATTCTAAAATTGCTTAAATAGTTATTTTTTTTGTCATCAATCTACACACAATACCTCATAATTACAAAGCAAAAGCAGGTTTTTTATACATTTTAGCAAATGAAATAAAATTAACATTTACACACTGTAAGTATTCAGACCCTTTACTCAGTACTTTGTTGAAGCACCTTTGGCAGAAATTATAGCCTTGAGTCTTCTTGGGTATGACGCTACAAGCTTGGCACACCTTTATTTGGGGAGTTTCTCCCATTCTTCTCTGCAGATCCTCTCAAGCTCTGTCAGGTTGGATGGGAGCGTTGCTGCACAGCTATTTTCAGGTCTCTCCAGAGATGTTCGATCTGGTTCAAGTCCGGGCTCTGGCTGGGCCACTCAAGGACATTCAGAGACTTGTCCCAAAGCCAGTCCAGCGTTGTCTTGGCTGTGTGCTTAGGGTCGTTGTCCTGTTGGAAGGTGAAGCTTCGCCCCCAGTCTGAGGTCCTGAGCGCTCTTGAGCAGGTTTTCATCAAGGATCTCTCTGTACTTTGCTCCGTTCATCTTTACGTTGATCCTGACTGGTCTCCCAGTCGCTGCCGTTGAAAAACACCCCCACAGTATGATGCTACCACCACCATGCTTCACGTTAGCGGTGGTGCCAGGTTTCCTCCAGACATGACGCTAGGCATTCAGGCCAAAGTGTTGAATCTTGGTTTCATCAGACCAGAGAATCTTGTTTCTTATCTTCACAGGGAGCGGTGGGTTGAATTATTAAACATCCACCAATATACAAGTGTTCCATACTCATCAAAAGCTCTGTTTCTTGGCAATATCACAGCGTTGTCAGATTTCAAAAAGGCTTTACGGCGAAAGCAGCACATTTGATTGTTTGAGGGCAGCACCTCACATACTTTCTCATAGCCATGAATTCATTAGCCAGCGTGGCACACACATAACACATTTCACAGNGAAAACAAATCAATTACCTGTTGAAGAACTTCTGCTGAGGTCATCCTAAGTGTCCAACGAAGACAATCCATGGTTCTTTTGTTAGAAAAAGTAATGTATTATATCCATAAATCTCCATTTGGTTCGCGCGTTATAGTCAGAAACGACAGCCTCCACTAGTCCATTGAAACGTGGCGCGAACTCGTTCATCTTATACCTATAAACTTGTCCAAGAACATTCAAACATAGTTTTAAATGTATCCTTAGGAACACTTTTACGTATATTTACTATTATAAATCAACCGGAATATAAACTGATCGATAACAACGATAAATAAGACACTGTGCGACTTCTCGGGCGCGCGCCCTGGGTACTGTTGTCATCAAGGAGGGACTCACTTGTTTGGTCTTTTTCTCTGGTCTAATTCAGCCAAAATGGAAGAAATACACTGTCTTGAGGCTGTTGACATCATAAGGAAGCGACGTGTACTGCATTCATATGCCCTTATATGGTCATTTTCATGAGGGAGGGGTTCCCAAATGAGCAATGTGTCAAAATCACTTTTTCCAGGACAGAAATTCCTCTGGGTTGTGCCTGCCATATCCGTTCTGTTTCACTCACAGACAAATGGTTAACAGTTTTGGAAAATTCAGAGTGTTTCCTATCCAATGGTACTAAATATATGCATATCCTATTTTCTGGGCCTGAATGGGAGGCATTTTACTTTGGGCACGCCAGGCTCTCCAAAAACGGTCACCTCATGCACTGCTCCCTAACAAGTTATGGTCTGAGTGTCCTTTAGGTTCCTTTTGGCAAACTCCAAGCAGGCTGTCATGTGCCTTTTACTGAGGAGTGGCTTCTGTCTGGCCACTCTACCATAAAGGCCTGATTGGTGGAGTGCTGCAGTGATGGTTGTTCTTCTGAAAGATTCTCCCATCTCCACAGTGGAACTCTGGAGCTCTGTCAGAGTGACCATCTGTTTTTTTGGTCACTTCCCTGACCAAGGCCCTTCTCCCCCAACTGCTCAGTTTGGCCGGGCGGCCAACTCTAGGAAGAGTCTTGGTGGTTACAAACTTCTTCCATTTAGGAATGATGGAGGCCACTGTGTTCTTGGCGACCTTCAATGCTTCAGAAATGTCTTGGTAGATCTGAGCCTCGACGGACAATTTCTTCGCCCTCATGGCCTGGTTTTTGCTCAAACATGCACCTAATATAGACAGGTGTGTGCCTTTCCAAATCATGTTCAATCAATTGAATTTACCACAGGTGGACTCCAATCAAGGTGTAGAAACATCTCAAGGATGGTCAATGGAAACAGGATGCACCTGAGCTCAATTTCGAGTCTCACAGCAAAGGGTCTGAATACTTTTGTAAATAAGTTGTATTTTATTTGGTTTGTATATACATGTGCAAAAATTTCTCAAATCCTGTGTTGGCTTTGTCATTATGGGGTATTGTGTGTAGATTACTGAGGATTTTTTTTATTTAATCAATTTTAGAATAAGGCTGTAACCTAGCAAAATGTGTAAAACGTTGAGTGATCTGAATACACATATATATTACACATGTACCCACAAACACTGAGTGCAAGTTAGTTATGTCTTGAGGTTGACTGTATCATCTGTCTGTGTGTGTCTCTGTGCAGGACTATGACCTAAGCCAGCTGCAGCAGCCTGACTCTCTGGAGCACATCATCAGTAAGCCCCTGGGGGTACGGAGGGTGGACGAGCGCCCCATCATCCCTGAGTCCCAGTATCCCATCCGACCTGCGGTCCCCCACCCTGGGGATATCGGGGACTTCATTAACGAGGTGAGGGGGGCAACCAGGGGTCATAGTATTGTTTTGTTTATTTCTTTATCAAGATACCGTTTAGTCCGTCAGCACTTTTCTACTTGGGATCTGACACAAACACAGACACAATTCCACATACAAGGCACAATGACTAACCTACAATACACAACTACAAACACTCAACATGAGACATTGAAATAAAAAATGAAGACATCTGTAAATATGTGGAGGTGCGTATACTGTGTACCTCCTTATTTCTAAGATACATTTGATGCACCTTCTGTTTCAGGTAAATGTGTGAGATCTGAGGATAATATTGCATAAATGTAGGCATTTTCTGTGTTCTGTTTGTTTACAGGGTTCAATGCTCTGAGCTCTGGCAACAGTGGAGATGGAGATTACCTGACAGCTGTTGTCACACACTCAAACACACACACACATACATGTACGCACACATGCGTGTGTACGTAACCCCAATTTAAACACACTTGTGCAAGAAGGCTTTGACTGACAGACGCCGTGACAACACGTTCACACTTGAGAAGTATTGGCAGCTGTTCAGCTTTGATCCATCCTGCCTACACACATATATATACACACACACACACACAAACACTGATCTCGCTCCAGCAGTCTGGCAAACCACAAACACATGGTGGCTCGGCTGCCCACTGTATCCTCCTCCTTGGGGATTCTACATCTCTGCCAATGACATCACTCTGTCACTCACAATGTCTTGCCTGTATGCCAACACTTCCAAACTCCTCTCTGGTGTTTCCTTAGCCTGTGTATGTTATCTTACTGAAAGCCTAACCTCCTCTGTCTCTATATAGTACTATCTACACACTAACCTTGCTAATCCTGTTGGCCTTTGCTGTGATGTTTCCACAGCCTGTGCTCTATTAACATGTAAACAGCCTAAACAGCTCTGATACGGCGAGTAAAATGGTCAGAGTGAGAGATTCGCTCATTTGTGTCTGGAAGTAGCTAGCTAGCAAGCTAGCTTGGGTGCTTAGTTGGGACAAGCATGCATTGGCAGGCAAGCTGCAGAAGGACGAGTAGGCTACAATTCAGTGCAATTTTGATGGCCAACTAGCTGTAAAAGTTTGAGAGGGTTTATCTAATGTTCCTTCGTTAAATTTTAGCTCATCTTGCTCTGGCTAGCATTAGTTGTTGACCTTGTTGTTGTTGATGTGCATAACTGAGGGAGAGAAAGCCTACCCTTTCATGGTTGTTTGATCAATAGCACTGTAAAGTTCCCAAATGTAAGAGGACTCCCGTGGTATTTACATATTTGCAGAAATCCATTCAGGTGTATTTTGTGGCTTTTGGCAAATATGATCTAAAGTCGCACTGTTGCAATTCCCTGTAAACACACAGTCCAGTTCAAAGTGAATGATGGCAGGCCCATGTGGCAAATGGCTTGTTTACATAAAGGCCTACTGTAGCTCTAATTGGCTATAGCGCACTGGTAGACACTGTTTTTTTTCGGTTTTATTTACTGCAGTGTCTAATAATTGTCCAAACGCACGGCCGCTCTCCCACTCTATATTGCTATAGAATTTTCACAAATGTCTTAGTATACGTACTTCCCAAACATTATAATAATTTATGAAAACGTGAAAATGACCATATCTAAGTGCTCGCTTGTCAGAAAATGTTTTTTAAAAAGTGTCCTATTCTTCCTGGGGGTAAATATGAACAGACTTTAATATTGCTAAAATGCTGTCAGTTCCACTTTAACCCTCCCTCCTCCCTACAGGTCAGCCTGTTTACTATTAACTCTCTCCTCTCTCTAACTCCCTCCAGGGTTTGCGGGCGGCAGACAACGACCCCACGGCCCCTCCCTATGACTCCCTCCTGGTGTTTGACTACGAGGGCAGTGGCTCCACGGCCGGCTCCGTCAGCTCCCTCAACTCCTCCAGCACAGGGGACCAGGACTACGACTACCTCAACGACTGGGGCCCCCGCTTTAAGAAGCTGGCTGATATGTACGGGGGAGGGGAAGACGACTAGGGCCACAGGGGGCCCAGTTAAAGATCAACTTCCCCAATCCACCCTACTCAGCTGGTCTGCCATGCTCTCTATGTCTCTACAACCTTGGGGGGGGTCCTCAGATCCCCAACTTTAATACACACCCCACACACACAAACCAACTGAACTGACCTAGCAACTGACCAATCAATTAAGCAACCGCCATAGTGGACTGTGCAGCAAGGCAGCTTTGGGTCCTACTGTACTGTACTGTACTATACTGAGCCCTGTCCTGCTCCAAGACTATCTAAGACTGAAACTTATGCTCTCCAGGTTTTTTGGTAGATTATGGGGTTGGTTACTTTTGTTGTGTGTTTTTTATTTTTTTATTATTTTTTATTATCTCTTGCTGTCTTCACTGTCCTTAAAAGCGAGCTATTTTCTGGTGTTGGGAGGCCATTGGCTCCCCATTTCCGCATCAGTCCCCAGCCGTCCCTTTGCAGATAGTCCGAGCTGCATATTGTGTGACGGGGAAGAAAAGAAAGAAAAACACAATGTCAATTCTTTCTTCTGCGTGGAAGGCCCTGGTTTAATCTCTCTGAACTTTGAATTCCATAGAACAGAAGCACTGTTGTTTAAGAAGTGCCTTCAGTGGTGCGTATTTTGTCTGACTCTCGCTAACTCAGGATTGGTTCCCATTTTCTAGGCTAACGTGGGGCACCGCCCCCTTATAACCCCTCACATTAGAAATCTGACCTTCACGTCCTACTTCCTGTGTGTCATGTCCATCACCCTGTCATGCAACATGGACAGACACAGGAGAAGTTGCAGAGGGAATTTGCCTTTGGGAGTAAGGGGGTATCAGGAGAGGGAGTGCTCTGTACAAAGACGTACATTACCAGTCAAAAGTTTGGACCCACCTACTCATTAAAGGGTTTTTTTCTTTTGCTATTTTCTATATTGTAGAATAATAGTGAAGACATCAAAAATAAGAGAACACAAATGGAATCATGTAGTAACCAAAAAAGTGCTAAACAAATAAAAATGTATTTTATATTTGAGATTCTTCAAAGTAGTCACCCTTTGCCTTGATGACACATTTCGAGCTCCAGAGAGGGTAGGCACCAGAGAGGGAAAGTGGGAGCAGGCGTGACAGATGGAGTGCTGCATTAGATGACCTGGCCTCCACAATCACCCACCTCCACAATCACCCAACCTCAACCCAATTGAGATGGTTTGGGATGAGTTGGACCGCAGAGTGAAGAAAAAGCAGCTAATAAGACCTCAGCATATGTGGGAACTTCTTCAAGACTGTAGGAAAAGCAGTCCAGGTGAAGCTGGTTGAGAGAATGCCAAGAGTGTGCAAAGCTGTCATCAAGGTAAAGGGTGGCTACTTTGAAGAATCTCAAATGTAAAATATACACTACCGTTCAAAGGTCACTTAGAAATGTCCTCGTTTTTAATAATATAAAATAATAACATGATCAGAAATACAGTTTAGACATTGTTAATGTTGTAAATGACAATTGTAGCTGTAAACAGCAGATTTTCAGTTTCTTGGTAATTTTTCGCATGGAATAGCCTTCATTTCTCAGAACAAGAATAGACTGACAAGTTTCAGAAGAAAGTTCTTTGTTTCTGGCCATTTTGAGCCTGTAATCGAACCCACAAATGCTGATGCTTCAGATACTCAACTAGTCTAAAGAAGGACAGTTTTATTGCTTCTTTAATCATAACAGTTTTCAGCTGTGCTAACGTAATTGCAAAAGGGTTTTCTAATTATCAATTATCCTTTTAAAATGATAAACTTGGATTAGCTAACACAATGTGCCATTGGAACACAGGAGTGATGGTTGCTGATAATGGGCCTATGTACGCCTATGTAGATATTCCATAAAAAATCAGCCATTTCCGTCTACAATAGTCATTTACAACATTAACAATGTCTACACTGTATTTCTGATCAATTTGATGTTAATAGACAAAAAAATGTGCTTTTCTTTCAAAAGCAAGGACATTTCTAAGTAATCCCAGACTTTTGAACGGTAGTGTATTTTGGTTTGTTTAACACTTTTTTTAGTTACTACATGATTCAATATGTGTTATTTAATAGTGTTGATGTCTTCACTATTATTCAACAATGTAGAAAATAGTACAAATAAAGAAAACCCTTGAATGAGTAGGTGTGTCCAAACATTTGACTGGTACTGTATCTCTCCTTAGTTGAAGGACAATTATTTTATTTCCTTTAAGTCTGAGGTCTTGATAAAAAGCCATCGTCAGTGTCACAATAGGAATTTTCACACAGATACAGGATTGGGACTGTCGTTAGACAACATGTATTTACTGTATTCAAACCATTAGTCATTGCGGCTCTAAAAGCAGTTGAGTTTGGATGGCTTTGTGACTTTGCTTTTTTGAGTTCACATTACTTTGCACTTTTAACTTAATGAGGCTGGGTAGCTTGGGACAGAGGGATAACGTGTGAAATGTGAAAGAAAATAATCCATAGTAGGACGAAGGGTGAAGGTGGGTTGCATAGTTCTGTCCCCTGTTTCCAAATGTTATTAACATAGACCAACCAGACCACAAGATAACTGTGTTGAGATAAACTATATCAATTGTAAAAAGAAAAAGGGTGTGAAAGTAAATATTTTTGAAGTATTAGTCAAGGTCGAAGCGTTTGTGCTCCATGTCCTCTTGCACTGCTGGCAGAGAAGACAAAGTGTGAGACACAAAGTTTCAAGCTTCGGCTTTTGTGCTGGTTCACTGTTGTGTCCTGACACACTTTTAATATACAATCTCTGATGTTGATCCCTGTCGCAGCAACATCACAGAGAGAGAGAGAGAACTGAGATTCTGCCAGGTACTTAGCAAGCACCACCGTCGGTCTCCCCTCAAACATTTTCATTCATATGACATTTTGGTGCAAGAGGTTTCGAAAAACAAGTTGGGGAAAATCTCTCGTATAAACATTCTGGAAAGAGAGAAAGAAAATAACTGCAATTTTCCAAAGCAGTGTTTAGTAGTGCTAAATGTATCATAAGATGTTGGTATTGAGGAACGGCCATTTTATTGTATTTTATGAAAACACCACTACCCATGCATCATCCTATGATACAGTATACAGTACATTTCCCCCAATGTCCTTCAATGTCATTCCAGTTGAGATGTACACTTGAGAGGAATGTGCTTTCTACATACATTCTCTCTTTTTCTCTCCCTCCTCTCTATCTCTCTCTCTAATAGTAGATTTCATAGGGATTGGGCGAGGTTATGTATTTAATCCATCCTCCAGTTCTCCTCATAATTAAGAGGATGATGGATTCCTCCAGGTAATCTCCTTGACGAAGAGAGAGAACTCTAAACTCCTAGATAAGATGTAAGGAGAGGAGGACTCAGCCTCCCATGCTCTTCCTCCCAGCTCCCACTTCACTATCAGGTTCTTTCTCTTTACACTGCACCCAGTATCTCTCCCTCACATCTCCCTTTGGAGAAAAAATATATGGACAGTATGCCTTACACAGAGGTGGGGGGGATAGGAGCAGAGAAGAGGGGAGGAAGGGCACTGGAAGAAAATAGAAGTCTCTAAAAGGGGACTAGATCATATAGGTTATTGGGGGGGGTTATTATATCTGAATAACAGTGAGTCCTCAGAGTGTAGGTAGACCCTAAACCCACCTGTGGTGGCTACAGGGTATCAGTGAGAATGACCTTTGACCCTCTGATCCTGCTGTGTGCCCACAATGCCTCTGGGTGACAGAAGCAGAAACAGGAAGCAGTGTTTAGGCTTTCCACCTCACCTCTTGCCATCACAAAGTAGGATTAGTGCTTCTTTCTCCACTAGAACGTAGCTCAGCTCAATGCACACACATGCGCACATACACATGCTCGCTTACATGCACGCACACATAAGCACATACACACATTACACAGCTGTTGCTGTTTGTGATTTATGATTATCTCTTTTTACATAGAAGTGTTGTACATATACTTTTTTTATACATTTAGTTGTTTTTCACATTCGCTCTCTTTATATTCTTCACCCTGTATTTTGTTGTCTTTGTTGTTCGACGAGTAACCTACCGAGCCTGCTCACAAGCTTCAAATGACCATAAAAGCCATTTGCGTTCACTGAAGAGACTTGTACGGTCACAGCCATACTTGTTTATGTGTCGCTGTTCAAGATTGACTTCATTATTACATTACAAGACATCCTACTGTACATATTTACACTCACCTTCTCTGGGCATCATCCTACATGTCATCCATAAAGATGAGGCCTACTTGCTTTGCTCTAGCCCCATCAGAGAGAGTCCAGCAGTGCTGCAGGCCAGATAGTATTCAGATATACACCTACCACGTGGGCAGCAAACAAAGAGGAGATAGATCCAGGCATTTCATGGTCCCACTTTGCATAAAGCTGCTGTCATAAGCACTACATAGCATCATCAAGTGAATGGCCTAATGCCTGTCATAGTGTCTCATTATCACGGCTAGGAGTTATTCGGAGGACAAATGAAGCCGTGCCATTCCAACACTATGAGAGGATGAGAGGGAAGCCAGGGATGGGTTAAATGAAGGTTTTGGAGAAATGAAGGATTTAATTGGAGGATTAAAAGTTGTACATGTAAATATGCAACGGTAGTTAGGTTAAATGGATGTGATTGATGTGACAATGACACATAGGGGAACTGGGATCAGGATGTGTTGATTTTCGCATCCACGCTTCAGTTTGACATATTGAAGATCGAGTACACGGGAGGCTTAAGGTGTGCAAATAAATTCCTTGAGTCAAAGCTTGGGGTGAATGATATAGTGGGAGGAACGCAGTATGTTTAGCTAGTGCAGATGTATTTCAGACCTGCTATGTAGTATCTGTATGTACTAGTTACCCCCTTTACCACGAGGCCTGCACACAAACCGTCTGTCTCCCCTCAGACATGTTCATTCATATGACATTTTGGTGCAAGAGGTCCCTGTCTGTCTGTCTGTCTGTCTGCCTGCCTGTCCTTAGAGAGAAGTGGGCATCTTCTTTCAGAGTGGTGTTAGCCTTTGAACAGTTACCCTCACTGAGGACCACTGATCCTGACAGAGCTCACCAACCCATGGAGTGTACTGCACACTATTCAACTGCAGGAGACTCCAACAGGAGTGAGGTTACAGTGTTAGACATAGCCTTCGACATCACCAGGCCTGCACTGAAACATGACAGTATTTGAGTCTCTCAAATGGCACACTATTCCCCATGTAGTGCACTACTGTGGTTGAAGGTAAGGCACTATATGGGGAATAGAGTGTGATTTGAGATGCAACCAGTGTCGTATTGGAGTGGTCCTGATGTTGCTCACATCTGAGTGTACATAATGTAGTAATTGCTTAAAGCTAAACGGATCAAGTTAGGCAAAATATAACTGTACAATTGGAGCTTTTTTGCATGTGTCTTTTTATAATGGACTGAAGAAGAATTCTATAACAGTTATCATAAAGATCATTAAAACATGTAGCAGCCCGCATGACCGAGGTTGCAGTCCAGAAGGACTTCTGGTGTGTAACATACTCACATACACTTAAGTAAATAAAATAAATAAATACAAAAAAACAAAAAATGATTAAAAAAAAAATTATTGCAGTTATCAAGTTAAAATATTTTTTTTGTAAACTGTCAACAGCACAAGTATTTTGTAATGTTGTTTGTACCATTTTGTATGAAAAAAAATGGAAAAAAAAGGGAAAGAGCCGGTCGTTTTAAGCGTGTGTTTCTAGTGCCACTGCAATCTTGGTTTCCAAATACAGTTCAGTACATATGCAGCCTTGCAGATAAACCTTGTAATATAGAAGTTGAGCTGGCAACTCCATGTCAGAGCCCCTGTGTTATAAATAAAGTTTCCCCTCCTTATACAAACACTGCTTCCTGTCTCCACATTCTCTTCCTGTTTTACATGTAAAGTTGTTGATGATGATTATGAACAAAGACACAGATTATGTTTCTATTTTCAAATACTTTCAATGTGTTTTACCCCAGTTTAGATCTGTTTCAAATTAACTCCAGCAATGATTTATTTTTCGAGATCATCTATAAGCGAACAAAAACAAAGCCATAATGTACTGCAAGCACTAGCCTATAAGCATAACGTGTGCTCAAGGTTTTTTCGTCCTCCGTATTGGTAAAACATATTCTAATTTCTCATGACCATTTCTGCTGTTTACTATTCCAGTTAACTCAGCTATGTTTGAGCCAGTTTATCAACTCACTGAGATGTGTCTCCGTCTCCCAGCCTTTAGCATCAGGGGAGCACAGATTGAACCTGAGGGTAGTTATATGTGATTTGGTAACTGCATTTGATTATGGCCCCGGAAAGGCAGAATGCAATTTGATGGGAGGCCCCTAGCCTCGTATAGAGTAACACTCACCTTGATAGAGTGAGCGTGCAAACTGCATGATAACTGGATTACAAGAACCCATCAGCCAAGACCCAGACTAGGGGGCGTCTTGTCAG
>QNTS01001017.1:196349-252610 GCA_003317085.1 Hucho hucho
GGGAGGGAGGGAGTGTGTGTGTGTGTGTGTGTGTGTGTGTGTGTGTGTGTGTGTGTGTGTGTGTGTGTGTGTGTGTGTGTGTGTGTGTGTGTGTGTGTGTGTGTGTGTGTGTGTGTGTGTGTGTGTGTGTGTGTGTGTGTGTGGCCTCGATTTCCAACGACCTTGATCAAAATGCTATCAATCCTCATGTTTTCAGGCAGAGGACTGATTCCGAGGCTCACTGGGGGAAAAAACACTCACTCAATCACTCAAACACATGCGCACACACACACAAGCATGCACATACACACACACACAAGCATGCACATACACACACAGGGTACAGCAGTGAATTTCGAATGGGGAATTACTCTGCTTCCACTTCTATGGTACAATACAACTTTATTGGTGATGCACTGAAGACAGTCTGACTTCAAAGTGAAACTTAATATGATACGTTATGATTTATTTCACAAAAAATGACTGAACAATGAACAAATCAACTTTCCAAAACCATCATTGAAATCTCTCTGCGCTGGGACTCATTTGTAAGACCTCCAACTTCTGCTAGTATCTGGGAGGATTCAAGACACAGATGAATGAGCTCCACCTTAGTTAAGTAGTGGTCATGAAGACAGAGACACAAATGATCAACACAGTTAAGTCTGTGCATTTGTCTTCTCCCTGAGCTTTTACAAGGTGAGGGAATGAAGTCTGTACCAGCTGCAGCGGATGCTAGGAAAATAGGAATAAAGCCAATATGCTAATACATGGCAAGATGGGTGCAGATTGTATTTTCCTAGGGGTCTATTCGTATTGCGAAAGTTCAGAGTTACAGCGTGATTGACATTTAAAGGCAATGTTCCCTCAATCTGTAATGCTCCAGCAATGAAGATTGAATAGAGCCCCCTAATGTGCTGCTCAGTGCTTGATTTATACGCTGCCGCTTAAGATTGTGTTACCATGATAACCTCCTCGCCACTCAATTGCAATCATTGATATATAGTTACTGCTGTCCAGATAACACACTAGTAAATTGAAGACTGGCAAAAGTATGGACAAACAAACAGCTTTGAGAGAAAACAGAATATCAGTTTGAGAGAACAGAAGCCCGACCCAGATGAGGAGAGGAGTCAGATAGCGGACGCTGAGATGGACCTCCAGCAGTACTGTTACCAGGGAAGGTCAATGAAACAGCAGCAGGCCAGACGGCAGCTCCTCCACATCGATTGGCCTGTCACTGGATGTCAATGCACAAGCAGACAGAATATCCCCCACCGGAGCCAGGCCAAGTTCCAGACACACACTCCCAGACACATACACACACACACACACCCTCACAATGGCCTCCATCAATACCCCACCCACGGTGAGAATCTGCAGGAAGCCTGATCTATTTGAATCATTTTGCCTGCTCTCTGACACACAGACATGCTCATCTGAAAGAAAGGACACAGTGAGGCAGAGAGACAGAGGGCGGAGGATGATTGTTAAAGAGAGAGGAAACAGAGGGGTGCAGTTAAAAGGAGTTGTGCTCCGCAGTTAAATGTCAAGGTTGACAGGATGAGACAGTATAGATTAACCCAGCCAGGTAGCCTATGGTTATCTGGACCAAACCATGCTGCTGCATTTTGACCCATAATGGATTCATAGAGGTAGGTAGTCTAGGATCATATTGATCAAATGAAGCAGCGTTTTTATTGTCATATAACAACCTATGTGTTAATTGCATTGTTTGCTCTATAACCTGTTAGCTCATATGCCTTGCCACAGTGGCAGAATAAATTCCATCAGACCTTTGTTCATCACAAAACCGGGGAGCAACCTCTGTCCGGTGAAGTTCACAAACCATATTGCATGTAACAAACAGTTCCATGACCTACAGCATGGTCAAGTAAGTTATTTTTTTAAATATTCTAAACAACTATTGATTTAGAACAACCGCAAGTCACAAAGAAAACAGGAGCTGCCTCCACAATTCCAGCACCATTTCACCTTCAACATTTCAACATCATCAACTAAAATATACCAAAAACAATTTTGTCCAATCAATGTAAGCTGACTATGATGTGGCTGTCCATGGTTCTGATTTCTGTGTGTGTGTGTGTACGTGCAAGTAGAAATCACATGTTGACTCACCCTACTTGTAGAGAAACGCCAATGCCATCCTCTTCTCTTTCATGTTGACGATACGGTCTATGACTGTCATATAGTACACACTTTTTGTTTTTGTTGTTTATCCTAGACTACCTGGCAAAAAATGTTGCTTGCTAGCCGAACTTCCTTTCATGGGCAAAGATGAGCCAGCTAGTTAACATTAGCCTACTACATGATACATCTAGCTACATATTGAACGTCCATCCTCTCAGGCCAGGGCTACAAGGTATGGTCGGATCCGAATCAAAGAATCAGAGAATTAAGTAAAACCAAGTCCAAATCCCTATGTCCATCCATGGCTAATTTAAGAAAGGGCCAATTTTAGCTGGAGGACAATGACACAACGAGATGCAACAATTCAAGTTTTTTCTGGCAACAACGTTTTGCTTTGATGTGATGTGATTAGTGTGAAGCCAAATCCAAACTGGCTTCCCTTGACTCTTTTTTTTGGTGCACCAGGACCATTCACAGTTGAGCTCACTCAGTTTAGCTCAATGCTGATTGGCTATAATTTTATGTTTTTTTTATCAAGGGAGGCCAGATGCTTGCTGGCTTCCCTTACATTCAATGCTATGGGTATCATGACTCAGGATGAGACCCAGATGCAGACACGTGAGGCAAATAGTTTGGGCAGGCAAAAGGCAGGTCGAGGACAAGAGTGGCTTCCCTTGGCATTCGTGAATACAGGCCACTGATTCCATGTAATACTTGTATGAGATAAATATTAACTAAATTCCACAAAAGTATGCTAAAATTGGAGAACATTTCATTAGCTTGGCTGTATATCCAAGTCGTGCTGTGTTTGAAAATACGCTTGAGAAAGAAATACTTAATCATGAAGACAGTCCACAGAAAAACACTCATTACACTCTACTAACATCTTAGTTGTTAATGTACTTACCAGAGAGTGTCATATTGACCTATGGAGCCCGACTGTTCGTGCTCTTACCAGAGAGGGTCATATTGAGCTATGGAGCCCAAATCAATTGGTAGTAGGAAGTAGAAAATTACAGTCTTGAAGAGAAGCACACACAGGCACACAGGCAGGCTCTGGAAAGGAGGGTAGCTAGGGGAGCTAGTTGTTGTCAGACACTAGTGTGTGTGGCGGAGGCTATGTGCAATATTACCTATCTCCTCATCCACTTGAGCTTTAATGACATACTGGGTTGTAAGAAGTGTTGACGTGCTGAATGCCCCGAGGTGTCTGTTTAAACTACTAGCACACAGGTCGGACACACATGCATACCCCACAAGACATGCCACCAAAGGTCTCTTCACAATCCCCAAGTCAAGAACAGACTATGGGAGGCGCACAGTACTACATAGAGCCATGGCTACATGGAACTCTGTTCCACATCAGGTAACTGATGCAAGCAGTAGAATCAGATTTAAAAACAGATAAAAATACACCTTACGGAACAGCGGGGACTGTGAAGAGATACACACACACACACACACACACACACAGGCACAGACACACATACACATGATAAGACACGCACTCTACACACACGTACACATGGATGTTGTATTGTAGATATGTGATAGTAGAGTAGTGCCCTGAGGGAACACAATGTGTTGTGAAAAGTGTTAAAAAATTTACGATTTTAAATTGTATACAACTGTCACGACTTCCGCCGAAGGCGGTGCCTCTCCTTTTACCCAGAGTGGGCGGCGTTCGGCGGGCGACATCACCGGTCTTCTAGCCATCACCGATCCACTTTTCATTTTCCATTTGCTTTGTCTTGTTTCCCCACACACCTGGTTGTCATTCCCTTATTACTTGTCGTTTATTTAACCCTCTGGTTCCCCCATGTCTGTGTGTGTAATTGGTTATTCGGTGGTACGGTTCCGGCTGGTTTGCGCCGTATTTCGTATCGTTGTACTTGGTGCTGCCACACTTGTTTTCTGTGGGCATTTGTTTTGTGACGCTATTGCGTTCGTTGGTTTACTGTGCCTCAGTAAAGTGCTTTTGTCCACTCATCTCTGCTCTCCTGTGCCTGACTCTCACGCACCAGCTACACACACCGCTTTGAAAACAACTGCCTTAATGTTGCTGGACCCCAGGAAGAGTAGCTGCTGCCTTAATAGTTACAAAAATACAAATACAGTACTGTTTAGTGAAATAAGACCATACCAAAACACTTAATAGGGAATATGGATGATGCTGCTAAATATATCACACAAGAAGAGATGTAGTTGTCAAAAAAGGGCAGCAGGAAACCCAATGACTGTATCAGATTATTTTGAAATCACCTTCTCACATATTGCCCCCAATATAAATGTTTTTGACTGAACCAAAGTCATTGTCACAGCTCAGAATTAGTCTATTCACACGTTTTACATGAATAAGATGTTAGCTGTTAAAGGACACAACAAACAAACATATTTTTTTCTGCAGACTCTGACTTCAGAGAAGTTGAAGTCTTACTATCAGACTATTGATCCTGAAAACAAGGTATGAAAGACAGTGTTAGAACCCAGCATAAAAAAAGACACAAACCCAACTGTGCACACAAATCACTGTGGAGAGCATGCTGAGTGATCACCAGCAAGAAAACACTGTTTGCCACAACATCTATCACTTGTAATCAGAGGTGTTTGTTTTGACGTGTAAATCAGAATACATCATGATGATGCAAATTGCTGTAATTATCTATCACTCACCCACCACCTCAAAATAATGTTAACTTTGCAAAGAATTCGTACACAAACTCTCTGCACATACAATTGAAGTCGGAAGTTTACATACACCTTAGCCAAATACATTTAAACTCAGTTTTTCACAATTCCTGACATTTAATCCTAGTAAAAAATCCCTGTCTTAGGCCAGTTAGGATCACCACTTTATTTTAAGAATGTGAAATATCAGAATAATAGTAGAGAGAATGATTTATTTCAGCTTTTATTTCTTTCATCACATTCCCAGTGGGTCAGAAGTTACATACACTCAATTAGTATTTGGTAGCGTTGCCTTTAAATTGTTGCCTTTCTCGCACACGCTTTTTCAGTTCTGCCCACACATTTTCTATAGGTTAGAGGTCAGGGCTTTGTGATGGCCACGACAATGCCTTGACTTTGTTGTCCTTAAGCCATTTTGCCACAACTTTGGAAGTATGCTTGGGGTCATTGTTCATTTGGAAGACCCATTTGCGACCAAACTTTAACTTCCTGACTGATGTCTTGAGATGTTGCTTCAAGATATCCACATGATTTTTCTTCCTCATGATGCCATCTATTTTGTGAAGTGCACCAGTCCCTCCTGCAGCAAAGCACCCCCACAACATGATGCTGCCACCCCCGTGCTTCACAGTTGGGATGGTGTTCTTCGGGTTGCGAGCAACCCTCTTTTTCCTCCAAACATAATGATGGTCATTATGGCCAAACAGTTCTATTTTTGTTTCATCAGACGAGAGGACATTTCTCCAAAAAGTACGATCTTTGTCCCCATGTGCAGTTGCAAGCCGTAGTCTGGCTTTTTTATGGTGGTTTTGGAGCAGTGGCTTCTTCCTTACTGAGCGGCCTTTCAGGTTATGTCGATATAGGACTTGTTTTACTGTGGATATAGATACTTTTGTACCTGTTTCCTCCAGCATCTTCACAAGGTCCTTTGATGTTGTTCTGGGATTGATTTGCACTTTTCGCACCAAAGTACGTTCATCTCTAAGAGACAGAACGCATCTCCTTCCTGAGCAGTGTGATGGCTGCGTGGTCCCATGGTGTTTATACTTGCGTACTAATGTTTGTACAGATGAACGTGGTACCTTCAGGCATTTGGAAATTGCCACCAAGGATGAACCAGACTTGTGGAGGTCTACAATTTTATTTCTGAGGTCTTGGCTGATTTCTTTAGATTTTCCCATTATGTCAAGCAAACAGGCACTGACTTTGAAGGTAGGCCTTGAAATACATCCACAGGTACACCTCCAATTGACTCAAATGATGTCAATTAGCCATTCAGAACCTTCTAAAGCCATGACATCATTTTTTGGAATTTTCCAAGCTGTTTAAAGGGACAGTCAACTTAGAGTATGTAAACTTCTGACCCACTGGTATTGTGATACAGTGAATTATAAGTGAAATAATCTGTCTGTAAACAATTGTTGGAAAAATTACTTGTGTCATGCACAAAGTAGATGTTCTAACTGACTTGCTAAAACTATAGTTTGTTAACAAGAAATTTGTGGAGTGGTTGAAAACCGAGTTTTAACCACTCCAACCTAAGTGTATATAAACTTACGACGTCAACTGTATACTGTAGCGACAGAGAGCGGCAAAGATTATGAGGGAGGGAGAGAGAGAGAGAAAAAAGGAAAGAGAGGGAGAGTGAGAGAGAGAGAGAATTGGCTCTGAAGCATATGGTCAGATATGAGTTTGCATTCAAGGGCTCTGTCTCAACACGTCAACTCCATCCATCCATTCATCTCCTTACGCCATTTGCACACACTGTATATAGACTTTTCTATTGTGTTATTGACTGTACATTTATTTATTCCATGTGTAACTCCGTGTCGTTGTTTGTGTCGCACTGCTTTGCTTTATCTTGGCCAGGTCGCAGTTGTAAATGAGAACTTGTTCTCAACTGGCCTACCTGGTTACAGTGAGGGAAAAAAGTATTTGATCCCCTGCTGATTTTGTACGTTTGCCCATTGACAAAGAAATGATCAGTCTATAATTTTAATGGTAGGTTGATTTGAACAGTGAGAGATAGAATAACAACAAAAGAATCCAGAAAACGCATGTGAAAAATGAGGGAAATAAGTATTTGACCCCCTCTCAATGAGAAAGATTTCTGGCTCCCAGGTGTCTTTTATACAGGTAACGAGCTGAGATTAGGAGCACACTCTTAAAGGGAGTGCTCCTAATCTCAGCTTGTTACCTGTATAAAAGACACCTGTCCACAGAAGCAATCAATCAATCAGATTCCAAACTCTCCACCATGGCCAAGACCAAAGAGCTCTCCAAGGATGTCAGGGACAAGATTGTAGACCTACACAAGGCTGGAATGGGCTACAAGACCATCGCCAAGCAGCTTGGTGAGAAGGTGACAACAGTTGCTGCGATTATTCGCAAATAGAAGAAACACAAAATAACTGTCAATCTCCCTCGGCCTGGGGCTCCATGCAAGATCTCACCTCGTGGAGTTGCAATAATCATGAGAACGGTGAGGAATCAGCCCAGAACTACACGGGAGGATCTTGTCAATGATCTCANACATTATGCTTTGGGGGTGTTTTTCTGCTAAGGGGATAGGACAACTTCACCGCATCAAAGGGACGATGGACGGGCCATGTACCGTCAAATCTTGGGTGAGAACCTCCTTCCCTCAGCCAGGGCATTGAAAATGGGTCGTGGATGGGTATTCCAGCATGACAATGACCCAAACACACACGGCCAAGGCAACAAAGGAGTGGCTCAAGAAGAAGCACATTAAGGTCCTGGAGTGGCCTAGCCAGTCTCCAGACCTTAATCCCATAGAAAATCTGTGGAGAGAGCTGAAGGTTTGAGTTGCCAAACGTCAGCCTCGAAACCTTAATGACTTGGAGAAGATCTGCAAAGAGGAGTGGGACAAAATCCATCCTGAGATGTGTGCAAACCTGGTGGCCAACTACAAGAAACGTCTGACCTCTGTGATTGCCAACAAGGGTTTTGCCACCAAGTACTAAGTCATGTTTTGCAGAGGGGTCAAGTACTTATTTCCCTCATTAAAATGCAAATAAATTTCTAACATTTTTCACATGCGTTTTTCTGGATGTTTTGGTTGTTATTCTGTCTCTCACTGTTCAAATAAACCTACCATTAAAATAATAGACTGATCATTTCTTTGTCAGTGGGCAAACGTACAAAATCAGCAGGGGATCAAATACTTTTTTCCCTCACTGTAAATAAAGGTGAAATAAAAAAATTAAAAATAAAAATCTATCCACATCCGTCTATATTCTCCCTCTGTGATTCTCATTTCAAGCCTGATATCCTTAGAACTATATGAAGAGAGGAGAGTACAGGAGAGGGACAAATCTGATAACTAGATAACTGTTATGCATCTGATGGGTGTGTTAGTGGTGTTCCTGTGGCCTCTGTGGAGACTGGTGAAATAAAGCCAGTGGGGATCTGTGCTCTGTGGTCTCACAGTAATGTGTTTTGCTCAGAGGTAGACATGTCACTGGGTAATAGGAACAAAACAAACGCTGTGATCACATTGGCTTCACTGTCTTACATATGCGTTCATTTACTCGTAACCGTGGTGGTGGGCTATATGCAAATTAGCTCTTGGCCTCCTGGGAGTGATGCACTCTGGGTAAGAAATTCTGCTCTCAAGGCAGAGAGAGGAGAGGGTTCAAACAGTCAAACACACCTCAAATGGAGCGGAGAAAAACAATTACACAACTTTAGATCGCTCTCTTATCACGTAACAATATATTTTCAATCTATATGCACCTTCACAAAATGACAGTTGGCTGGACAATTTGATGATGAATGACATTTGGGTAATGTATATGATGCAGGCCATTTGAGAAGTACCTAGAGCTGTGGACCTCTGGCTGTGGGATGATGGGATAGACAGGATAATGTGTCCTCTCCCTGATCGTCAGGACAATGCCCTAGGGTAGATAGCCTCCCGGCTGGGAGATGACCCCATTAAGGATGCTGAGGGATGGAGATGGAGGAGGGTGGGGTGCTGGGTCCATTCTACTGTCCAAAAGTTGATTTACATTCCACTCCCAGCAGCATCCAAATCACATTAGTCTCCACAGCTATTCACAGAAGTCTTGTTCATCACTCAGTCAGTCACACAATGTCAAAACACTAGCTGCTGCAGCCAGCAGCCCATCCTCACCAGCACACTCATTACCTACTGTACACTAGAGTGCTTCATGATTC
This sequence comes from Hucho hucho, assembly GCA_003317085.1. Lineage (NCBI taxonomy): Eukaryota > Metazoa > Chordata > Actinopteri > Salmoniformes > Salmonidae > Hucho > Hucho hucho. The sequence continues at coordinate 205,368 of QNTS01001017.1, forward strand.
TCACTGAGACCTTTCATTATTTCTCTTCATCAGTCTCACCACTGAAGGGCAATTTTCCTACTAGAATAACCACGCTAGATTCCACTGGACTCGTCATTTTTCTGCCTATTTTAATGTACAGTATGAGAAGGAATGGAACAAAGATCAGTTATATGAGTCTTGAAAATATTCTGAAACGTTATGTCGCTTGTTGCATGCATGGCCAACTGTAGTGTGATCCATTTGACGATGTGTGTGTCTGCACAGTGTGTGTGTGTGCTGATCAATACATTACATTAGTTTCATCCTTGTATTTCTCATATTTAGTAGATACACATTTATCACAAAAAGCTACATGGTGTCATTATACAAACAAAGAAATTTATATTTTTATATTTAGATTTGTGCAACCATTTCAGTTTTTTTGACCAACAAATTTCACAGGAAAATAAACTGTCTTTCCCTTCTGTAAAACAGACTTCAAAGAATTGAGTGATGTAGGCATGCACTGACATGCTTGATTGATGAGATATTGGTGAAACACAAGTATTGCCTTTGTGTATTATGACTCAAGGCTGAAATACTGATAGAAAAATATATAAAGATTTTTGGTTTGTTTAAATCAACAACAAATGAGAGAAACTAATAAGCGAGCAGGTTGACAGAAAGGTCAGTGGTGGGAAGTTTTCTTATTGTTTTATTGTGTTGGAAATCTAATTTAGTCTCTTTATCCTTTCTCCGTTTCCCATGCTCTTTCATATTTCTTGTTGTTGTTGTTTTGTTTGGAAGAGAGGTGATGAGATTAGGTTGGACCCAGTCAGGTTTACAGTCTCTCTACAAGGCATCTCTAAGGGATCTGGGTTTTTCTCTGTCCTGCTATTGTTCTGAATAATTGCCAAACTGAATTTTGAAATATTGCTAGTCTGTGGCAGCAGGTTTATACTGTATGAATGCATCCAGAATCTCCCATAAGTGTTCAACTGGGTCGAGATTTGGTGACTGAGACACACACACACACACACACACACACACACACACACACACACACACACACATGGTAGGGGGATCCTTTACACCCTCTATGCTCCTTTGAGAACCTTTTTTCAAAGTCACTGAGATCTAGCTATGGTGGTCTGTGTACTGACCAATCAAATGGCATTGCAGTGTTTTTGAAAAAAATAACTTCAGTCTCAGAAAAAACAGACCTTGGTAGGCCTACCCGTGGGTTTACCTATAATGAAAGGCCTAGAGAATGGCATATGTTATCACAGGCCTATGTCCATTACAAGGTTGTGTACCAGTCAGAAGTGTGAGTGTTTGCTGTTGCTGTTAAAAATCCCAACAGAATCAAGAAAAAAAACAGCTGCAACGACCATGTTGGAAACCATGTGTAGGCCATGGCCTACCATCATGCCTATTCACAGTTAAAATGCTGGACCATTCTCCTCTCTCTGTGTCCTCTCAGACAAGCAACATACGAAGCAACATGAGGTCTTAATAATAAGCTTTACATTACAGGTTATTTTTTTCCCTTAATGGAAACGGCATAATAATGTTGAGCCGGCAGAACAGAGCGTAGATCCTACCGGAATACTGCGGCTGTAATTGATGGACACTTGGCATGCTCGGTGCGCCTGGCGATTTGTCGAATCCATAAAAAGAGATGTCGAGGTAATTATGTTTGTCATGATATATTGAAAGTAGGAATGGGCGAGCTAATCAGAATGCCTGACAGCTGTGGTGTGCAGATGCTATCAGACCTCTTGTCCATGGCGATAAAATGAAAGCGGGTCATTTTAACAGCTAACAGCTGTTCATGGCTAATTTGTTCAATTATGTGTGGAGGAGGCACGAAGAGGTTGTTTCTGGGCCCTAAGGGACTTCCACTCCTCCTAGATGTTCTCTCTTTCTCTCTCTCTCATTTTCTGAGAATGAACAGAGAGAATACTCATACCTGTAAGCAGAGTGACTTTGCATTCTTAGCGTTCAGCAGCAAGGGAAGGCTCCAATGATGACACTATTTATGTTGTTGTTTCTATGATAGTAGCTCATGTTGAGCAATTAATCATCAAGACATATGTATTTATTGCAGTGCAACTGTCTTAATAAAAGGACACCAAGAATAAAAATCCATTGATGACTTATTGCCAGAACAGTTTTTTACCCTGGGTGAGATGTAAAACTACTAGTGTGTAAAGTTACAGTAGTTGTCTTACTGATGTCAAAACCATATATCGTTTATTTTAAATATTTAAAGTGTGTTTATTGGTCTGTGTGGCATGGCAGGACGTGTGTGTGTGTAAGGGGGAGGGGGGTCCACATGTGTTTGTGCATTTGTGTTTGTATGCAGAGCCGTAGCCAGGGTTCATTCACCTCAGTCTATCTACAAACACATAGTCTATTAGCTATACAATTAGCCACTGCACATTAACTGAGCACTGGGAAAACTATAATTTACACTGAACAAAAATAAAAACGTAACATGCAACAATTTAAATGATTGTACTGAGTTATAGTTCATATGAGGTAATCAGTCAATTTAATCTAATGTTTTCACATGACTGGGAATACAGATATGTATCTGTTGGTCACAAATACCTAAAAATAAAAAAGTAGGGGCGTGGATCAGAAAAGCAGTCAGTACCATTTGCCTCATGCAGCGGGACACATCTCCTTCGCGTAGATTTGATCAGGCTGTTGACTGTGGATGGTGGAATGTTGTCCCACTCCTCTTCAATGGCTGTGTGACGTTGCTGGATATTGGTGGGAACTGGAACACACTGTCAATACAGAGCATCCCAAACGTGCTCAATGGGTGACATGTAGCAGTGAATTGGTTTAGGTCTTATCTGAACAACAGAACCCAAGTATGTAATGTTGGTGATGTTCTGTCAGAGGCCAAATAAATATCCTGTGGAGTACAGCAGGGATACATTTTAGGGCCTCGCTTATTTTTTATATGCCAGATACAGTAAAGTGCAAACTCCTGCTTTATGCTGATGACTCAGCCATACTGGTATCAGGGAAGGATACAGTTTACATAGAGGTTGACTGACAACAAATTGTCGATACATTTGGGAAAAACTGAATCGATTTTGTTTGGAACAAAACATAGATTGCTTAGAGCTGACAAGATAAAGGTAAACTGTGCAGGTAAGGATATTGAATCTAAAACAAGTATAACTTATCTTGGTGTGTCCATAGATCAATCCCTTTCTGGAGACCTGATTGCTGCTAAAATTCTTTCAAAAATGGCAAACAAATTGACATTTTTATATTGTAACACTAGATATTTTAACATCAAACTTAATAAACTGCTTGTCTCAACTTTCAGTGTTATTTTGATTATGCCTGCTCTGCTTGATATAGTGGGCTATCAAAAAAGCTAAAAAGGAGAATGCAGGACATGCAAAATAATGTTATCAGTACAGTGCCTTTGGAAAGTATTCAGACCCCTTGACTTTTTCCACATTTTGTTACGTTACAGCCTTATTCTAAAATGTATTCATTCGTTTTTTTTCTCATCAATCTACACACAACACCCCATAATGACAAAGCAAAAACAGGTTTTTAGAAATGTTTGCTAATTTATTTTTAAAAAATTAAAAAAATTAAATGTCACATTTACATAAGTATTCAGACCCTTTACTCAGTATTTTGTTGAGGCACCTTTGGCAATGAATACAGCATCGAGTCTTCTTGGGTATGACACTACAAGCTTGGCACACCTGTCTTTGGGGAGTTTCTCCCATTCTTCTCTGCGGATCCTCTCAAGCTCTGTCAGGTTGGATGTGGAGTGTTGCTGCACAGTTATTTTCAGGTCTCTCCAGAGATGTTCGATCAGGTTCAAGTCCGGGCTCTGGTTGGGACACTCAAGGACTTTCAGAGACTTGTCCCGGAGCCACTCCTGCATTGTCTTGGCTGTGTGCTAATAGTCATTGTCCTGTTGGAAGGTGATGCCGGCAGATGAATGGCACGACAACGGGCCTCAGGATCTCGTCACGGTGTCTCTGTGGATTCAAATTGCCATTGATAAAATGCAATTGTTTTCGTTGTCAGTAACTTATAATTGCCCATACCATAACCCACTGCCACCATTGGGCACACTGTTCACAACATTGATATCAGCAAACTGCTCGCCCACACAACGACATCTGCCCGGTACAGTTGAAAACGGGATTCATCCATGAAGAGCACATTTCTCCAGCATGCCAGTGGCCATCAAAGGTGAGCATTTGTCCATTGAAGTCGGTTACGATGCCGAACTGCAGTCCGGTCAAGACCCTGGTGAGGACGACGATTATACAGATGAGATTTTCTGAAATGGTTTCTGACGGTTTGTGCAGAACTTTTTTGGTTGTGCAAACCCACAATTTCATCAGCTGTCCAGGTGGCTGGTCTCAGACAATCCTACAGCTGAAGAAGCCAGATGTGAAGTTCCTGGGCTGGCGTGGTTACACGTGGTCTGCAGTTATGAGGCAGGTTGGACGTACTGCCAAATTCAACAACATTGGAGGTGGCTTACGGTAGAGAAATATGGTAGAGAAATGAACATTCAATTCTCTGGCAACAACTCTGTTGGACATTCCTGCATTCAGCATGCCAATTGCACGTTCCCTCAAAACTTTAGACATCTGTGGCATTCTGTTGTGTGACAAAACTGCACATTTTAGAGTGGCCTTTTGTTGTCCCCAGCACAAGATGCACCTGTGTAATGATGATGCTGTTTAATCAGCTTCTTGATATGCCACACCTGTCAGGTGTATGGATTATCTTGGCAAAGTAGAAATGCTCACTAACAAACAAATTTGTGCACAAAATTGGAGATACGATTTTTTTGTGCGTATGGAACATTTCTGGGATCTTTTATTTCAGCTCATGAAACATGGGACCAACCCTTTAAGTTGCGTTTATATTTTTGTTCAATATAGTACATGCTGATGGATCTGTTTGCAGAAAAAGCATTATGTAAACAAATGAATTTGACAGCAAATTTCCAGCAATTCCACACATTTTGCCATGACTTATAATAGGTTAATATGATATCTGAGAAAGATTGACTAACAAAATCAATGGGGGGCCCCCTGGAGGTCAGGGCCCCTGGGCACGTGCCCTGCGTGCCCGGTCGGTAATTCGGGCATGATTACTACAAGTCTAAAAATCTGGCTAGACTAACTAATTTCCCAATCAAACATATTTTAACTGTCATGGGCTAATTGGGCAACACATTCCAAGATGGCGTAGTAGTTGGACGTGTATTTTGTCGTCCCGTGTAAATATTGTTTTTATAATCTTTTTATATATTTTCTTCACATATCTTTTTATATATGCTTTCTAAAATTCAACTTCAAAACTCTCCTGCAACCTGCCTCACCCAATGTGGTGCGGATCTGTGTTTTTTGTTCTTGTTTTTTTTCAAGTAGTATTCTACCTTGAATCCGGAGTCACCCAACAAATGCTAGCTAACTTCACTATCTAACGTTAGTATTTAGCTTAGCATTGCTAGCGGGAATCAGCTAACCTTTAGCTCGGAAAAGCTCTCGCCGTTCGTATAACGCGACTCAAACCAGAGCTTACCGGACCTATTTGAATTTTTTTCTCTCCATATCCCCGGATTCCTACCGCAAGTTGGACATTTTTCACCTGGATCCTGCAGCCAGCTAGCTGCTACCCGAGTGCCTATTGGCTAACGTCGGTCCCGGAGCAATGCTCCAATTAGCCCGGAGCTAGCCTACGCTAAGGCCATCTTCCGGCGAGCTGAAGAGTCCCATCAGCCACTCCTGGGCTACAACACCTATCCGGACCCGTTTCTACTGCCACTGCGGAGCCCCACCGGGCCTTCACGACTGGACTACCGATGTTATCCGCCCGAGGGGGTTATTCAACCGGCCCTCCGTCGCGACGTCACCTGAACGCCCATCAGCTAACTGCGGCCTGCTAACGTTTGCTGTCTAGAGCATATCGGCTGCTAGCTAAACAGGTCCATCGGACAATTTCTTGGGCCACTATTACCTATTCTGGTCCCCTTAACCACTCGGAACCACTAACCCATCACGACTGGTCTACCGACGGAAACGCATGAGGAGGCTATAAACAGACTTCCTCCGTCTTCGTTAGCCGGCCTGCTAGCCTTTGCTAGCTTGCTACCCCCGGCTAGCTGTCTGAATCGCCGTGTCCCCAACCAGCCTCACTACTCACTGGACCTTGATGCTCACTCGGCTAAGCATGCCTCTCCTCAATGTCAATATGCCTTATCCAACCCTTTAGTTCCACCTCCCACACATGCGATGACATCACCTGGTTTAAATGTTTCTAGAGACAATATCTCTTTCATCATCACTCAATGCCTAGGTTTACCTCTACTGTATTCACGTCCTACCATACCTTTGTCTGTACATTACGCCTTTTATCGCCCCCTGAAACCTGTTATTTTTACTCTCTGTTCAGGATGTCCTAGACGACCAGTCATTATAGCCTTTAGCCGTACCCTTATCCTACTCCTCCTCTGTTCCTCTGGTGATATAGAGGTTAATCCAGGCCCTGCAGTGCCTAGCTCCACTCCTATTCCCCAGGCGCTCTCATTTGTTGACTTCTGCAACCGTAAAAGCCTTGGTTTCATGCATGTTAACATTAGAAGCCTCCTTCATAAGTTTGTTTTATTCACTGCTTTAACACACTGCCAACCCAGATGTCCTGGCCGTGTCTGAATCCTGGCGTAGGAAAACCACCAAAAACGCTGAAATCTCCATCCCTAACTACAACATTTTCAGACAATATAGAACGGCCAAAGGGGGCGGTGTTGCAATCTACTGCAGAGATAGCCTGCAGATTTCCACCTTTCTAGAAACAGGTCTCTCACTGTTGCCGCTTCCTATAGACCACCCTCTGCCCCCAGCTGTGCTCTGGACACCATATGTGAACTGATTGCCCCCCATCTATCTTCAGAGTTTGTGCTGCTAGGTGACCTAAACTGGGACATGCTTAACACCCCAGCCATCCTACAATCTAAGCTTGATGCCCTCAACCTCATACAAATCATCAATGAACCTACTAGGTATAACCCCAAAGCCGTAAACACGGGCACCCTCATAGATGTCATCCTAACTAACTTGCCCTCCAAATACACCTCTGCTGTTTTTAACCAAGATCTCAGTGATCACTGCCTCATTGCCTGCATCCGTAATGGGTTTGCGGTCAAACGACCTCCCCTCATTACTGTCAAACGTTCCCTAAAACACTTCAGTGAGCAGGCCTTTCTAATCGACCTGGCCCGGGTATCCTGGAAGGATATTGACCTCATCCCGTCAGTAGAGGATGCCTGGTTATTCTTTAAAAGTGCCTTCCTCACCATCTTAAATAAGCATGCCCCATTCAAGAAATTTAGAACCAGGAACAGATATAGCCCTTGGTTCTCTCCAGACCTGACTGCCCTTGACCAGCACAAAAACATCCTGTGGCGTTCTGCATTAGCATCGAACAGCCCCCGTGATATGCAAGTTTTCAGGGAAGTAATATACACTGGCAGTTAGGAAAGCCAAGGCTAGCTTTTTCAAGCAGAAATTTGCTTCCTGTAATACAAACTCAAAAACGTTCTGGGACACTGTAAAGTCTATGGAGAATAAGAGCACCTCCTCCCAGCTGCCCACTGCACTGAGGATAGGAAACACTGTCACCACCGATAAATCCACAATAATTGAGAATTTCAATAAACATTTTTCTACGGCTGGCCATGCTTTCCACCTGGCTACCCCTACCCCGGTCAACAGCCCTGCACCCCCCTCAGCAACTCGCCCAAGCCTCCCCCATTTCTCCTTCTCCCAAATACAGTTAGCTGATGTTCTGAAAGAGCTACAAAATCTGGACCCCTACAAATCAGCCGGGCAAGACAATCTGGACCCTTTCTTTCTAAAATTATCTGCCGAAATTGTTGCAACCCCTATTACTAGCCTGTTCAACCTCTCTTTCGTGTCGTCTGAGATTCCCAAAGACTGGAAAGCAGCTGCGGTCATCTCCCTCTTCAAAGGGGGAGACACTCTTGACCCAAACTGCTACAGACCAATATCTATCCTACCCTGCCTTTCTAAGGTCTTTGAAAGCCAAGTTACCGACTATTTCGAATCCCACCGTACCATTTCCGCTATGCAATCTGGTTTCAGAGCTGGGCATGGGTGCACCTCAGCCATGCTCAAGGTCCTAAACGACATCATAACCGCCATCGATAAGAGACATTACTGTGCAGCCGTTTTCATTGATCTGGCTAAGGCTTTCGACTCTGTCAATCACCACATCCTTATCGGCAGACTCAACAGCCTTGGTTTCTCAAATAATTGCCTTGCATGGTTCACCAACTACTTCTCAGATAGAGTTCAGTGTGTCAAATCGGAGGGCCTGTTGTTTGGGCCACTGGCAGTCTCTATGGGGGTGCCACAGGGTTCAATTCTTGGGCCGACTCTCTTCTCTGTATACATCAATGATGTTGCTCTTGCTGCTGGTTAGTCTCTGATCCACCTCTATGCAGACGACACCATTCTGTATACTTCTGGCCCTTCTTTGGACACTGTGTTAGCTACCCTCCAGACGAGCTTCAAGGCCATACAACTCTCCTTCCGTGGCCTCCAACTCCTCTTAAACGCAAGTAAAACTAAATGCATGCTCTTCAACCGATCGCTGCCTGCACCCGCCCGCCCGTCCAGCATCACTACTCTGGACGGTTCTGTCTTAGATTATGTGGACAACTACAAATACCTAGGTGTCTGGTTAGACTGTAAACTCTCCTTCCAACATCTCCAATCCAAAATTAAATCTAGAATTGGCTTCCTATTTCGCAACAAAGCATCCTTCACTCATGCTGCCAAACATACCCTCGTAAAACTGACCATCCTACCGATCCTTGACTTCGGTGATGTCATTTACAAAATAGCTTCCAATACTATACTCAACAAATTGGATGCAGTCTATCACAGTGCCATCCGTTTTGTCACCAAGGCCCCATATACCACCCACCACTGCGACCTGTACGCTCTCGTTGGCTGGCCCTCACTTTACACTCGTCGCCATACCCACTGGCTCCAGGTCATCTACAAGTCCCTGCTAGGTAAAGCCCCGCCTTATCTCAGCTCGCTGGTCACCATAACAGCACGCACCTGAAGCACGCGCTCCAGCAGGTATATCTCACTGGTCACCCCCAGTGACCAGTGAGATATACCGCCAATATACCGCCACCGCCAATTCCTCCTTTGGCCGACTTTCCTTCCAGTTCTCTGCTGCCAATGACTGGAATGAACTACAAAAATCTAGGATATGCTCGTAATTAGTACTATTGGATAGGAAGTTTCTAAGAGTGTTAAAATATTGTCTGTGAGTATAACAAAACTGATATAGCAGGCGAAAACACATTGCCTAATTTTGAACCCCTCCCTATTGAAAACAGCCATATATGGGAGTAAGATTGCAGTACCTATTGCTTCCACTGGATGTCAACAGTCTCTAGACAGTGTTTGGTGATGTTAGGTGGCTCTGGATGGTAATAGAAGAAGAATTTCGAACTAGTCACAGGATGTAAACAGAAGAGGAAGCGCGTTCACAGGCTCGCTCGCTGTGTTTTTTTCCTTTCCTATCGTCCAGTTTATAATCCGGTTGAAATATTATAGTAAATATACATAAAAGTGTTCCTAAGGATACATTATCAATGATGTTTGATTGTTCTTGGACAAGTGTATAGGTATAGGTTGAATGAGTTCTCTTCACGGTTCAATGGGCGAGTGGACACTGTATTTTATGAACATAACGCGCCAACCAAACGGAGATTTATGGATATAATAAATGACTTTTTATAACAAAAGAGCCATTGGATGTCTTCGTTGGACACTTGGGAAGCCCTCAGCAGAAGTTCTTTGAAAGGTAAGGGATTTTATATTAGCGATTTTATGCGTTTTATGAGACCCGCTTTGATAATGGATTTATGCTAATGCATAAAATATGAGAGGGGCTATCCTCAAACAATCAAATGTTGTGCTTTCGCCATAAATCTCCCCACTGCTCCCTAAGTAGTTAAGCACCAGCTGTCAGAGCAGCTCACAGACCCCTGCACCTGTATATAGCCCATCTGTAAATAGCCCAACCAACTACCTCATCCCCTACCATATTTATTTATTTATTTATTTATTTATCTTGTTCCCTTGCATCCCAGTTTTTCTACATTGCACATTCATCTACTGCACATCTACCATTCCAGTGTTTATATGCTATATTGTAATCACTTTGCCACCATGGCCTATTTATTGCCATACCTTCCTTATCTTACCTCATTTGCACTCTTTGTATATAGATTTGTTTTTCTACTGTATTATTGACTGTATGTTTGTTTTTCTCCATGTGTAACTCTGTGTTGTTGTATGTGTCGAACTGCTTTGCTTTATCTTGGCCAGGTCGCAGTTGTAAATGAGAACTTGTTCTCAACTTGCCTACCTGGTTAAATAAAGTGATATAACAAGAGCCAAACTGCTGCAACCAAGTTTCGAAATTGCACCTTGTGTATTCTAACTCTCAACAGTGAATTGAGAGTCTGACTGAGTTCCAAAAATTACTCTATTTACTAAAGAGTATCGCTGTCTTATCCTTTCCCACTGATAAAAAAACGCTCAGTGGATGAGAGTCATCAGTAGGGATCTATCCAAACTAACAAACTACTGTCTCTCTCTCTCTCTCGCGCTCTCTCTCTCTCTCTCTCTCTCTCTCTCTCTCTCTCTCTCTCTCTCTCTCTCTCTCTCTCTCTCTCTCTCTCTCAGCCCCACTGCTCAGAGGGATTTGGCTCCTTGGTGATTCAACCTGCTAACATATTTCTGCCATTGAACTTAGATATGTGCAAGGCAATATGTAAGATTACTCAGAAATGATGAACATATAAGTACTAGGGTAGACTTGCGATGCTGCCCATGTATGGGATATGCTGGATGAAGACACAGGGATTCACAGGCATCTACTGTGTCTGCAGAGTGAACAGAAACAAACTCCATAAGCCTAATATCCACACTACCTGAAACAGGGACATGACTCTGTGCTTTACTGTGAGCCCTCAATGAGCTGCCCAACTATGTGTGTCTGTCTGTAGTAACGCAGTGGTGTGTACCTAAAGATCAACAGCCTGCATTCTCAAGTCACTGGAGCCAGAGCACAGCCAGAGACATGACTCCTGGTGCTGCTTGGCTAGCTACTGTTGCTCATAAAATCTCCTATCAGTCTGGCATTCTCAGCTCATATCTCTTGCTGTTGTTGCTGAGCTAAGGCGAGGGTTGGGATACTGACGGTATGCACCGAAGGCTGCTGTATTGATAGAGCCATATGCAGGGGTGGAATTGGGAGAAAACACTCTAGGAACTTACCACTGTCATATCCCCGGGCATTCAGCTTTGAAACATTGTAGCATCTCAAAATACTCCCCCCTGGGATTTTCACTTTGTGAACTCCATTCACGTGTAAGCCCGGCGGAGATACAATCTTCGGCAAAATCATTCGCAAGGAGATTCCTGCATAAATATTAATTTAAGATGAAGCGGCATTGACTTGGATCATGTCCACATAGATACAGGTGAGATCGCTCTCACTCCCAAAGACACAAAGCTAATTCATTTGGTTTTCTGAGTTTGACTGTTTTCTGCCTGATGCTGCCTCGCTCTGTTTGAGGGATGTAGAGATTTAGTGATGAAATAGTGCCCTCCTGTGGAATAATTATGCACTATAACTCAGGAACTATATTAATTAAAATGTAAATCATTCATCATAGCTACATCATTGGATCCCATCTGTCTGTGGGCTAATAAAGTTGATAACCACTGTATAATAAACTATAAAACACAGGCATTGGCAAGATCCGCCAATAGGTTTTCACTGGAAGCAGGCAGAAAGACATAGCTTGTACTATTTTTCATTTTTTAATGAAGATCATTCTCTCTCAATTATCTAGAAAACAATTGCAATTAAAAAACATTATTTCACTTAGAATATTTACATATTAACAAGTGGCTGTGCAAAATGTACAAGATATTAATACATAATCTGCTTCAGGTGTTTCACTAAAAACAGTTCTCTGATAGAACATGGATAAAGGGAAAGATGTGTAACAGCTGCTAGGGGCGATGGCATTGAAAAGTATGTACAGTCTGAAAGGTTTCATCAATACCATCCAAAAGCTTAACAACCAACCAATTTGTATGCGCACTAAGAAATATAAAAAAGATAAAGTGGGCGTATGCCTCTGACCGACTGCTTGATTAAAAAACAGATCGTTCAGGGTTGCATTCTGTATACTCTGTCCATATTCTGCATTCCATCCCACATCGCCATGGCAGCTAGCAATGGCCTCCCTCCAATCACAAAGGCTATGTATTGCCAACTTTGCATCAAAGTCTCACTTTGCATTGTTGCATCAATTAATTAATGTAAATTGTTTTACATTACTCTTCTGAAAAAAAAAATATAGATTATATATCCATTTCTTCACACGGTCTACTGCTAAAAACCTACAATTTACAGACTGCTTCCATAGGATGTGTTTGTGTGTGTGTGAGTGTTTTCATTTACATGTACAAAATGTTATCAACAGACATGTTGACTAAATAAATAATCTTTATAAGTGATTAAAAACAAAGTCAAACACACAAGCACCTGGGAAGAGATGCTAAAACAGAAATCAAACGAGTCTAAAAAGTCAGTAGAAAATTGACTGATTGAGGAGGAGTGCTCCTGTTCGGTCATCAGAGTTCTGGAGAGTTAGAGATATATGATTCATATGGCTTATTTTGGCTGCAAGGCAGCTCGATGGAAGAGTAATATCAGTCAAATTAAAATAATCAAAATAATCCAGTAAAAGAGCACTAGAATGAATGACTATAAAATAGGAAAAATAAAACGTCTCCTCAATGAAATGCACAGAGTTTCTGTATCGTCAGGTATTTGACGTTACTCCTGCAGGTTTGTACATTTGTTGGTTAAACATGTTAAAAGTCCCCTAGCTGAGGATTTTTATAAAAAAAGTCTAATCATATATTGCATGAGGTTAAAGGATGTAAAAGCTAATGCATCTCCCTACTGCAAAACATAAGGATGTTTCCAGACCCAAAGGAGACCTCACAAATAAGAGCATTTCCCATCCAGGAGAGTGTATGGGAGGGGACCTGGTTGCCAGTAGCAGGTCTCTAACATAGAGAATGATTGAGGCCTCTAGTGGCCAAAAGGCCGTATTAGCATAGGCAGAGCCATTGGGGGCATCCACCATTTTAATGTGGTCAACTAGGTGGGACTTCAAACTTTATTGGCAGATCCCTCCTGGTGACCCTGTTGGAGTCATGTCCAACTGGGTCATCAGGAGGGATCAGCCAATCGTGAAGAAAATGTAATACTTCAAAATGGAGATTGCTTCAATGGAGCTGCCAATGCTGTCAGGCGCTATAATGGCACAGATACAAAGATGAGTCCTCTATCCATCTCTATGGTCTCTACATAACCGTGAGAGGCACCGTAAAGGAGAGGCCAGAAGAGCTAGTCTGATAGGTCAGACCCAACAACTCATTGTTTCACAGCTGCAACAGCCTGGCCTCTCTTGAGGAGGGGGTGTAGGGCTCAGCTGATGATTCATATTCCAGGTGTCATTGGTCTCTCTAGTCTAGGAGGTCATGATTCTAGGAGAGCACAGAAGAAGAGACGGTACCATCAAGTGTAGCTGGTCTATCTTGCCCTTTGAGGGAGGTGCTATAGGGAGTGTCTGGTCTCGGTCTGCTATAGGAAGAAGCATCAGGTGCATCAGAGTGACTTGGTTAGTCTCATTCATTTCTTGTCCCTTAGGAAAGTGATATTGGGCATGTCCGGTCTCCCTGTGTGTTATTTTAGGAAGCCTTTATAGAGCAGGTGTGAGCGGCTGGTCTCGCTCTCATTTTCCAGACAGAAGAGCAGGTCCCTGAGGTTGACCCGGGTGATGCGCTGGCGCTGAGGCCTGGAGCCTCCGCTACTGTACCCACCTGACGGAGAGGGACCAGAGTACAAATCCTGAAGAGAGAGAGGAGGGAGAAGGGAAGAGAGAGGTGGGGGGAGATAGAGAAAGTCCATGTTGATCTTCAAAAATGTGTATGATAAAGTGCTATCATCTAAAAGCATTGTTTTCTTTAAGATCCATTAGGATTCTGTCTCAGCCTCCAGTATTTATGCTGCAATAGTTGGTGTCGGGGGCTAGGGTCAGTCTGTTTTATCTGGAGTATTTCTCCTGTCTTATCTGGAATCCTGTGTGAATTTAAGTATATATTCTCTCTCTCCCTCTCTCCCTGAGCCCTAAGACCATGCCTCAGGACTACCTGGCCTGATGACTCCTTGCTGTCCCCAGTCCACCTGATCGTGCTGCTGCTCCAGTTTCTGTTCTGTCTGTGGCTATGGAACCCTGACCTGTTCACCAGACATGCTACCTTGTCCCAGACCTGCTGTTTTCAACTCTTAGAGACCACATTTACTCCTGAGGTGCTGACCTGTTGCACCCTCTACAACCACTGTGATTATTATTACTTGATCCTGCTGGTCATCTATGAACATTTAAAAATCTTGGCCATGTTCTGTTATAATCTTCACCCGGCACAGCCAGAAGAGGACTGGCCACCCCTCATAGCCTGGTTCCTCTCTAGGTTTCTTCCTAGGTTCTGGCCTTTCTAGGGAGTTTTTCCTAGCCACCATGCTTCTACACTTGCATTGCTTGCTGTTTGGGGTTTTAGGCTGGGTTTCTGTACAGCACTTTGTGACATCAGCTGATGTAAGAAGGGCTTTCTAAATACATTTGATTGATCAGGAGTCAATGATCCAATCTAGAGTACTGGTCTATGTTTGGCTATGATACTCTACCTCAGCCCCGGTTCCACTGACGGGGGAGTTCATTTTCCTTTTCTTCCTGGGGCCGATGGCTGCCAGGGCCGTCATGTTGGCCTCCTTCTGCCTGATCTGATTCAGTTCCTGCTGCTGCATCTAGAACACACACACAGAGGGAGTGATCAGGCATTACAATACAAGACTCCTGTGCCTGAAGACAGAGACACGTGACATGCTCACACATACCAGCGCCAAATGTAAATGAACATAGACACATAAAGAGTATGAGAAACACTACAATTCATTCACATACAACATGTTACACTAATGCTACACACACCATGTATACAGCTACACAAACCTGTACTCTTACCTCTTTAGCCTTCTGTTTAAGCCGAAGCTGCTCTGGGTCCTCTTGCCGTGATCGAGACTGGAGGAAGAACGAGGCACAGTATTCAGTATCAACACTACTGGCCCCTACATTATATGACCACTAGATGGCACAAACATCACTGCCTCTGGTGGAGAGTTAGTTACCTTAGCTGCCTTCATCAGGATCTCTCTCTCCTGCTCCTCCTTCCTCTGTTTCTCCATCTGATCCAGCTGCTCAAAGAACTTCAGCTGAGCTCGCACGTCACTCACCTGTTCACACTTATCATCCTCCTGTGGGGGGGGGAGAGAGAAAGGGGAAAGATAAATAATGAATTACAAGGGTTAAATGGTTCAATCAGATATTATCATTGGCATCATCAAATTATTTCAGCACTTTTTACAAACCCGCTGCAATGGGCACCAGCGAAGATGAAATACCAAACCACAAACTGGTTTTGACTAAATATAACATACAACTTGAACAGCTCATTAAATAACTTTACTAGTGAACCGCTTCCACACAAACACCCACAGAAGAGGTGTTCATTCACCTTGAAGGTGATGTTTTTCTGCTGCGCCACCACCGTCACTTTCTCCAGCAGGTTCTGCAGCCGATGCTGTGTAGCATGGGAAACGTAGTTGATCACCTCCGGCCCCAAGTCAGTCACCCCTAACCTCCTGCCTGTTACAACACAGGAGGACAGGAGATGTCAGATTTTAGGTACAGAATGTGTGTGTGTGTGTGTGTGTGTGTGTGTGTGTGTGTGTGTCTCACCTATCTCATGTACTCTCTGGGTTAGTGAGGAGGTGTGAAGGAAGGCCTCGTCTTTACAGGAGCGAGTCACCATGCCGACCACCTCAGAGTTGGTTGCCAGAATGCGGGCACTCTCCTCTGATAGGTTGACTCCAGCCATAGAGGCCACGTCATTTATGTCATCATCATCCCTGGATGGAGGGAGAGAAACTGTTTATAAGGCCTCATTTTCACTTGAAGAATTCCAAAATCATCTGATTTGTACATGCATGTCTATGTGTGTGTGTGTGTGTGTGTGTGTGTGTGTGTTTACTTGAAGGTTCCTCCTTCTGCCTCTTTCTGCCTGTTCTTCAGTACTACAGAGAGCATAGACTGGGGCCCCAGTGTTACCTTGGCCCCTGGTGCTAGAGCCTGCTTCACTACAGGAACTGAGAGAGAGGGAGAGACAGAGAGAGAGTGAGAGAAGAAAAGAGAGGGGGGGGGGGGCAGTTACATAACAGAGACACTATACCTTTATTTAACCTCCTAACCCTTTCACATTGTATATCAGAACTCAGAAATAAATAATTAACTTTTTCTTGGTAGAGTTGCTGTGAGCAGAAAAGCGAAGAGGACCTCAAGAGGAAGAGAGATGGAGGAAGAACACATTTCACAGATGGAGAGCTTTCCATGGGTCCCTCAAAACACCATCCATCAATACACTTGATCAATATAGCATGCAGTTATATACATATGTCACAAGGGGAAGTGTTTCAATATAGTCCCTGGTCAGTGAAGCCAGCAAGGCAAGCCAGGAGGACAGTGGACACACACACACCCACAGCAGCAGCACTTATCACATTACTGCTGTCTCCACTAGCTAATAGCAGCTGGCCACAGACAGAACCAATACACTTCTTTCGGTCTGTCGCCTTCGATCATGGACACTGCTAACTGGCATTGTTCACACTGTGTGTCTTTGTCCCAGAGCCTCACAGCCCAGTGGAAAAATACCTCACACAGGAAAGATTTCATCCTGCACAGGTGTCGTATCACATTCTACAATGATGGTATCAAAGCATTAAATAATACAATTAATAAGGTAATACAAAGTACTATTGGGCCCATAGTATATTTCATCTTTTGTATAAATGATATTTCTATTAGAGATGTTCATGTATGACGAGTACACAAACGCATGCATCAAACACAGGCAAAATGCAGATAGTCGATGTCCGCGCCCCAGCGGAAATCTAATTAGCATTGCCTCACAAGACACGTCTGAAGGTCCCTCGTACCAGTTGAAAAAAATTAATGGAAGTATACAGAACATTCTGAAGTATTCAGACCCCTTGACTTTTTCCACATTTTGTTATGTTACAGCCTTATTCTAAAATTGATGAAATTAATTGTTTTCCTCAGCAATCTGTACACAATACCCCATAATGACAAAGCAAAAACCAAGCCATGAGGTCGAAGGAATTGTCCGTTGAGCTCCGAGACAGGATTGTGTCGAGGCACAGATCTGGGGAAGAGTACCAAAACATTTCTGCGAACTGAAGGTCGCCAAGAACACAGTGGTCGCCATCATTCCTAAATGGAAAAAGTTTGGAACCACCAAGACTCTTCCTAGAGCTGGTCGCCCGGCCAAACTGAGCAATCGGGGGAGAAGGGCCTTGGTCAAGGAGGTGACCAAGAACTCGATGGTCACTCTGACAGAGCTCCAGAGTTCCTCTGTGGAGATGGAAGAACCTTCCAGAAGGACAACCATCTCCTCGGTAAAAGTGAGTGGCCCAGCCAGAGCCCGGACTTGAACCTGATCGAACATCTCTGGAGAGACCTGAAAATAGCTGTGCAGCAACGTTCCCCATCCAACCTGACAGAGCTTGAGAGGATCTGCAGAGAAGAATGGGAGAAACTCCCCAAATACAGGTGTGCCAAGCTTGTAGTGTCATACCCAAGAAGACTCAAGACTTTAATCGCTGCCAAAGGTGCTTCAACAAAGTACTGAGTAAAGTTTCTGAATACCCCCCCACCCCCCCGGCTTCGACAGGGCTAAGACTGTAATGGGATAAGAAGGGACACAGAAAATACAAAACACACACACCTGTCTGCAGCTGTCTGACCACCTGCGGCTGCCCCATGATAATGTGGCTGTGGGGCTGGCCTCGGAGCGTAACCATGGGTGACTGGGCCAGAGTCACCTGAGGCCTCGCCATTGCCCCCTGCTGCTGGGGCACCATCTACACAGAGACAGAGAGACAGAGAGACAGAGAGAGAGTCCAGAGAAAGAGAGAGAGTCCAGAGAAAGAGAGCAACCAGAGAAAGAGAGAGAGCGACCAGAGAAAGAGAGAGAGCGACCAGAGAAAGAGAGAGAGCGACCAGAGAAAGAGAGAGAGCGACCAGAGAAAGAGAGAGAGACGACCAGAGAGTGAGAGAGCGACCAGACGAGAGAGCGACCAAGAGACACCAGAGAGAGAGAGAGACCAGAGAGAGACCAGAGAGAGAGACAGACCAGAGAGAGACAGCAGAAAGAGAGAGACCAGAGAAAGAGAGATTGACCAGAGAAAGAGAGAGAGTGACCAGAGAAAGAGAGAGAGTGACCAGAGAGACCAGAGAGGGAGAGAGAGAGAGACACCAGAAAGAGAGAAAGAAACCAGAGAGAGTGAGAAAGAGACGCCAGAGAGAGAGTGAGAGAGAGACGCCAGAGAGAGAGAGAGAGACACCAGAGAGAGAGAGAGAGAGAGAGACACCAGAGAGAGAGACCAGAGAGAGAGAGAGAGAAAGAAAACAGAAAGCGAGAGAGGCCAGGGAGAAAGAAAGAGAGCAGACCTGAACCTTACTGTGCATGCTCAGGTATTTCCTTTTCACATTGTCCTTTCCAGCATGGTTCCAGCAACTAAGGTGGATGCGTAACCAGGCGATACACTTGGGGTCATCCCTCAACATAACATACAGTCATATAGACTTCCTATTACATTAAAACAACAAGGCACCCTACCCATACAATAGAGGAAACACTGAGTGGAGTATAGTTAGGATATAGTATACCAGGCCAGGCTTGCTATGAGGTGTCTGGGCCAGGCTGATGACAGGAGACTGGTGCATGGTCCCCATGGCCCCAGGGCTGCTACTGTTGAGACGGGATCTCTGTGCCGTGGCCGTGCCCCCCAGCACCACAGCAGTCAAGGCCTTGGAGGAGGCGGCAGGCTGGGCGCCAGCGTGAGGCAGCTGGCTCTGCTGGATGAAGGCTGCTGAGTCTGGGGTCATTTGACGCAGTGCAGGAAGACTCCTCTGGAGATGGGGAGGAAGAGCACAAATCATTCTCTCATCTACAGTATATTGCATAGTTGGCCACTTGTATTTATTTGGGTGTGTAGCTAGCTACATTAGAGAAGGGAAAAGCCATCAGTCTCACCTTGAGGAAAGGCACGAGATATGGCTGAGGAGAGGAGTTGAGCTCCCGGTATAACCGACTGGTGAAGTCCTCCGCTTCGATCTTACCCTCCTGCGGTTGTAGAAAAACAGACAATGTAGAAAGACAAAGTGAGAAAAATAGTGAGAGAGAGTGCAAGAGACAGACACATATGGCCAGACAGACAGGTATACCAGCAGGCTCTTGACTAACTCCTTGACGTTGGCTGTGGTCTCAGACGACTGCTTCCCGCTGGATGCCAGCTTGATCAGCGTGGACAGGAAGTTCTTACACTTCTTCACGTTCTCCAGGATCTCCTACACACACATATACACAAGTTAGGACCACTGCATGACTATTTAGGAGGTAGACAAATGCCGGAAGGAGAGAGTAGATGAGTGTTGTCTCACCGTGGTAGAAACGACCGTGGGGGCGCCTGGTGTCCCAGCAGCTCCAGGGGTCCCTGCTCTCTGGGTGACTGCTGCCGAGCAAGGCTGCACTGGAGCCTGACCTGGGGTTGCGGCCGCTCCACCCAGCATAATGGTGTTCTATAGGAGATGGGAAAGAGGAAGCAGGGTAAGAAAGGAGACTAAGGGGGAGATTGAAGAAAATTGAAGAGGGGGATGAGTTGTGTACCTACCGGTTGTAGTACAGGAGGCCTCTGGAGGGTGGTGGTGGCCTGGACGGTGGTCAGGGCCAGGGAGCCCTGCTTAGTGATGGTGGTGGTGGGGGTCACCTGACGGGACATCATGGGCGTCCCTGGAGCCTGCAGGACAGAGGAGAGGACAAGGGTTCAGGAGTTCACACTGTGATCTCTCCATCACTGTAGGGAAGAGATGATTAGTGTGTGTGTATGTACCTGTGCAGAGGTGATCTGGACAGGGGGACTGCTGGTGGGGGTGGCTGCCCGTGGGGTCATGGCGCTCTGGGACTGGGACTGCATCTGGGCCAGGGTCTGCTGGTGGATCATCAAAAGCTGCCCACTCTCACTGCGTACCAGCACCATGCCTGCACAGGGCATGGATGGGTCAGGGGTAAGAAGTCAAACAGGGGATATAGATCGACAGACAGACACTTACTTGCTAAATACAAATAACATTATATATCTTAATAATAACTATGGAAACACTTTGTTTGGTTAGAAAATACAGTGTTGGCCACTTGGCATAAAAGTGACAATAAAAAAAAATACTTATCACAACAACAACAAAAAACATTCAGCTCTCAGTGGAGAGCTTAACTAGAGCTAGCGTTGTTAGCCAGAACCTGTGAGACATGAAACTCCCACAGAAAATGTACCACATGCATGTAACTACGTTACATGATGTGCTATGGTGTCAGTGTGCCTATTGATCAAATCGGTCCATTGTATGTGTGCCAGGGTAGCCTGTGTGTGATTTTACAGGTGACACAAGTAGACAGAATCAGTAGAACATTCCCACAGGTCAATGTGCTCGTGGAGCATAAACAACTGACAGCAAAACACGCACGCACACACATGTACAGGGAGTTTTGTCTAATAAACAAACCAAAGGCGCAGCAGCTATGGCAACTGTAGCTGATATGACATCGCAAATGTTAACTACAAGTTTGCAACAAAGTTTCTGTTTCACAGAGAGTGTTGAAAAGAAACACTATGCTGCCAGCAAGCTACATTGTATCCTCTCTTGACTCACTGTGGCTAACTGACATAGGGTGAAGTCATCGTTAGTGGGACACTTTTTGGTAGATTGCTATGTAGACAGTCAAAATCAGTGTACCCCTACTCAAGCAATGTTTATTTCAATTAATTCATGTCTTATCTACATTTTAATGATGAAACAAGTTTACCATTTATTATTCAGTGGATGCTACATCCCCTAAAACAACATCAGAGCCCTACTTTTGATGAAGAGTCTTTCAATGCTAGTGGGACACTTTAGTAGATGAAGTGGGACACTATTTTCTCATTAAGAACACAGTGGCCCACTTCACCTGGCACTTGTTGTGAAATCATCAATTATACTTTGTAGAGGCTTATAGATAACACACCATCTGTATAAAAAAAAATATTTAGAAAAAGACAACCTTCGACTAGACCCTCTCAATGCCCTTGGAAAATATATTTGAGAACATTCTAAGCTCTTGGTGAAAATCGAACTAAACGGAGACGTCACTTTATCCCCCCTTTCATAAATTGAGCCGCTTTTCTATCCTCCCTTTCTTATGTCATTGTCCTTTCTTTCCTTTCCTACTCTTGCTTTTTCCAGCTAATTCTATCCACCGTCATCCTATGCTGTGTGCTAAATAGCGTCTAGAATCGATTTACAGATGTTAGGAACAACTAAAAAGAACATTTAATGTATTTTAGAATATCCAATGAGTGAATTTACATTTAAAATTGATTTAAACGTTTATTTTGTGCATTTTTAATAGCTGAAAATGTCCCTGTCCCACTATCCAAACAGTGGAGCACTATAAATCAGATATTCATAAATATTATAACTATTTACATGAATGGTTATTATATTTCAAAACACTACAATAACTATTCATTTTAACATGAAAAGCTAAATTGTTGAATTATAGTTGACAGAATGACAACCTTATCATTATAGTGCAATGTTTCCTATGTACAGCATGTTTCAACGGGTCACTCCATCTGAGAAACCTGACCACACACACCACCATGTCACACTCACCAAAACCATTTTTTCATGCACATAACACATTCAGCAACAACCAAATAACATGTGTTGGGATTGGGCTGCAAAATTATAGTACAGTTACAGTACCCTCAAAGAAATGTCCCACTAATGCTGAAGTCTCACTAACTGGCTAAAGTACTACATCACAACACCTGAGAATGAAAGTTACCTGGAGGGAGCTGAAAGTTTTGGATGTTTGAAGCGTTTTGTTGGGGTTGCGGAAGTCTCGGGGAGAACACCTGTGGCGCGATCGCCTTTATCCCACTAGGACAGGCTGCAATAGTCGATGGGATGGAGGTCCTCACATTTTGTAAAACCAGGCTTTTACCTACAACACTGGGGGCGGTCACTTGTGAAGTCGTTTGTATGGTCGTCTTTGGCGACTCCAATTTGTTGATTTGAGCTTCTGAACTTAAAGGGTGGGCAACGTTGACAGATCGTATCAGAACCGTATTATTACTCCCGCTCTGCGAGGTGACGGTTCCGGGGGTTTGCATAGGCGGCCTCACGAGCGTGACAGTGGGCACACTGTTTAGAACAGACAGCTGAGACGATATCACAGTTGAAGTGACAGCCTTGTGCATAACAGGTGTTTGAATGACTGTGCTGGAAGTTGAGGGTAAGATTACGTTTCCTTTGACCACCGAGCTCGGTCCGTTGTTGACAACCGCGACGGCGGGCACTGTGCTGCTTGCCGAGCTCACCAAAGCGGCAACACTTCCTGAATTATGAGAGTTTATCACAACGCTCCTTCCATTTAAAGTTTGTACAACAGCCGCCCCAGTTTTTCTGATCCCTGCTCCGTGATCGGGAACCACCGTCACCACACCACTGACTTCCCCAGTCTTGCTCGGACTGTGCCCGGCTGTCTTGCTCGAACCCGCCGCCGTCGTCCCGACCGCTGCATACATGGTTGAACCCTTGGACCTCCTACTATTAATGACAGCCCCTGGCACGCCAGTCCCTACAACAGAGGAAACCGATGAGGGATGCGAATATATATCAATTGAACATGTGTAGCTGTATAAGCAAGTTGTCAAATTGTTTGGCTAAAAGAGACGAAAACAGAAAAACAACGTGACCAGAATAAGCTAACCAGTCAGCTATCTTACCTGGTTTAGCAAGCTCTTGTGAAAGTCCCATTTCGCTGTCCTGGACATTGGAATTGCGACCTACAACTGAGTTGTCAATGTTATTTGCTGCAGCCTGGACCCTGACTGAAGAATTTCCACGACCCGATCCCGTGAGCTCAGACTCCAAAGATCCAACTAGATCACTGACTACTTCCTCGTCCACCTCTGTGTTGAAGAAAACATCATCCAGTAAATCAGAGCCCGCCGCCATCTTTACTCTGCTACACTCGCTCGTGAGACGCGTGAACCGATTGGATACTCCGTCACTGACATCGGATTCCAGCGTGCTCTGATTGGTTATTACTAGGTTTACCGTTTGGGATGAATTGTTACAATTTGCATTTAAGGAATCGCAGCCGGATGAGATCGCACGGCGAAAAATTGGGACGACAGTACAGACAGGGTTGCATTGGGTAGTTGTGCGGCTAGCGTTGCCAAATGGAAACGAACCACACCAGACGTCGATTATGTTACCATTTTTAATCATTATAGAGGAAATGGAGTGGATTTCTTTGAGTTTTTATTCTCGACTCAAAATGGCTGCGTTATTTTTCAGGCGGTCTGTCCTACAGCTGCTGTTACCATCCGCACGAGGGCGCGCATCGTGCGCTCGCTGCCGACTGTCAGAACTAGACAGCAAACTTCGTACCCACTGACTGACACTGACACATATGCAGGACAATAAAGCATCTGTCATTTATTTTGTTTTACTGCGTACATGTACCGGTAGCCTATTCATACGTTAGAGATTGATGTACCATGTGATATTTTAACTTTCACTGAGTATGCTGGTGCTATTGCCTCAAGAATGCGCTTGAGAGAGAATGTGTAGGCTAAATGTAATTTGTATAAAGTTGAATAAAAACATTATAGGCCTATACAATTATCCTATATTTCTTTTTGTTTCGGTAATATTGTATATTTGTTTTGATTAGCCTATTGATATTTAGCCTAGTTGGGCTTTGTAGCCTAGTTTGTAGGCTACAATAAATATTATAGAATTAAATTGCATTAACTCGGAATAGCATATTTGCAACGACACTTGGCCAATATGCATAGGCTATATGCCATCAATAACTGTTACATATAGATTATAGTTGATGAAGTTCCAATGTAATTTTATAATTTTTTTCAGAACATGCAATCCAACCATGACCCCTTGAGGCACAGGTGCACTTGTAAATGAGAAGGCGTGGCCCATGGCTCACCTTGGAGGGATGGTCCATAAATTCCCTCTAATGAGCCGCATATTGCCTTGCTGTCATGTGTATCACATTTAAATACAACGCAGAGATTAGGCTACTTAACGATTACTTGTTGCCATCAGTTCACCAGCACCATGAGCGTCGGGACTCCTTATATCGGCAGTAAAATCGGCTTGATTTCCAAAGCTCTAAATCGGTATGAGGGCATCTTATATACCATTGATACCGTGAATTCGACAGTGGTGTTGACAAAAGGTAAATTATGCGAGCGGCCAAAGAGACGCATATTCACTCTGACAGTAGTAGTAGTCAAAGAAGACCTGTTTGCTCCTAAAATAAGTGATTATGATCACATGTGGCATTACAAATAGATGTTGGAGCCCATACTTTAAAACACAGGGACAATGTGAGCAGTGGGATGTGAAAGTAAAGTTTCAAGATGGTCACTTAGGCCTACTGTTATTGTATTTTACCGGATAGTTTACTTGGTTTGTGTGTGCAGCTATGTCAATGGACTGCATAGTAAAAACATCTGATTTGGCCTGTCAATGAACTTCCATGATTTTGTCTTGTTCATGTGCAGTGAAGTCATTTGGATCAGAGGGCCGACCCACAGACAAGCCAACCCCCCCTAAAGATGACGTCTATGAGTACATCATATTCAGAGGAAGTGATATCAAAGACATCTCACTGTGTGAGCCTCCAAAATCCCACCATGGCCTGCCCCAGGACACTGCCATTGTGCAGGTAGGTAGGCTATGCTACTGACGCTGTGTTTTAGCGTTAAGAAACGTCAATCATCGCTTGCGATACTGCTTTTGAAACATATGGCCATTTCATCAGGGGAAAAGTCGATCAAATAATAAAGATACACTTACTGTAGCAGTTTTGCACAGCTCGATACAGCTATGGGTGCCTCCATCCAACAAAACTACACTTCCGCCACATTTCCAGAGTTGGCTTACACACAGGTGTTTGGAACACGCGAATTAGCACAGGTGGTCGCTCGGTGTTGTGTAATGAAAGCTAAAGTCCTTCTGCTTCCAATACTGTACCGCAAGCGACACGTTAATGTTCGGGGATCTTAATTAACAAAACACCCCCTACAGAAAACGTCTTCGTCAACGACTCTTATGTGTAATATAATTGAGTCATGATCAAGGGCTATGCCAAGAGCCCGTCCATGTAACAGTGTTTCGAGTAAATTATTTATCAATTTGCTGTATTCTTTCCTCGTTTTGGGGGGGGGGGGTTCAGTCATCACTCAGCACCTCAGCGTCCTCCTATAATCCAACTCCAGGACCAATTAGTCCCTACAGGATCCCATCGTATAACCAGCTAGCAGCCAACTATCTGCTCAACCAGCAGTATGCTGCAGCCCTTGGTCTGGGTGAGTCAGTGAATAACAGACAGGGAACTGTTGCATGATTCATGTTGCAACACTAATCATTTTAATGATAACATCCATTATCGGGTGCTTGTTTCCAATGATATAAAACCTCCCTCTTGGTCCTGTTCTACTCAGGTGGAACTCCAGGCCCTCAAGTGAGAAGGGGTCCTATGGTGGAGCAGGCTGTCCAGACTGTGCCTCTAGATGAGGCAGGGCAGAAGAAAGGCCAGAGTGTGTCTCAGGAGCAGCGCAGGGAGACCAGTAGGCCCATGCAGCGAGCTGCACGAGGGAGCCCACAGCCCCAGAGACACTCTGGACCAGGCAGTAAGCAGACTAGGAGCAAGCCGGGATGGGCTGGTGGTACTCCAGGCTGATATGGGGGGGGGCTCCTCTGTATTAACTTTATCCATTAAGGATGAAGAGAAATTCATTGTAGAATATGAAAAATAAAAAGGACCTGAATGTGTGTTCAGCTTTTGCATTGTAGAAGATGCACTACTTCCCATAGTACACATTTGCATAATGCCTGATTTTGAATTTAACTAATGTAATTTCACTTATTTGCTTTGGTTAAATTGTAGATGTAATAAAAAAATTACCCCTGTGGAAAAACATGCATTCATACTGTAAAACTGACTATGTAATGTGATTTGCAACTAGTTTTCTACCATCAGGTGGCTCCGATGTACAGCGTCGGCGTACAACTTCCCAATCCAATGATGAGAACAGGCCACCACCGAGGAGACAAGGTGACCCCCCCCCCTCTCTTTAGCTCTTGGGTCAGGGACAAATCTTATTTGATTTGGATGGTTGTATAGTAAACCCTTTTGTTATAGAATTTCTCATACCTTAGAATGAGTGACTTATCAAATTCTTTCCATTTTGTCCTGCAGGAGCTCGTAGGCCCAGGAATCGTAATCAGGGCCAGCTCCTTGTGAAGAGCTCCAAGCCCAGCACCCTCAAGTTTGAGTCAGACTTCGACTTTGATTCTGCAAACGCCCAGTTCAACAAGGACGAGCTAGAGCGGGAGATGCAGGATAAGTTGAACATCAAAGGTTGGTTGTATTAAAATAACCACATGTCCGTCACCATGTGAGTAATGGGCCTTTGTTCTTTGTACTGTAGTTGCAGGAACGTGGCAATTCGACCATGACTGATCATTCATTAGGCAACCATTAGCTCATTATTTGGCCATCACTGATTGGGGAAATTAATGCAAAAAGGGGACTTCTCTGCTGGAAATGTATCCTCTAATTTTTGTCTTTGGTATCATCTGCAAGCTTTTCAGAACCATGGTTAGTCATTGTTCATCCATGCTTGCATCTTCACTAGAAACAAAGGATGAAGAGAAGGCGAAACCAGGATTAGACACTGGTGAGAAGACAGCGGAGAGGGATCCATTTGGGCCCAAGTGCTACTATGACAAGGCCAAATCCTTCTTTGACAACATCTCGTCAGATCATAAATCCAGGTGAACATGTTTATTTTATAAATGTGCTCTAAAAGTGACTAACCTATCTATTATGCTGTCTGAGTCAATTTCCTGAATGCCACAATGCTAACGAAGATCTGACAATGTAATCTCTGTGCTTGTCTAATCATGTTACACTATGACCCAGACGCACTACCTGGGCAGAGGAGCGGAAGCTGAACGTTGAGACCTTTGGGGTTCCTGGCCGTTTCCTGAGGTTCCGTGGGGGCTACCGCGGCCGGAGAGGGCTAGGGTCAGCACAGCGCCGCCCCTCCCAGCGAACTGGGACTGGGAGGCTGTGAGGGTCAAGTAAGGACGTGCGTGTTTATTCAAAAGCCTGGGTATATATTGCTTGCAATTTGAGTCTAACCAGGCAAGGCTAGTAATGTATTTTTTCCCCTTTTTCTTTTTTTTTTTACCAAAATGTAACATTTTGCATTCCATTATTTTTCTCTGCCATCATGAAGTGTTTTGTAATGAGAATTTATTTTAGGACCCCACACCTGAATAAGTATATGAGAAGTGAAATGCATTGCTTTTTCTTTATTTTCTTTGAGCCTGAGGTACATTTTGGCTTTTGACATTGTTTTGAATTTGCCTGTGCTGTTAATCCTTTTCTGTATTCTGATAAATGGATGACATGCAAACTTCCTAAACTATTCAAGGGAACAATTTGAAGATAACTGGTGAGGGTAAAATACTTCATGGTATTGTAAATATTACTTAATATAATTATACATAACTTAATTAAAACAGACAATGCCTGCCAAAAGTATTGAATTCCCATGTATTGGTTTGTTTTCTATCATTTTGAGAAAATAAGTGTTCAATTGTTACAAATCTAATAAACATGGGAAATTGCTTAGTCACTTCTCTGTTCAATGATAGTAGGTGGATGTTGTAGTTTTTAAATGTAGACATTTATTCATTGCAAGAATAAGGTAAAATCTTAAGATTGCATGCGATCCATTAGGGCAGCAGTGTTTCTCAATCCATTCCATTGGGACTCCCAGGGTGGGAGCATTTGTTTTAGTCCAACACTAGTCTCAACACCCAGTACCTTGAGCACTGGAGTCAACCAGCACTACCATAGCCTACCTGATTCAACCAAACAAGAGCCTGCTGATTAGTCAAATCAGGTGTTTGTGCTGGACTAGAATAAAAATATGCAATCCTTGGGGGTCCCTCCAGCAACGGCTAGAGAAACGATGAGAAAATTCATGTAAACAATGAGATTCCTGATGCAATATTGAAGATGGACGACAAAGGCACATGTTTGTTTTGTCATGACTGGTCAAAGTGTTCATGTTTTCTTTTGTTTCTCTGTTTCAATAGCTGTGACATATTCCTCAATTTCCTCTTGGGCCAGCATCTATTTACAGTGGAAAATAAATAAGTAATTAGGGGAACATTTTAAGTTGCACTATTAGACAGGTGAGATACTCTGGATTTGCTGAGGTGTCACGATTTCAAACAGACCTTCATTGATTCATCCCGCTTCATAATGGCTAGCTCAATGTTCTTTCCCCCTGACTGGACAACCTGTGAACACAGGGTGCAAACTTTGATGGAGGAAAATCTGTGCTTTGTTTTCCAATCACTACATTGTTGCTGTCAAATGTTAGCGCTACAGTGGTGTAAGCCTCACTTCAAGTAGCGCTCTGATGGCAAGCTTAATGGTGTCTGTATCGGACTCCATATCCTCTTTATAGTTTTTCTCTAGAAACTCCCGAACAGTCTTGGCAGATCTTCCAATGGCATTTGCCTATGTACACAACCACATTTTATTTTTCAAATTGACGCATTTTATCAATGATTCAGATGTATGGGTCAGAAAAACACCCCTACCTTCCAGGCATGGTATGTTCCTGAGGGGTCTGTTTGGTACAGATGGGGTGTTCCATCAAAATCAAACCCCACAATGAGGGAGGAGATGCCAAAGGGCCTTCGCCCATTGCTTTGGGTGTAGCGCTGAAAGTCGGAATATATAGAAATGATGTATCCGCACATGTTGGGGTGGGTGGGTGGGTGTAAGGTACCTGTTTTATGCTGGAGATGTAGCGTGTGATGTACTCTACTGTCGCAGGGTCTTCTACTGTGAGCCTGTGACTCTGACACTCCACCCTGGCCCTGTTAACAATGATCCTGGCATCTGCGGTCAATCCTGCAGGCCATTGGATAAGGAGGAAGTATGTTACACCAATTAAACACCTCACCCAAATTGGTGAAAAATCAAATTGCTAAATTTCCGGAGTAACATTACATTTATCATTCAAAGTAGGCCTACAGTGCCTTAAGTATTTTCACCCCTTGACCTTTTCCAAATTTTGTTACAAAGTGGGATTAAAATGGATTGTCAACTATCTACACAAAATACTCATGTCAATGGAAGAAAAATGTTTTTATTTTTTAAACCAACAATTAGACAACTATTCAACCCCCTGAGTCATTACATGTTAGAATCACCTTTGGCAGCGATTACAGCTGTGAGTCTTTCTGTGTAAGTCTAAGAGCTTTCAACATCTGGATTATGCAACATTTGGCTATTAAAAATCATTTTCAAAATACTTCAAGCTCTTTCATTGGTTGTTGATCATTGCTAGACAACCATTTTCAGGTTTTGCCATAGATATTAAAATAAACTCCCCATTCCTTAATGACTACAAGCATACAAATCAAATCACATTTTATTTGTCACATGTGCCGAAATGCTTTTACAAGCCCTTAACAATGCAGTTCAAGAAATAGAGTTAAGAAAATATTTACTAAATAAATTAAAGTAATTTTTTTAAATCAAAAAGTAACAAGTAAATTACATAATAACGAGGCTATATAGAGGGGGTACCGTTACCGTGTAAAATGTGCGGGGGTACAGGTTAGTCTAGGTCATTTGTAAAGTGACTCATAACGTGATGCAACCACCACTGTTTGAAAATATGGAGTGGCACTCCGTATTGCATTGGATTTGCCCAAACATAACACTTTATATTCAGGATGAAAAGTTAACTGCTTTCCCACATTTTTTTCAGTATTACTTTAGTGCCTTGTTGCAAACAGGATGCATGTTTTGGAATATTTTTATTCTGTACAAGCGGCCTTTTCACTGTCAATTAGGTTAGTATTGTGAAGTAACTACAATGTGAAATCCCTGAGCAGTTTCCTTCCTCTCTGGCAACTGAGTTAAGAAAGACGCCTGTATCTTTGTAGTAACTGGGTATATTGATACACCATCCAAAGTGTAATTAATAACTTCATGCTCAAAGGGATATTCAATGTCGGTATTTTTTTTTACCCATCTACCATAAGGTGCACTTTGCGAGGCATTGGAAAACCTCCCTGGTTTTTGTGGTTGAATCTGTGTTGGAAATGCATTGCTCGACTGAGACCTTACAGATAATTATATGAGGTAGACATACAAAAATCATGTTAAACACTTATTGCACAAAGTCCATGCCATTTATGTGACTTGTTAAGTACATTTTTACTCCTGAACTTATTTAGGCTTGCCATAACAAAGGGGTTGAATACTTATTGACAATACATTTCAGCTTTTCATTTTGAATTAATTTGTAAAAACATTATTCCACTTTGACATTATGGGGTATTGCGTGTAGGCCAGTGCCAAATCTCAATTTAATAAATTTTAAATTCAGGTTGTAACACACAGTGGAAAAAGACAAGGGGTGTGAATACTTTTTGTAGGTACTCAAATAATGATGAAATCAATTATACCAGACATGGTAATTACATATTTGCAATCACCACTTGACTCCATCTGTGGTTTGGTGTGCACTATCCTATGTTTAAAAGTTACCTGCAAAGGCCATGAAGACATTGTCATCCAAGGAGCAGATTTTGCGCACCGTTCTGTCTTCTTGGAGCTTGGCAACAATTTTCTTCTCCACTCCTAGAACAACGACATTTTTCCCTCGCACTCCAACCTGTAAAAGAATTAGGCACAATTGATACAGTTGCGCCTGTTGGAGCTCAATTTGGTTCCCACCATGCACTTCTCTTTGATAGGCTACATTGTGGCATCTGTACAGTGCTTGACCCAAAAGCGATTTCAATATTTAAAGGGGTATTGCAGTCAAAAACATGATTCCCTATTTTTGTTTATATATATTTATTTTTTCCATACATACATATACACACATACATATATATATTTCCACAGGTTGTAATAATTATGTGAAAATTATGATAATGCACTTACAGTGTAAGAGGAGTTTGAAAAGATCCCTGGAAATTTCAGCTTGTTTGGCTGGGTGGGGTTTTTGGACAGCCTGGTTAAAATATACTAATAGCAAAGGGAGTTTGCCCTACTCTCTGCCAATAACAGTTCGTTTTCTAAGAAGCTATTTTTGTTTATTTTTAACTATTTTAATTTAAAACAATTACAGTAAGGTACTGTTACCCAGAAATTATTTGATATTGAGATTAAAAAAAAGGGAGCATTGGAAATGAATAAGAACATAACGTGAATCTATATGGTACTTACAGCAGTTGAACCTTTTTTGACCGCCTCCTGTGCGTAGTCCACCTGGAATAAGTGGCCATCAGGTGAGAACACTGTGATGGCACGATCGTAGCTCATCTTTCATTCAATTCACTTTTACATAAAATATTATTTCTGTGTCCTTGACTTGCCTTCGCTCTATAAACAAAAGTGAAAGTAATCAGACTGAAGGAAACAACCAGGCACGAGCTAGCGAGATACTATTGGGGCGTTCTAGCAGGTATTTGCATATTT
This sequence comes from Hucho hucho, assembly GCA_003317085.1. Taxonomy (NCBI): domain Eukaryota; kingdom Metazoa; phylum Chordata; class Actinopteri; order Salmoniformes; family Salmonidae; genus Hucho; species Hucho hucho. Next base: position 237,347 of record QNTS01001017.1, read on the forward strand.
CCGTTAGGGAACGATGCCTACTCTGTAAAGTACGATTGTGCAATAACTAAATTCGCCCTTGCATTCCTTCTAAACAACGCAATTTGGCAAAGGGTAAAATCTATCAAACTTTGTTCTCTCGGTTCGTAACAGATTCTAATTTTGGGAACAGAAAACTGTATTGAGAAAAATGAAAACATTTGCATAATGTCGGCCAAAATCCATCTTCTCGCACTGCCGGCCACTAGGCTTCCTCATCACCATATTTAGTAGTGAGTTGAAACGCCAACCGGGTGCTTCACACTTACACATCCGGTGAAATATCTGTATTATTGTTCTATCTGTGATTCTGTGTGGAGCAGCCAACGTCTGATTTATTGCGGCCATCAACCTGTCGTTATGTACGTTGGAGAGCAAGGGTAGTGAATCAAAAAAACACTCTACCACCGTTTCTAAACCCAGAGGCGCAACATCGAGAGACCGGGTAACGCTTGTGAAACAGACCAGGGCCCAGATTCACAAAACCTTCTTAAGAAGAAATTTCTTCTTAATTGCCATTTTTTCCTTAACTGTAGATTTATGAAGAAAGTTAATCTTGGAAATGTTGTTATGCTATTTTGTTTGTTTCTCCTTTAGCAAATGTTAAGAAGAAATGAGATTCTTGAAAAGAACATTTTTAGATTTCTTCTTAATTCCAAGATAGCTAAACCCTTGTCTTAAACTCAGGCAGTGAGAGAATAAGCGCATGAAAGCAATTGAACATGTTTCATTCACTCACAAAGTTAATCTGAAAGTTTAGGTATTGATTATTTTAAACCCAAGAACATGTTTTAGAACAGTAATCTCAGTAGGAAATATGCTAACATGATTGTCGGTTGCCTAGCAACAAACATTTTAAGAAGATTCTAACAAGATATTTGAGAAGTTTGTAGAAAAATCATAAAATCTTAAGATATTGTGGAGGAATTGCACTTACTAACTATCTTATCAACTTCTTTATTTTTCTTCTTAAGAAGCTTCTTAAGTTTTTGGGTATCTGGGCCCAGGACCTTTGGGTTTTGAGAAGTCAATGAGAGAAGTGAAAAATTCTTCCCTAGTTGTTATTTTTCTCGAAATCTAAAAGGTACAACCTAGATTCGAGCCAATCTCTTAGGTAGTTGAACATGTTATTACTCCAACCTCGTGAAAGTGACAAACTGATACATTTTCATCAAGAACAACTTAATCTTTTATTTAACAAGACAAGTCAGTTAAGAACAAATTAATATTTACAATGACAGCCAAACTCAGATGACACTGGGACAATTATGTGCCGCTCAATCACGGCCAGATGTGATGCAGCCTGGATTCGAACCAGGGACTGCAGTGACACCTCTTGCACTGAGATGCAGTGCCTTAGACTACTAATTTTGACAACTTGGACCCAGATTCACAAAACACTTATTACGCAAAAACTGAAGAAGGTTCTTAAGAAAAAAAATAAGAGGTTCATAAGATAGTTCGTAAGTGTAATTCCTCAACAATATCTTAAGATTTAATGATTTTCTCCCGAACTTCCCAAATATCTTCTTACAAATCTTCCAAAGATGTTTGTTGCTAGGCAACCTTTTTAGCTATCTATCTAGCAATGGCATGTTAGCATATTTCTTACTGAGATTACTATTCTAAAACTTGTTCTTGGGTTTAAAATAATCAATACTGAACTTTTCAGATGAAGTTTGCGAGTGAATTAAACATGGTCAATTGCTTTCATTAGCTTTTTTCTCTCACTATCCTGAGTTTAAGACAAGGGGTTAGTTATCTTGGAATTAAGAACATTTCCAATAACTTTATTTTTTATTACATTTCTTCTTAATTTTTTGTTTAAGTAGAAACATAAATGTCCAAAAACCTTTTTGACAAATTGCAAATTTGCTTAACTTTCTTCTTAAGTCTATAGTTAAGAAAATAAATGGCAGTTAACAAGAAATTGCTTCTTAAGGTTTTGTGAATCTGGGCCCTGCACCTGCGTAGTTCGGCGCGAAACGACCCGATTACGAGTTTTACACATTAGTTTAGCTAGTGTGATCGGGGATTTCTATTGGAGAAGCAGTTTTAGCAAAGAGAAACTAAACCAAGATTGTTAATCTGTGTCGTTCACAGTGGGCGCAAATGAAGCATAGTGAGCGGAACACGCGAGGAGGTCGGAAAAGCCAAGTACTAGCTAGTGAAATCCTATTGGCGTGTTGTAGCATGTATTTGCATATTTCCGTTAGGGATCGACTCGTCTGTGAAGTGCGCGTGTGTAAAAACTTAACAACACGATGTTTTACAACTTAGTACACTGTTCGTAACAGATTCTAGTTTGGGGAACAGAAAAAGGTATTGAGATCAGATGTCTCCTCGATGACAAAATTAGCATAATGTCGGCTCAGTTTCATCTAGTTCCACTCTCTCCCACTACCCGCGACTGGACTTTCTCTCACTACCATATTTGGTGGTGAGAACGTTCTAAACGGATGCTTCCTTCAGCTTTATTGCCATGTGACGTATCTGGGTTAACTCTTCTCTCTGTGGTCTTCTTACTGTACTGCCTTTGCCCCTACTACTGGGTTGTCTGGCTATATCGTAAAAATTAATGAAGGCAAAAATGAGCTTTTTGGTCTTAATTTAAGGTTAGGGTTAAGGTTAGGTTTAAAATCACATTTTAAGAAGACACATTTTAGAAATAGGCGGGGTTTATGACTTTGTGGCTGTGGTAACTAGTGACGACTCTACTACTGTGAGCAAATCAACTGCAGCCTATATCTGACTGGTTTATACCAAAAGAATACCGAGTGAGCGTCTCGATCAAGGCGAATCTTTTCATAGACATTATGGAACTCTCCATCTTTGCAACATCACCAAATGTAGAGTAAGATATCAATTTGCATCCAGGAGAATAATGTTGTTAATTCATCATTTATTTTCATGTTTGAGTAATCTAGGGATTCACGCACCCCTATGATTTTCATAAAATGGGAAACCTAACTATGTTATAGAGCGCTGCGCGCTAGATATAAGATACATATTACAATAAAAAGGAGCTTTTCATTGTTTAATTTCCAAATATCACAATGTCGGTATCATTTTCATCGGCGCGCCCAAGGAGCAAAGGGGAGGTGACACAACAAACTATACAAAAGGTAATGCTATTTTTTTTTCTCCATTCCGTCGTCAAATATGACATATTTTGTCGGCTTGAAGATCTTGCATAGTCAGTCCGTGTCAATGGTGGGAAAGTAGTGAACATCAGCACAGAGAAGGCAACTGGTACAGTAGAGCGAGCCAAAGAGCGAGGGGATGATATGACACTAAAAACAGATTGACATTACTTAAAGGCTACTTTTTGTTGTTGTTTCCGTGGCCCCCTAAAACTTCAGTGTGGCTTTCTTTGTAAGCTTATATAACGGCTACTATTTTATGCGTTAAAACATTAATGTTGACTAATAATAGAGCATAAACATCCTAGAAAAAAAGTTTGTCCGGAGTCTGACTGAAATATTGCTTATTCTGGTGCATGCCCTTCATATGATTTTTTTGTTAATTTTTTTATTGGATCAATATTGTATCCTTTGAACCATACTCCAAATTGTTACCATAAATTGCAAGCCGTGCCAGAGACGTGAGAGTAGCCTAGTGAGAATTATTTGGACAGCCAGTGGTAAGAGGCACGTGCACTCGATGAATGGATAGTATGACAGTGGCGACAGAGAGTGATTCATGGAAGGTGTGTGGATTACGGGACAGTTTGATTCTACGTGCAACATACTTGGACCTTTGTTAATCCTCGAAGGAACGAGGCAGGCATTGCATTAATTTAGGGTGGCTTTCAAATGTTTTAGGGCATCTGGAAGTATTTTAATCAAACACGGTTAGAGCGCTTAATTTGGATATGCGTACCGTAGTTAATAGAGGACAGCACAGGTTCTCCTTTCTAGTTTACTCTTGTTTTTTTGTCACTGATGACGGAATGAGTTGCAGGGAAAAAAAGAAACAATGGCTCCGTTCCACTGAAACAGTCTCTTCTGCAACGTTAATGATGCTCCAAGAAAAATATCCGACCTAGATAATTTTGTTGAGCAAGAAATACAAAAGTATGTGGACACCCAGTGGATTCAGGTATGTCAGCCACACTCGTTGCTGACAGGTGTATAAAATCGAGCACACCGCCATGCAATCTCCATAGACAAACAATGGCAGTAGAATGGCCTTACTGAAGAGCTCAGGGACTTTCAACCTGGCACCGTCATAGGATGCCACCTTCCCAACATGTCAGTTCGCCAAATGTATGCCCTGCTAGAGCTGCTCCAGCAAACTGTAAGTGCAGTTATTGTGAAGTGGAAACATCTAGGAGCATCAACGGCTCAGCCGCGAAGTGGTAGGCCACACAAGCTCACAGAATGGGTCTGCCGAGTACAGAAGCGCGTAGCATGTAGAAATTGTCTGTCCTCGTTTGCAACACTCACTACCGAGTTCCAAACTGCCTATGGAAGAAATATCAGCAAAATAACTGTTCGTCGGGAGCTTCATGAAATGGGTTTCCATGGCCGAGCAGCCGCACACAAGCCTAAGATCACCATGCGCAAAGCAAAACGTCTGCCAGAGTGGTGTAAAGCTCGCCGCCATTGGACTCTGTAGCATCTGGAGTGATGAATCACGCTTCACCATCTGGCAGTCCGGCAAACGAATCTGGGTTTGGTGGATGCCAGGAGAACACTACCTCCCCCAATGCAACTGTCAAGTTTGGTGGAGGATAGATAATGGTCTGGGGCTGTTTTTCATGGTTCGTGCTAGGCCCCTTACTTCCAGTGAAGGGAAATCTTAATTCTACAGCATTCAATGACATTCTATGCGATTCTGTGCTTCCAACTTTGTGGCAACAGTTTGGGGAAGGCCCTTTCCTGTTTCCTTTCCATGCCCAAAGCGAAGTCCATACAGAAATGGTTTGTCGAAATCAGTGTGGAAGAACTTGACTGGCCTGCACAGAACCCTGACCTCAACCCCATCGAACACCTTTGGGATGAATTGGAACGCCGACTGTGAGCTAGGCCTAATTGCCCAACATCGGTGTCCGGCCTCACTAATGCTCTTGTGGCTGAATGGAAGCAAGTCCCCGCAGCAATGTTCCAACATCTAGTGGAAAGCGTCCCCAGAAGAGTGGAGGCTGTTATAGCTGCATAGGGGGACCAACTCCATATTAATCCTCATGGTTTTGGAATGAAATGTTCGACAAGCAGGTGTCCACATACTTTTGGTCATGTAGTGTATATTGCGTTATCTTATGGCTGGTTATGACACCTACATAAGAGTGTAGGTGTCATTTATTCAAATAATTGTATTCCCTGCCAATAAGTTTTCTTTGGTTTGAAAGTTTGTTTAAGTCCTTTGTTGTAATGAATTCTTTACAGTCATGTTTTTTTCATCATATTTTAATTAACTTGTAGAAAATACACTTGACACTGTCATGAAGCATTACGACAATCCTGTGTCACTTTACTTGGACTAAGAAAATACACTTTATGACACTGTCAAGAAGAATTATAACCATCCTGTGTCACTTTACTTGGACTAATAAAATACACTTTATGACCATCATAATCATATAAGCCAGATAGGCCTATCACGTACATGCCCTTATATCAGTCATCAGTTAAGAGGGTGCCTTGTCCTTCTCCTGACATCTGCTCCTGTATTCATTCCAGTCAGCAGCAACAGAGCATTGGGGTAGGTGCATGTCTGACATCAATGTGTGAGCAATTACAATGATAATTAACAAAATGTTATACAACATAAACAGACTGTTGACAAGTAGGCTATGGTGTAATGGAATGTTTTGCCTTGTGTGATAGGTTTGGTGGGTTTTTACACTATTATGTAGGTGTCATAACCAGCCATAAAATAACGCAATATATGTCTAAATTTAAATATATATACATATGTGTCATGACAGTGTTATGACCATATTATAACAGGCTATGCCAGCTGTTATGACATATTATGGCACGTTATCACCGTGTCATAACATGTTATGACGCTGGGTGTCAAGTGAAGTGTTACCCTTTTTTTTTTTTACCTCCCCAAGATGCTGGATGAAAATCACCATCTGATACAATGTATAATGGATTACCAGAGCAAAGGAAAAACAGCAGAATGCACACAGTAGGTGTCACATCTGTCCTCATAGGCCTACTGTTGTGCACAGCTGCATGTTATAGGTTACTGTATAGCAGATGTTTGCCTGGAAACCCGACGTTGAATTGCATTGAATTCCACTTTGGGCAGAAATTAGTGTTTGCATCAGGAAAGTTTCCTTTCCTGATGTTGAATAAAATTATATTTTAACATACTTTACCGGTTGTCCGTGCGGTTGGTCCTTTTGGCGGTAGGAATGTGAGACAATATATCCACAGGAAAGTATAATTACATAAACTTTTCAAAGTTCTGATGAATTAATGAATTACATTTTATTTTCGTGTCAAATCGCCAGTTGGCAACCGATCCCTTATGGGATTAATTGACACATAAACAAACATTACAATAATTAACTGTGATAATTCAGTGATAATTGTTCTTCCGCTGTTCTCTGCAGTGCGCATCGCATAAAAAGGTTATCCACACAATAATTATATACCTAGAGCAGTAAAAAATATACATACACATACCTGTCACGCCTGCTCCCGCTCCCCAGCAGTACGCACTCCTGCCACCATCATTACGCACACCTTCCTTCCCCCCGTCACGCACATCAGCGATTATTGGATTCACCTGGACTCAATCACCTCTGTCATTACCTCCCCTATATCTGTCTGGTTCCCCGCTCTGTTCCCTGCTTCAGCATTAATTGTCGTTTGTCGTTTTGTACCTGTGTGCTGGCTTTCCAGTTGGTGGTGACCTCGGGTCCGGAGGCCGCCACCGATGGAACCGGAGATGTCTAAGCCAGCCTGTCGGGCTGTCACGCCCTATCTGGCTCGAGAGGTTTCTTGCCCCTGTTGGCTCGGAAGGCGCCCATCCCACGTCAGGCCTCAGCCGGATCGTCAGGGTTTTACGTCCAGCCGGCTCGTCAGGCTGCTATGCCTCAGCCGGATCATTGGGCTCCCACACCTCAGCGGGATCGACAGGCTTTCCCGCCCCAGCTGGATCGTCGGGCTCCTATGCCTCAGCTGGCTCGTCAGGCTCCCATGCCTCTGCCGGTTCGTCGGGAGTTTACGCCCAGCCGGCTTGTCCAGCGCCCGTGCCTCGGCCGGCCCGTCAGGCTCGCCCAGGTGGGACGCCGGGTGGTGCCCCTAGAGGGGGGGTACTGTCACGCCTGCTCCAGCTCCCCCTCCCTGGCGCTCGAAGGCGCCAGGCTTCCCAGCTTTACGCACTCCTGCCACCATCATTACGCACACCTGCCTTCCCCCCGTCTCATCTCTGGCATCGGTCCTTACACATACCCATAAATACATACATACATATACACATAGATATACATACACACATTCATAAGTACAGTGGCTTGCGGAAGTATTCACCCCCTTGGCATTTTTCCTATTTTGTTGCCTTACAACCTGGAATTAAAATAGATTTTTTGGGGGGTTGTATCATTTGATTTACACAACATGCCTACCACTTTGAAGATGCTAAATATATTTTTAGCATCTTCAAAAAAAAAGAAACAGAAAACTTGAGCATGCATAACTATTCCCCCCCCCCCTCCAAAAGCAATTACAGCTGCAAGTCTCTTGGGGTATGTCTCTATAAGCTTGGCACATCTAGCCAATGGGATTTTTGCCCATTCGTCAAGGCAAAACTGATCCAGTTCCTTCAAGTTGGATGGGTTCTGCTGGTGTACAGCAGTCTTTAAGTCATACCACAGATTCTCAATTGGATTGAGGTCTGGGCTTTGACTAGGCCATTCCAAGACATGTAAATGTTTCCCCTTAAACCACTCGAGTGTTGCTTTAGCAGTATGCTTAGGGTCATTGACCTGCTGGAAGATGAACCTCCGTCCCAGCTTAAATCTCTGGAAGACAAACAGGTTTCCCTCAAGAATTTCCCTGTATTTAGCGCCATACATCATTCCTTCAATTCTGACCAGTTTCACAGTCCCTGCCAATGGTGTCTCGGGGTGATGAGAGGTGTTGGGTTTGCACCAGACAAAAAGCTAAATTTTAGTCCCATCTGACCAGAGTACCTTCTTCCATATGTTTGGGGAGTCTCCCACATGCCTTTTGGCGAACACCAAATGTGTTTGCTTATTTTTTTCTTTAAGCAATGGCTTTTTTCTGGCCACTCTTCCGTAAAGGTCTGTGAGTTTTGGTGTGCGGCCCTCTCTTGGCAGGTTTGTTGTGGTGTTGTGGTTTGTTGTGGTCCCTGACCTGTTTGGAGAGCTCCTTGGTCTTCATGGTGCCGCTTGCTTGGTGGTGCCCCTTGCATTGTGGTGTTGCAGACTCTGGGGCCTTTCAGAACAGGTGTATATATACTGAGATAATGTGACAGATCATGTGACACTTAGTTTGCATACAGGTGGACTTTCTTTAACTAATTATGTGACTTCTGAAGGTAATTGGTTGCACCAGATCTTATTTAGGGGCTTCATAGAAAAGGGGTGAGTACATACGCACGCACCACTTTTCCGTTAGTTATTTTTCATTTCACTTCACCAATTTGGACTATTTTGTTTATGTCCATTACGTGAAATCCAAATAAAAATCCATTTAAATTACAGGTTGTAATGCAACAAAATAAGAAAAACGCCAAGGGGGATGAATACTTTTGCAAGGCACTGTACATATATATATTTATACACCTACATATACATACAGTGCATTCGGAAAGTATTCAGACCCCTAGATTTTTTTCACATGTTGTTACTTGTAAAATTGATAAAATAGTTTTTTTTCCCCTTCATAAATCTACACACAATACCCCGTAATGACAAAGCAAAAACAGGTTTATAGAATGTTTTGCTAATGTATTAACAATACACAACTTATATCACATTTACATAAGTATTCAGACCCTTTACTCATCACTTTGTTGAAGCACCTTTGGAAGAGATTACAGCCTCGAGTGTTCTTGGGTACAAACTTGGCACACCTGTATTTGGGGAGTTTCTTCCATTCTTCTCTGCAGATCCTCTCAAGCTCTGTCAGGTTGGATGGGGAGCGTTGCTGCACAGCTTTTTTCAGGTCTCTCCAGAGATGTTAGATCGGGTTCAAGTCCGGGCTCTGGCTGGGCCATTCAAGGACATTCAGCGACTTGTCCTAAAGCCACTCTTGCATTGTCTTGGCTGTGTGCTTAGGGTTGTTGTCCTGTTGGAAGGTGAACCTTCAAACCAGTCTGACGTCCTGAGCGCTCTGGAGCAGGTTTTCATCAAGGATTTCTCTGTACTTTGCTCCGCTCATCTTTCCCTCGATCCTGACTGGTCTCCCAGTCCCTGCCGCTGAAATTCTTGGTTTCATCAGATCAGAGAATCTTGTTTCTCATGATCTGAGGGTCCTTAAAACTTCTTAGGGAGCAGTGGGTCACAGGCACCCCACCTGCGACATCTTCCACAAAAATGCAGAGCGCCAAATTCAAATGACAAAAGTAGTAATTTAAAACATTTATGAAAATGCAAATGTTGCAGACTGTTCAAAAGCTTAGAATCTTGGCAATCTCACAGCCTTGTCAGATTTCAAAAAGGCTTCACGGCGAAAGCATAACATTTGATTGTCTGATGACAGCGCCCCGCATATTTTCTGTATTAGCATAATAACATAACCAGATGGGTGTCACAAAACTCAGAAAAAGCGATAAAATAAATTGCTTACCTTTGAAGATATTCTTCTGATGGCAATCCGAAGGGTCCCAGCAACACAATAAATGTTCCTTTTGTTCGAAAAAGTCCCTCTTTATATCCATAAATCTCCGTTTGGTTGGCGTGTTTTGTTCAGAAATCCACCGTCCACTCGTCCAATATAAAAGACATAGAGACTGTTAACAATATACCTATAAACTTTGTCCAAACAACTCAAACAACGTTTCTAATCGATCCTTAGGTACACTAATATGTATATAAATGATAATATTTCACACTGATAATATCCTGGGCGATAGAAAAGTAAAAAACCGAGTTGCGCGCTCACGGTCCCGTGCGTAAAAGAGAAAAGTCACTTCCTCACTCCACTTGCCAATTCTTGTCTTACTCCTCGATTTTTCAAGATAAACGTATGAAACCTTGTCTAAAGACTGTTGACATCTAGTGGAAGCCATAGGTACTGCAACCTGGGAGCTGGATTCCAGTATTTCCTATACCAAGTCAATGGGAAAAGAGGCACCTCACATAATCACATTTTTCCGGATGGATTTTCCTCGGGTTTTGCCTGCCAAATCAGTTCTGTTATACTCACAGACATTATTTTAACAGTTTTAGAAACTTCAGAGTGTTTTCTATCCAATGCAACTAATTATGTGCATATCCTAACTCTGAACACTTCCGCCGCTCCCTAATAGGTTTTAAGGTGCCTTTTGGCAAACTCCAAGCAGGCTGTCGTGTGCCTTTTACTGAGGAGTGGCTTCCGTCTGGCCACTCTACCATAAAGGCCTGATTGGTGGAGTGCTGCAGAGATGGTTGTCCTTCTGGAAGGTTCTCCCATCTCCACAGAGGAACCCTGGAGCTCTTTCAGAGTGACCATCGGGTTCTTGGTCACCTCCCTGACCAAGGCCCTTCTCCCACGATTACTCAGTTTGGCCGGGCGGCCAGCTCTAGGAAGAGTCTTGATGGTTCCAAACTTTTTCCATTTAAGAATGATGGAGGCCACTGTGTTCTTGGGGACCTTCAATGCTGCAGAAGTATTTTGGTACCCTTCCCCAGATCTGTGCCTCGGCACAATCCTGTCTCGGAGCTCTATGGAAAATTACTCTGACATGCACTGTCAACTGTGGGACCTTATATAGACAGGTGTGTGCCTTTCCTAATCATGTCCAGTCAACTGAATTTAACACAGGTGGTACCACAGTCTCAACGTCAACAGTGAAGAGGCGACTCCGGGATGCTGGCCTTTTAGGCAGAGTTCCTTTGTCCAGTGTCTGTGTTCTTTTACCCATCTTAATCTGTTCTTTTTATTGGCCAGAGTTATTTGCAACTCTGCCTAGAAGACCAGCCTCCCGGAGTCGCCTCTTCACTGTTAATGTTGAGACTGGTGTTTTGCGGGTACTATTTAATGAAGCTCCCAGTTGAGGACTTGTGAGGTGTCTCTTTCTCAAACTAGACACTCTAATGTACTCTTGCTCAGTTGTGCACTGGGGCCTCCCACTCCTCTTTCTATTCTGGTTAGAGCCAGTTTGCGCTGTTCTTTGAAGGGAGTAGTACACAACATTATACGAGATCTTCAGTTCCTTGGCAATTTCTCGCATGGAATAGCCTTCATTTCTCAGAACAAGAATAGACTGATGAGTTTCAGAAGAAAGTTATTTGTTTCTGGTCATTTTGAGCCTGTAATCGAACCCACAAATGCTGATGCTCCAGATACTCAAATAGTCTAAAGAAGGCCAGATGTATTTCTTCTTTAATCAGAACAACAGTTTTCAGCTGTGCTAACATATTTGCAAAAGGGTTTTCTAATGATCAATTAGCTTTTTAAAATTATAAACTTGGATTAGCTAACACAACGTTCCATTGGAACACAGGAGTGATGGTTGCTGATAATGGGCCTCTGTACGCCTATGTAGATATTCCAATAAAAATCAGCCGTTTCCAGCTACAGTAGTCATTTATAACATTACCAATGTCTGCACTGTATTTCTGATTAATTTGATGTTATTTTAATGGACAAAAAAAATGCTTTTCTTTAAAAAACAAGGACATTTCTAAGTGACCCAAACTTTTGAACGGTAGTGTATGTAAATAAGGTATTTCTGTTTTTTATTTTTAATACTTTTTCAAAATTTCCTTAAAACCTGTTTTCATTTTGTCACTATGGGGTATTGTGTGTAGATTTAAGATGATATTTTAGTTAATCAACTTCAGAATAAGGCTGTAACATAACAAAATGTGGAAAAAGTCAAGGGGTCTGAATACTTTCCGAATGCACTGTACATATACACATACAGTTGAAGTCGGAAGTTTACATACACCTTATCCAAATACATTTAAACTCAGTTTTCCTGACATTTAATCCTATTAAAAAATCCCTGTTTTAGGTCAGTTAGGATCACCACTTTATTTTAAGAATGTGAAATGTCAGAATAATAGTAGAGAGAATGATTTATTTCAACTTTTATTTCTTTCATCACATTCTCAGTGGGTCAGAAGTTTACATACATTCAATTAGTATTTAGTAGCATTGCCTTTAAATTGTTTAACTTGGGTCAAACGTTTCGGGTAGCCTTCCACAAGCTTCCCACAATAAGTTGGGTGAATTTTGGCCCATTCCTCCTGACAGAGCTGGTATAACTGAGTCAGGTTTGTAGGCCTCCTTGCTCGAACACGCTTTTTCAGTTCTGCCCACAAATTGTCTATAGGATGATTTCAGGGCTTTGTGATGGCCACTCCAATACCTTGACTTTGTTGTCCTTAAGCCATTTTCCACAACTTTGGAAGTATGCTTGGGGTCATTGTCCATTTGGAAGACCCATTTGCGACCAAGCTTTAACTTCCTGACTGATGTCTTGAGATAAATTTTCCTCCCTCATGATGCCATCTATTTTGTGAAGTGCACCAGTCCCTCCTGCAGCAAGCACCCCCACAACATGATGCTGCCACCCCCGTGCTTCACGGTTGGGATGGTGTTCTTCGGCTTGCAAGCCTCCCCCTTTTTCCTTTAAACATAACGATGGTCATTATGGCCAAACAGTTCTATTTTATTTCCTCAGACCAGAGGACATTTCTCCAAAAAGTACGATCTTTGTCCCCATGTGCAGTTGCAAACCGTAGTCAGGCTTTTTTATGGCGGTTTTGGAGCAGTAGCTTCTTTCTTGCTGAGCGGCCTTTCAGGTTATGTCGATATAGGACTCGTTTTACTGTGGATATAGATACTTTTGTCTGTTTCCTCCAGCATCTTCACAAGGTCCTTTGCTGTTGTTCTGGGATTGATTTGCACCTTTCGCACCAACCGACTTTCCAAAACTATAGTTTGTTAACTAGAAATTTGTGGAGTGGTTGAAAAATGAGTTTTAATGACTCCAACCTAAGTGTATGTAAACTTCCCACTTCAACTGTACATGCATTGTCGATTTTTGTATGTAAAATTTGGTGGAGCAAAAGAAACAAGTGGGATGCATGCCGGCAAAGCCACTACACAGCACAACACTAAACAATACATGAATTGCACTATAACGGTGACAAACGGTGCCCACAAACGGCTAGGGCCTACATAAAGCTGTCCCAACATCAGTCCCAAAGTCTTACCACTGTTACACCTGGCTATCAGCGGAGCCTTGTCTGGCAACAAAACAGTTAATTCAGCTTCATTTACTGTCTTTAAAAAAGGCTGATTTGCTTAAACAAATGTCGTTTCTCATGACAATTGAGATGTACAAACTATGGCATAAGGGGACGACAAACGGATAAGAGGCAATCCATAATTTCAATGAAGACATTAATGAGCGAGCTAGGACGGACATAGTCAATATAACTATTTGTTTAGCGCTTTTGAAATGTACAGCGACAGAATTCAGAACATGGGCCGTTCTTACAGTGTGCTCCTTGTACACTAAGTCAGAACCGTAGGATAAATAACGGGGGCATATAAGCAGACAATGAAAGCTCTTACAATATTCTATGTTTACATTTCTCTAAAACAGGTTAAAGGCTACATGTGCACCACCAAGTCAGAACAGTAGGCGAAATTAAGAGGGGTAAATAGACCAAATTATTAGGGTGAGGCACATGAGCTACTAACATCTTACTACACAACATACACTTAGTATTACTTTCTTAGCTACAGTATACATATCTCCCTGGCATATTACATCATTTATGCAGTAGCATACAATACATTTTTGGACTTGTTGCACACGCTCACTTGAACAGGAAGGTGGCGCGGCTGTCCTTTGTGGGCAAATTTTATCATCCAAGACTGGCATTCTCTGGATTTATGGTGCTTTCAAAACAACTGGGAACTCTGAAAAAAACATGGTTGAATCATGATGACGTCACTGATCTTCAGGTTGTAGCTCTCGAAGAGGCCTGATTTACAATTCCGAGTTGGATGAAAGTTCAAAACGTATTTTCCCAGTCGAAGCTTGTTTATTCCCGGCTTCCCAGTTGTCTTGAACTCACTGAAGTCAAATTTTCGCAGTTCTGAGTTAACAGTTGTTTTGAGCGCAGTACAAATCATGCTTCATTGACAGAATGGCCAATGTTGAATGTTTATCGTTTTCAATTTGCGATTTCCAAGTTGTTGTGTAATGTTTATGGCCGATGACCACCGATACATTTTATCTATGATTTCTCTTCATTATTTCTCTTCAATGATTAAAAATGATTTGCCAGTAGGTTGTCGACTTGATTCATGATGATGACTGCTAGCTAAGATTTTGAAAGTATGATGTTGACATGAAAGCTACTCTAGATACAGTGGGGAGAACAAGTATTTGATACACTGCCGATTTTGCAGGTTTTCCTACTTACAAAGCATGTAGAGGTCTGTAATTTTTATCATAGGTACTCTTCAACTGTGAGTGACGGAATCTAAAACAAAAATTAGTATGTCAGTACGTTCCGTCTATTGTCCGTGACCAGTTGATCTATTGGGCCCACACATCACCCTCCTCTGGTCATCCAGGGATTGGGCGGACGGTGCGCTGTCTGACAGGGAAGTACTGGTGGCCCACCTTGGCTCGGGATGTGAGGGTTTATGTTTCCTTTTGCTCGGTGTGCGCTCAGTGTAAGGCTCCTAGACACCTACCCAGAGGTAAGCTACATCCCTTACCCGTTCCACAACGGCCTTGGTCACAACTGGCGGTGGATTTTCTAACGGATCTTCCTCCCTCACAGGGAAACACCACGATCCTGGTCGTTGTGTATCGTTTCTCCAAGTCCTGTCGTCTCATTCCTATGCCCGGTCTTCCTACGGCCCTACAAACTGCGGAGGCCCTGTTTACACACGTCTTCCGGCACTACGGGGTGATTGTTTATTTTAAGCCGTTTTCATTCCGGCTGGTGCGTTTTATTTATGCCTCACCTATTTGCGTTTGGCAAAGTGCTTTGTATTACGCGGTTAGCGTTTTGTTCGTTTGATTCATTGAGTAAAGTGCTTTGCTCACACAGTCCTGTTCTCCTGCGCCTGACTATTCATG
>QNTS01001017.1:258742-318869 GCA_003317085.1 Hucho hucho
TCACAAGGTTTTCACACACTGTTGCTGGTATTTTGGCCCATTCCTCCATGCAGATCTCCTCTAGAGCAGTGATGTTTTGGGGCTGTCGCTGGGCAACACGGACTTTCAACTCCCTCCAAAGATTTTCTATGGGGTTGAGATCTGGAGACTGGCTAGGCCACTCCAGGACCTTGAAATGCTTCTTACGAAGCCACTCCTTCGTTGCCCGGGCGGTGTGTTTGGGATCATTGTCATGCTGAAAGACCCAGCCACGTTTCATCTTCAATGCCCTTGCTGATGGAAGGAGGTTTTCACTCAAAATCTCACGATACATGGCCCCATTCATTCTTTCCTTTACACGGATCAGTCGTCCTGGTCCCTTTGCAGAAAAACAGCCCCAAAGCATGATGTTTCCACCCCCATGCTTCACAGTAGGTATGGTGTTCTTTGGATGCAACTCAGCATTCTTTGTCCTCCAAACACGACGAGTTGAGTTTTTACCAAAAAGTTCTATTTTGGTTTCATCTGACCATATGACATTCTCCCAATCCTCATCTGGATCATCCAAATGCTCTCTAGCAAACTTCAGACGGGCCTGAACATGTACTGGCTTAAGCAGGGGGACACGTCTGGCACTGCAGGATTTGAGTCCCTGGCGGCGTAGTGTGTTACTGATGGTAGGCTTTGTTACTTTGGTCCCAGCTCTCTGCAGGTCATTCACTAGGTCCCCCCGTGTGGTTCTGGGATTTTTGCTCACCGTTCTTGTGATCATTTTGACCCCACGGGGTGAGATCTTGCGTGGAGCCCCAGATCGAGGAAGATTATCAGTGGTCTTGTATGTCTTCCATTTCCTAATAATTGCTCCCACAGTTGATTTCTTCAAACCAAGCTGCTTACCTATTGCAGATTCAGTCTTCCCAACCTGGTGCAGGTCTACAATTTTGTTTCTGGTGTCCTTTGACAGCTCTTTGGTCTTGGCCATAGTGGAGTTTGGAGTGTGACTGTTTGAGGTTGTGGACAGGTGTCTTTTATACTGATAACAAGTTCAAACAGGTGCCATTAATACAGGTAACGAGTGGAGGACAGAGGAGCCTCTTAAAGAAGAAGTTACAGGTCTGTGAGAGCCAGAAATCTTGCTTGTTTGTATGTGACCAAATACTTATTTTCCACCATAATTTGCAAATAAATTCATTAAAAATCCTACAATGTGATTTTCTGGATTTTCTTTCCTCATTTTGTCTGTCATAGTTGAAGTGTACCTATGATGAAAATTACAGGCCTCTCTCATCTTTTTAAGTGAGAGAACTTGCACAATTGGTGGCTGACTAAATACTTTTTTGCCCCACTGTATAACACATATGGAATCATGTAGTCACCAAAAGTGTTAAATATTTTATATTCTTCAAAGTTGCCAACCTTTGCCTTGATGACAGCTTTGCACACTTTTGAGGAATGCTTTTCCAACAGTCTGGAAGGAGTTTCCACATATGGTGAGCACTTGTTGGCTGCTTTTCCTTCACTCTGCGGTCCAGCTCATCCCAAACCATGTCAATTGGATTGAGGTCGAGTGATTGTGGAGGCCAGGTCATCTGATGCAGCACCATCACTCTCCTTCTTGTTGGTCAAATAGCACTTACACCGCCTGGAGGTGTGTTTTTGGTCATTGTCCTGTTGAAAAACAAATGATAGTCCCACTAAGCGCAAACCAGATGGGATGGCGTATCGCTGCAGAATGCTGTGGTAGCCATGCTGGTTAAGTGTGCCTTGAATTCTAAATAAATCACAGACAGTGTCACCAGCGAAGTACCCCCACACCATCACACCTCCTCCTACATCCTTCATGGTGGGAACCACACATGTGGACATAATCCGTTCACGTACTTTACGTCTCACAAAGACATGGCGTTTGGAATCAAAAATCTCAAGTTTGGACTCATCAGACAAAAGGACAGATTTCCACCGGTCTAATGTCCATTGCTCGTGTTTCTTGGCGCAAGCAATTCTCTTCTTATTATTGGTGTCCTTTAGTAGTGGTTTCTTTGAAGCAATTCAACCATGAAGGCCTGATTCACACAGTCTCCTCTGAACAATTGATGTTGAGATGTCTCTGTTACTTGAACTCTGTGACGTATTTATTTGGGCTGCAATCTAATGAACTGATCCTCTGCAGCAGAGGTAACTCTGGGTCTTCCTTTCCTGTGGAAAGGAACTGGCTCATGAGAGCCAGTTTCATAATAGCACTTGGTTTTTGCGACTGCACTTGAAAGTTCTTGACATTTTCCGAATTGACTTACCTTCAAGTCTTAAAGTAATGATGGACTGTCATTTCTCTTTGCTTATTTGAGCTGTTCTTGCCATAATATGGACTTGGTCTTTTGCCAAATAGGGCTATCTTCTGTATACCACCCCTACCATGTCACAACACAACTGATTGTCTCAAATGCATTAATAAGGAAAGAAATTCCACAAATTAACTTTTAACAAGGCACACCAGTTAATTGAAATGCATTCCAGGTGACTACCAGAAAAAGCTGGTTGAGAGAATGCCAAGAGTGTGCAAAGCTGTCATCAAGGTAAAGGGTGCCTACTTTGAAGATTCTAAAATCTAAAATATATTTTGATTTGTTTCAAACTTTTTTGGTTACTACATGTTTCCATATGTGTTACTTAATAGTTTTCATTCAGTTTTATTCTACAATGTAGAAAATAGTAAAATAAAGAAAAACAAATACACGATATACATACACATACAGCATATCACAAAAGTGAGTACACCCCTCACATTTTTGTAAATATTTGAGTATATCTTTTCATGTGATAACACTGAAGAAAGGACACTTTGCTACAATGTAAAGTAGTGACTGTACAGCTTGTATAACAGTGTAAATTTGCTGTCTCCTCAAAATAACTCAACACACAGCCATTAATGTTTAAACCGCTGGCAACAAAAGTGAGTACACCCCTAAGTGAAAATGTCCAAATTGGGCCCAATTAGCCATTTTCCCTTCCCGGTGTCATGTGACTCGTTAGTGTTACAAGGTCTCAGGTGTGAATGGGGAGTAAGTGTGTTAAATTTGGTGTCATCGCTCTCACACTTCCTCATACTGACTGGTCACTGGAAGTTCAACATGGCACCTCATGGCAAAGAACTCTCTGAGGATCTGAAAAAAACAATTGTTGCTCTACATAAAGATAGCCTGGGCTATAAGAAGATTGCCAAGACCCTGAAACTGAGCTGCAGCACGGTGGCCAAGACCATACAGCGGTTTAACTGGACAGGTTCCACTCCGAACAGGCCTCGCCATGGTCGACCAAAGAAGTTGAGTGCACGTGCTCAGCGTCATATCCAGAGGTTGTCTTTGGGAAATAGACGTATGAGTGCTGCCAGCATTGCTGCAGAGGTTGAAGGGGTGGGGGGTCAGCCTGTCAGTGCTCAGACCATACGCCGTACACTGCATCAAATTGGTCTGCATGGCTGTCGTCCCAGAAGGAAGCCTCTTCTAAAGATGATGCACAAGAAAGCCCGCAAACAGTTTGCTGAAGACAAGCAGACTAAGGACATGGATTACTGGAACCATGTCCTGTGGTCTGATGAGACCAAGATAAACTTATTTGGTTCAGATGGTGTCAAGCGTGTGTGGCGGCAACCAGGTGAGGAGTACAAAGACAAGTGTGTCTTGCCTACAGTCAAGCATGGTGGTGGGAGTGTCATGGTCTGGGGCTGCATGAGTGCTGCCGGCACTGGGGAGCTACAGTTCATTGAGGGAACCATGAATGCCAACATGTACTGTGACATACTGAAGCAGAGCATGATCCCCTCCCTTCGGAGACTGGGCCGCAGGGCAGTATTCCAACATGATAACGACCCCAAACACACCTCCAAGACGACCACTGCCTTGCTAAAGAAGCTGAGGGTAAAGGTGATGGACTGGCCAAGCATGTCTCCAGACCTAAACCCTATTGAGCATCTGTGGGGCATCCTCAAACGGAAGCTAGAGGAGTGCAAGGTCTCTAACATCCACCAGCTCCGTGATGTTGTCATGGAGGAGTGGAAGAGGACTCCAGTGGCAACCTGTGAAGCTCTGGTGAACTCCATGCCCAAGAGGGTTAAGGCAGTCCTGGAAAATGATGGTGGCCACACAAAATATTGACACTTTGGGCCCAATTTGGACATTTTCACTTAGGGGTGTACTCACTTTTGTTGCCAGCGGTTTAGACATTAATGGCTGTGTGTTGAGTTATTTTGAGGGGACAGCAAATTTACACTGTTATACAAGCTGTACACTCACTACTTTACATTGTAGCAAAGTGTCATTTCTTCAGTGTTGTCACATGAAAAGATATACTCAAATATTTACAAAAATGTGAGGGGTGTACTCACTTTTGTGATATACTGTATATNAGCGGTTTAACTGGACAGGTTCCACTCAGAACAGGCCTCGCCATGGTCGACCAAAGAAGTTGAGTGCACGTGCTCAGCGTCATATCCAGAGGTTGTCTTTGGGAAATAGACGTATGAGTGCTGCCAGCATTGCTGCAGAGGTTGAAGGGGTGGGGGGTCAGCCTGTCAGTGCTCAGACCATACGCCGTACACTGCATCAAATTGGTCTGCATGGCTGTCGTCCCAGAAGGAAGCCTCTTCTAAAGATGATGCACAAGAAAGCCCGCAAACAGTTTGCTGAAGACAAGCAGACTAAGGACATGGATTACTGGAACCATGTCCTGTGGTCTGATGAGACCAAGATAAACTTATTTGGTTCAGATGGTGTCAAGCGTGTGTGGCGGCAACCAGGTGAGGAGTACAAAGACAAGTGTGTCTTGCCTACAGTCAAGCATGGTGGTGGGAGTGTCATGGTCTGGGGCTGCATGAGTGCTGCCGGCACTGGGGAGCTACAGTTCATTGAGGGAACCATGAATGCCAACATGTACTGTGACATACTGAAGCAGAGCATGATCCCCTCCCTTCGGAGACTGGGCCGCAGGGCAGTATTCCAACATGATAACGACCCCAAACACACCTCCAAGACGACCACTGCCTTGCTAAAGAAGCTGAGGGTAAAGGTGATGGACTGGCCAAGCATGTCTCCAGACCTAAACCCTATTGAGCATCTGTGGGGCATCCTCAAACGGAAGCTAGAGGAGTGCAAGGTCTCTAACATCCACCAGCTCCGTGATGTTGTCATGGAGGAGTGGAAGAGGACTCCAGTGGCAACCTGTGAAGCTCTGGTGAACTCCATGCCCAAGAGGGTTAAGGCAGTCCTGGAAAATGATGGTGGCCACACAAAATATTGACACTTTGGGCCCAATTTGGACATTTTCACTTAGGGGTGTACTCACTTTTGTTGCCAGCGGTTTAGACATTAATGGCTGTGTGTTGAGTTATTTTGAGGGGACAGCAAATTTACACTGTTATACAAGCTGTACACTCACTACTTTACATTGTAGCAAAGTGTCATTTCTTCAGTGTTGTCACATGAAAAGATATACTCAAATATTTACAAAAATGTGAGGGGTGTACTCACTTTTGTGATATACTGTACATACATAACATACAGAAAAATGAAACAGAAGGCATTTGAACTATCTATTACTTGAATAATGCGCAGAACCTTGTAAATACATGCAAGAGTTCAAGAAAGAATGCATGCTTCTGTGGATGTATGCTTATCTTGTACACATGCTTCAGGTGATAGAAATCTGAACACCCTACCAGCGCTTTGAAAGTTGATGTAATTATACTTTCCTGTGGATATAGTGTCTCACATTCCTACAGCCAAAAGGACCAACCGCACGGACAAACGGTAAAGTACTTTAAAATATTATTTTATTCAACATTCTGAGAGGAAACGCGAGCGGAAACTTTCCTGATTGAAACGCTCATTTCTATCCGACATAGAATTCAACATAATTCAACGTTAGGTTTCCAGTCACAGCAGATGTATACTTGGATGAAGATGTTTTAAGCATTAAGATAGTATATCACAGGTTAATGATAGTCATTATGTTAAAGTCTTTCTGTGATAGGTATCAGCAGAGACCAGGTTTCTGTGAAGGATATCTGGCCACGATAGCAGATTCTAATCAGAACATGCAGTCACTGTTACCTGCGGTAAGTCTGCATGGAGTTACGCAATTTATTCATTTTTTTTCTCTCTCTCCATCGCTCTCTCTCGTTATTTCTCTCAACACACCTCTCTTTTAATGTCTTTCTCCCTCCCTCACCCTTAGAGCTGTTATTTTTCTGTAACACAATTCTCGAGAGGTGTAAATTCACATCTCTCCTCTTTCTTTTTTGCCAGCCTCCTACCCCTAACATGGGGAGTATGGGTCCTGGAGGGATGGGGCAGAACGGGGGCAGTGGGCCCCTACACTCCCAGAGTAACCTCAATGACACCATGACACCTGGCCTGCCCCCCCCCTCCATGATGCAGAGTCAGATGAGCAATGGTGAGACCCCCATCTCCACAAACACACACACCTCCATCCACACACACGAACACACCTTTGTCTGTACGTGTGTACAATCTCACTGCTGGCTTCTCTGTTCAACTGACTGTCTGCTGCACGGTCTGTCTACCCCTCCAATTCACCCCCCTATAGCTTGGCAGAATCTCTGATCTCAAGTCTTATCTCTGCAGACATCATTCTATGGGTGCATATTGATAGTTTAAAGTGGCTTCTTATTCTAATATCTTCATATCATCTTCATCTGCACTGATCCCTTAAGACAGGATAAATGGATGCAATTTGGCAGATGCTAACTGGGCATTTACTTTCACCTGGCCAGTTCTCTCATAGTATTGCACATTAAGGAATGGAAAAATGGAGAGGAAGCCACTTTAGACTATTGGGATGCACCTTTATGTATCATACAGGTATTTTTCCTCTTGTCCATCTGTCCCTTCTTGTTTCCACTAATTCTTCTCTGCATAATCTCAGCACCCCAAACCTCTTCATTTAGTCCTACACAAGCCTCCTGTGGTGTAGCGATGAACTGAGTGTGTTGCGTTTCCGTGGTGCCTGTGGCCATGGTGGCATTACGTGTGCCTGAGGGTCCAGCTGCTTTGACTGCTTTGTGTATCGTCAGGCCCCAGCCACGCTCCCATGCAGCAACAGCAGCAGCAGCATGCGGGTCAGACACAGTCGGCTGGGCCCTCCTCCACGTCCCTCAGCCTGCCAGCCAGCACCCACAGCTCAGCCTTGGGCTACAGCCACTCCGTGCCCCCCTCTTCCCAGGGCAGCATGATCCAGGGGTCTGGCCTAAGCCCAGGCTACGGTTCTTCCTCTTCTTCCTCCTCCCGCAGCAACCTCAACATGCAGTCCAACCCAGGTGAGCCAGCCAGGTGCAGAGGAACCAGAGACCAAGGACCAGTGGCATAGCAATACGCCATCAAAGACAATGATATTCAATAATTGAAAACACAATTCCTATGGAAATACATGATTTCTAATTTGACTGTTCTATTTTGCTTGCCTCTAGCGAGTCTTGTTGCTAAGTACGTTGCTAGTGAAGGACGAGTCCACTCCTAGCGCAGGGAGTGTGATAGGCCAGCCCCAACTACAATAAATGTCAGAGCTCTGGAAGGGAAGGGGGATGATCAAGAAGAAAGGGAAGCTGAGAGGATGAACATTGGAGGAGGAATCTGAGAGTGGAGTGTATTCTGGAGTTTTGGAGTGAGGTTGTAGTTTTGGCCTAGCTCTGTTGGGCAAAGAGGGAGGGAGCGATAGGGAGTTGTGCTCTCTCTGAGGATTCTAGAAAATGAGGATTGTATTGATTTAGACAGGACACCGGTGGATGATTGACTGATCCAGGGAACCCCTGAAGTTATTCCACCTCCACAGCTCTTCCACATCGTTCTCAATAACCTCCCCTCTCTTTCCTAGCTTTTAGAAAATCTTCTCTAGTCTTTATACGCTTGAACTTCACACTTAATAACCTCTGAATGTCGCATTGTCCCGTATGAACGACAAGAAGATCCAAACACATTAATTTCATTAGACTGTTAGGCAGCCCCTTCCTCCCTCTGGAATCTAGTATCGTCCCCAATCCCAGTCACCTCCTTGCTTCAGGCTCTCCTCTCCTGACTTCTAACCCCTGACATGCAGCCCTGCAGCCCGCCCTCGTCTCCCTGGTTGTCAATGTGTATTTATCTCTGTTTTATGCACTGACCCCTCTGGCTTCTTTTGCATTTACTGTAGAGATTTACTCCCCCAATTTCTGTTCTGGTTATGAAGGATGCCGACAATAATGAAGACGATGATTGGGTGTGTGTCGATGTGTAAGATCTCACCCTATAACGGCCCTTCCCCCCCACCATCCTCTAGTCTCCATGTTGCAGCAGCAGTCGGCCACACCTCATTACCCGTCGTCCCAGGCTGGGGCCGGGCAGCAGCACTACCAGGGCCAACAGACTGCTATGGGCATTTTGGGGCAGAGCGGACAAGGCAACAGTATGGTGAGCCAGAGGCCCATGGGGACTTACCGACCCACACAGCAAGGTAGGTGACCATGTCTTTCTCTGTCTCCCTACAGGCTGCTGCGGTTTGGTTATGGGCTGCAGAGGCATGCTAAGTCTGCAGGGATGCATGTGGCTCACTGTGGTCTATCGGTGGAGAAGATGGCTGTATGGTTTTGGGTGTAGGTGATTACTTGTGAAAGATGTAGCCAAAGTGAATGCAAAGGACATGGATGTGGGATGGAACTTTGAGATGTTAATGGTTAGCAGGCGTTTAGGAAGTGTGAGCCTAAAAAACAGACTATCATATGTAGGGTGGTTGTAATCTGTCAATGATGCGCGTACGTTACCATGGTATTGCAGGTGTGTAGTCTAGAGGATCTGACCTATGGTAATGGTCTGCCAATGACTTTAGGAAGAAGCAGACTGAAGATTTATGGCTGTTGTCACTTGGAGTCCCAGTCTCTGTATATCACTTTACCCACGCTGTGTCAGCATGTGCCTAAAAATAGTCCCCCAACGTCCCCTTGTGTTTGGTGTGGGATGTGGGCTAGACACGTTCCTCACAGACTCGTCAGTAACTTGTCTGTACTGGATGTCTGAGACACCGTCTCCAGGGCAACAGAGGTCACTAGCCCTAGGTTGTATGTTGTGACTTACCCTGGTCTTATCCCAGCTTGTCCAGGTTCAATCACTGGGTCCTGTCTACATGGACTCTATTGTTCTGACTCTGAGTTGGGTTAAGTGACCAGCTCACAAGCCATCCTCTGATTGGTTGAATGGTTGTTGCTAAGGCTCTTCTCTCGACTGTGCCTGGTGATATTGGGTATTGTATTGTCGGATATCTTGCTTGGAGATAGAAAGACAAACACTGTCACACTTTTTTTGTGGCAAATTGTTGCCGGTGTATAGTTCATCTCTGACAATGGATATTTGTCAATGGGAAATTAAAAAGGCTTTCTTTTGCCATGGCAGATGCTTTCTTCTCTAGCTGTTCTCTAGCTGCTGTGGTAATGGTCCTTTTGCATTACGTCATAGGATCAATATGTTGTAGAATATTTATATTTTGAAGTCTTCTGTTTTGCAGATAACGTGATATTTCTAGCAATACATTTGGCAACAGAAATAAATACATTGGGTTTTTGAGTTGGTGGTTTGTGATGTAAAGGGAAGGAGTGGCATCTGGAGTTTCTGTACACCACCAAGACCTGCACCACCAACCCCACCACCACCACCAATACCACCACTAATCCCACCACCTCTTTTCTCATATGATTGGCCCACTAGGATTTCTAAAACCTTCCCCCTCTGTCATTGGTCCTTTCAGAAAGTAATATTTAATTCTCATAGAATTCTGTCATTTTTCAGATCATGGTTTGGATAGGGCTGGACATTTTGAAATGAGAATGATTAGACTCAAATGGCAGCCAAAATCCTTCAGTTCTTTGACGCACTTTCTTCCCATCACAAACATTACCAATTCACATTTCAGATACAGTAGGAATAGTCATCCTTCGGAACAAAATACGGAAATATGTGTGTTTCAACAAGAGACTTCAGTTTACTTAACGCCTCCTACACTATCATGTATTCAGTCTAATTCTACTTGAACTTGAGTCATTCAACCACAAAAAGCTTCTCATGACATAATTAGCACCCATATGATGCCACTTCTCCTCTCTCTCTCCTCTCTCTCTCTTACGCACAGACACACACTCATGGACATACTAATGCACGCATTGTGCATCTCTCACTCTCGTGCCTCTCGTTCTCTCTCACTCACTCACGCTCACACACACACACACTTTGCTATTCTATCCTCGTGGGGAACTATTTTCCCTAACCTTAACCCCAGCCCTAAACCTAACTTCTAACCCTAAACCTAGCCACTTACTCTAATTGTAACCCTAACCGCTAATCTTAACCCCTAACTCCTAAACCTAACCCTAATTCTAACCCTAGACCTAACCCCTAAGCCTAAAATAGTAATTTTCCTTCTTGGGATTTGTGAAAGGTCCCCACATGTCTGAATTTTCCTTGTTTCACTATCCTTGTGAGGACTTCTGGTCCCATCAATAATAGAAGAACCAACACACACGTTTTGTTTTACTATCCTTGTGGGGACCAAACAATTTAATCACAAATCATATTTTACCTAACCCTTAACCCCTAACTTTTACTCCTAAATCTAATTCTAACCCCCAAGCCTAAAATAGTCATTTTCCTTCTTGGGACCGGTGAAATGTCCCCACTTGTCTGAATTTTCCTTGTTTACTATTCTTGTGAGGACTTCTGGTCCTCAGAAGGATAGTAAAACCAAACACGCAGACACTCCCCTCCAACTCTCCAACTGCCATAGTGCCCTGGCCCAGCCTCCTTTAGTCACCAACAGAGGCCCATTGGTCGGACCAGCTGATTAACCAATCCTGGTGTCCCCTGTCTTGCAGGATGTGCACTGCAGTACATGGGACAAGACAAGTTCTACGGAGAGCAGTATGGACACACTCAGAGCTCCAGTGAGCCCATAAACCAGCAGTATTAGCCTGATGGTAATCATTCCGAGCCTTGACCCTCACACACAACCACTCCAAACACACACACACCTTTCAGACATCTCAATCACACACACACACATATACATGCCATCCCATCTGTGTTATCCCACTGCCCTGTCTTCAAGTAATACTGCAGCGCAGAACTCAATATATCAATCCTCTGGCTTCTTGTCTTTTCTTTATCTTCATGTGGGAGTTTAACGGAAGTCTATTGTACGGTCATAATATGGATGGATTATGATTGCTATGGCAAACTGCAGAGGTTGGTCCCAGAACGGTTTCCTCCCGGTGTGTCTCTGTCATTAGTATTCCCCTTTGGTCTACCTAAACTTGCAGTTGGTCCCAGAGATTTTCCAAAGCTCCAACTGATTGTAGGGTGTTTGTGTGCTTTGTTTAAATGTGAGTTCGTATTTGAGTGTCCGAGGCACGGCAAATGTCTGTTTGTGCTCTTGTCATATTATGGGTGCACACCTATGTATGTATAAGCTTTTTATGAACTGTGAGAGGACCAAGCTCTCTACCATATGTGTGAGGACCCACATTGTTTTTAATAGTGGTTCTGGCATGTGCTCATTCCTGCCCACTTCAGGTCATAGCGAGTACTCCTACCAACAGTTGTCCTATGGTGAACAGGGCTATGAGAGGTCCTTTGACGAGTCCTCACAGCACTACTACGAAGGAGGTATGTTCCCAAACCACATCAGACTCATGCCTAATAAGCATAAAGGTTGTGATAGTATTGTAGCTGCTAGCTATCTGCCACACTAGGCCTGATCTCGGACACCCACAAGTAAAATATAGCAGATGCTTGATTACTATTTATGTTATGTGCATCTGTCCACAAGGAACTACAGTCCGCTTAATACAAGTCTGAAGTAGTTACATCCCTACTTCTGACCCCCAGGCAACTCTCAGTACAGTCAGCAGCAAGCCCAGTACCAGCATGGCTCAGGTCAGCAGCAGTCCTTCAGCCAACAGTACCCCTCACAGCAGGGCTACAGCACACAGCAACAGGGCTATGGTAAGGAACACACACACAGGTGCGCACTTGCCTATGTTTTGCTATGGACATGTTGATGCAGATAGTTGGGATTTTGGGGAATTGAACATTAAATCAGTAAATTGGTATTTTGAGAAGATGATTGTTTTACTGTTACATCTGTCAGTGTGATTGAATACTTGGTTAATTGACTGATTTGGTCTCCAGGTCAGGGTGCGTCGTCCCAGTACTCCCAGTACCAGCAGGGTCAGGGCCAGCAGTATAGCTCCTACCGCTCCTCCCAGGCTACCCCTGGGGCACAGACACCGAGGCCCTACGCTTACGAACAGGTACAGCTACAGCTACCCCCGACCCCACGTTTTGAGGAGGACCGTGCTGTCCAACCAAACATTGGGTAAATTGGGCAACTCACACTGCAAATTACCACAATGGCGATGACCATGGGTTGCTTTTAATCATGAGGAAGTATTAATAAACGAAAGTATTCCCCATCTCATGCTGACCTGAAATGACTAAAGATTTGTGTTTTCTTTTCTACCTCCCACTCCCTTAGGGTCAATATGGAAACTACCAGCAATAAGGCACCACCTCCTGGGCAAACTGGTGGACAAGTTAGGCAAGGGAACAGTTCTGTGAATGCCCCTTAACAGTCATGTGTAAACCAGTCTCTGAGTAAATGAGTTAGATTAAGCTCTGAATCCTTTTAGTTTGCTGAGAGACAGATTAGAAGGCTAGACTGTCAGCTCCGTTGTCCACTTGTTCACTATTTTCTAGCTGAGTAGAGGTTAACTGGTTCAGGAGATCCTGTATGAAGCACCTCTCATCTCTGCTTTCTCTCCTTACCCTCTATAAGAGGCTTTGAATTAGGCGGGTATCTGGTAACAAATCGGGGCACCCTCAATAGTATTATTATATTAGCATGGGCACTAAGTATTTTAAACTCATGTGAAATTCTAAACCTGCCTCTAAATGTCTTCCTTCCTTGGTCTGTGACCTCTATCAGCCTCTACCTGGCTCCTCATATCCTCCCTTTCTGTCTTTGTCTTTCACAGGGTGCACAATACAAGTGCTATCCTCTGTCTTTAAGAATGTAATTGCAAATGTGCCAATTAGGTTGTTCACATTTACATAAGATGTATCTAATATAATACATTCAGCATCTATTATAAGTGTACTTTGATTAAGGTGAAAATGGGGCTTGTCGGTGGTGTTCAACCTGATGTGTTCAGGTTTTTATTTTTTTGTTGTGTAGGTCAGTGTGTGGTGTGACCGACTGTTTTGTGTTACCACTCTCTCTGTGTAAGAAGAACCAATGTTTTAGTAAGGTAATAGACACAATAGCTGGTGAATTGACAAGTGTGCATCAACTACACTACATTACCAAAAGTATGTGGACACCTGCTCGTCGAACATCTCATTCCAAAATCATGGGCATTAATATGGAGTTGGTCCCCGCTTTGCTGCTATACCAGTCTCCACTCTTCTGGGAAGTTTTTCCAGTAGATGTTTGAACATTTCCCCGGGAACTTGCTTCCATTCAGCCACAAGAGCATTAGTGAGGTCACACACTGATGTTGGGCGATTAGGCCTGGCTCGCAGTCGGCATTCCAATTCATCCCAAAGGTGTTTTGATGGGGTTGGGGTTGAGGTTAAGGTACTGTGCAGGCCAGTCAAGTTCTTCCACACCGTTCTCGACAAACCATTTCTGTGTGGACCTCGCTTTGTGCACAAGGCATTGTCATGCTGAAACAGGAAAGGGCCTTCCCCAAACTGTTGACACAATGTTGGAAGCACAGAATCACCTAGAATGATCTGTCCATGATCTGTCCACGATCTGTAGCGCTAAAGATTTCCCTTCACTGGAACTAAGGGGCCTAGCACAAACCATGAAAAATAGCCCCTGACCATTATTCCTCTTCCACCAAACGTTACAGTTGGAACTATGCATTCAGTCAGGTATAGTTCTCCTGGAATCCGCCAAACACAGATTTGACCATCAGACTGCCAGATGGTGAAGCGTGATTAATCACTCCAGTGAACGTGTTTCCACTGCTCCAGAGTCCAATGGCGGTGAGCTTTACACCACTCCAGCCGACGCTTTGCATTGTGCATGGTGATCTTAGGCTTGAGTGCAGTTGCTCGACCATGGAAACCAATTTCATGAAGCTCCCGACGATCAGTTATTGTGCTGACGTTGCTTCCAGAGGCAGTTTGGAACTCTGTAGTGAGTGTTGCAACTTCAGCGTCTGGCGGTCCCGTTCTGTGAGCTTGTGTGGCCTACTACTTTGCGGCTGAGCCGTTTCTGCTCTTAGACGTTTCCACTTCACAATACCAGCACTTACAGTTCACCGGGGCAGCTCTAGCAGGGCTGAAATTTCAAACTGACTTGCTCGAAAGGGGGCATCCTATGACGGTGCCATGTTGAAAGTCCCTGAGCTCTTCAGTAAGGCCATTCTACTGCCTATGTTTGTCTATGTAGATTACATGGCTGTGTGCTAGACTTTATACACCTGTCAGCAACGGGTGTGGCTGAAATAGCCGAATCCACTAATTTGATGGGGTGTCCACATACACTATATACAAAAGTATCAACAACCATCATAATCTCATCACAGAATACAGTATGGAAAATCAATGTCCATGATCAACCCCTTTTGTTCATTCTTAAATTTGGTCTGATTGCCTTTCTATTTTTTTAACTAAGTGTTTTTTTTTTTTTTATTAAGCTAAATCATTTGTGAACGTTTATATGGTATATTGGAACTTTTTCCATCCTATATTTATCAATATACAATTCATTGTATTTAATTATCAGATGTTTCAGTATTTATTATTCTGTTTCATTCTCTGTAATGCACTTTTATTCATCATAGTGTCATTCAAGTTGTTTCTAAGAAATGATTTCCAAACAGAACACTGTTTGGCAATCGGCACAACACCTTTTCAATACGAGCAATACAGTCAGTCACTGGAGCAGAGTGAGATTATCAGTAGGCTTGTTATTAGACTTTCTGTGCTACCACACATTTTTGAGTCTATAGACTATTAGGGTACAAAAATGAAAAGTCTTATTAGCCTTGTCTTGTTGGATACATAACCCAAAGTATTATTGTTGCCAATTGGGTTTGGATTTTGCTTCAACTGTCTTAGCCCATATGAAGGGATTTTTCATTTAAAAAATTGACGTTCTTACCAAATTGATGTAGGCGTAGCCTATGTGTGTGAGTGCATATGACATACTGACATATTTGGTTTCCAGCAAATAAAAAGTTTGCCATTTTTCTTGCTCAATTGACTATATTTGACGTGATCATATGTCAAGTTGGGGGGGTAAGTCCTTAGTGTTATAGAAGACAATTGTCAAATCAGTTTGTCCCACAAACACATTGCCTTATTGTTTATTGACAAAGTACAATAAAGAGATTTTGTAAAAAGATTTTGTGGTGGTTTTTATTTACCTCAAAAGATTTGATAATTTTTGAAAATCATGGTTTGCTTTGTTGTATAGGCCACCATTAATATATCCCCTGTAATAATCCTAGTAATGTCAGACTAGAACTTTACTATATGGTGCTGAAATGATATTAATCTCAAAAGGGGACAGCACAACTCATTACACCTGGAAGTTGCCATAACTTACCAAGACAGTGGGAATATCTGGCTGTCAAACAGCTCACCTGTATGTTAAATCAACTCTACAGTGACAATCATTGGCTTCTTTACATTGCATAATAATGTATTCCTTTCCTGTGATTTAGATATGTACTGTGGCCTTTTACTAATAATGCAGTGTGTATGTATGTTTGTCAGTCCCGAGGTCTGTGGGCTCTCGTTTTCCATGGCCGACGTGAGTAAGACGTGTTATCCCTCGCAAGGCTGCCGGCCCAGACTGCATCCCTAGCCGTGTCCTCAGTGAATGTAAGAAACACCTCCACTACGCTCATCCTCAACACAGGGGCCCCACAAGGGTGCATGCTCAGCCCCCTCCTGTACTCCCTGTTTACCCATGACTGCGTGGCCACGCACACATCCAACTCAATCATCAAGTTTGCAGACAACAGTAGTAGGCCTGATTACCAACAATGACTAGACAGCCTACAGGGAGGAGGTGAGGGCCCTGGCGGAGTGGTACCAGGAAAATAACGTCTCCCTCAACGTCAACAAAATTAAGGAGCGGATCGTGGTCTTAAGGAGATAGCACGTCCCCATTCATATCGACAGGACCGCAGTGGAGAAGGTTAAAACCTTCAAGTTCCTCTGTGTACACATCACTGACAATCTGAAATGGTCCACACAGACAGTGTGGTGAAGAAGGCGCAACAGCGCCTCTTCAACCTCAGGAAGCTGAAGAAATTTGGCTTGGCCCCTAAGACCCTCACAAACTTTTACAGATGCACCATTGAGAGCATCCTGTCGGGCTGTATCAACGCATGATACGGCAACTGCACTGCCCCGTAACCGCAGGGCTCTCCAGAGGGTGGCGAGGTCTGCCCAACGCATCACAGAGGGAACACTGCCTGCCCTCCAGGACACCTACAGCACCCAATGTCACAGGAAGGCCAAAAGGATCATTAAGGACCTAAGCCACCCGAGCCATGGCCTGTTCACCCCGCTATCATCCAGTAGGCGAGGTCAGTACAGGTGCATCAAAGCTGGGACCGAGAGACTGAAAAACAACTTCTCTCTCATGGCCATCACTGTTAAATAGCCATCACTCGCCGGCCTCCACCCAGTGCTCTGAACTTAGTCACTGCACCAACCGGCTACCATCCGGTTACTCAACCCTGTACCTTAGAGGCTTCTGCCCTATGTACATAGACATGGAATCACTGGTAACTTTAATAATGGAACACTGTTTACATACTGTTTTACTTATATCAAGTGTATATACTGTATTCTAATCAATGCCACTCCGACATTGGTTGTTCTAATATTTATATATTTCTTAATTCCATTCTTTTACTTTGAAATGTGTGTGTTTTCTTGTGAATTGTTAAATACTACTACACTGTTGGAGCTAGGAACACAAACATTTCACTACTCCCACAATAACATCTGCTAAATATGGGTATGTGACCAATAACATTTGATTTGATATACAACACCAGAACATTGCTCGTGTTTCCTGGACCAATAAAGACTCTTCTTCTTATTGGTCCTCTAGTAGTGGTTTCTTTGCAGCAATTTGACCATGAAGGCCTGATTCACACAGTCTCCTCTGAACAGTTGATGTTGAGATGTGTCTGTTACTTGAACTCTGGGAAGCATTTATTTGGGCTGATATTTCTGAGGCTTGTAACTCAAATGAATGTATCCTCTGTTGCAGAGGTAACTCTGGGACATCCTTTCCTGTGGTTGTCCTCATGAGAGTCAGTTTCATCATAGAGCTTGATGGTTTTTGCGACTGCACTTGAAATTTCTTGAAATGTTCCGGATTGACTTACCTTCATGTCTTAAAGTAATGATGGACTGTTGTTTCGCTTATTTGAACAGTTCTTGCCATAATATGGGCTGATTATTTTACCAAATAGGGCTATCTTCTGGATACCACCCCTACCTTGTCACAACACAACTGATTGGCTCAAAGCATTAAGAAGGAAGAAGAAGAAATTCCACAAATTAACTTTTAACAAGGCACACCTGTTAATTTAAACGCATTCTAGGTGACTACCTCATGAACTGGTTGAGAGAATGCCAATAGTGTGCAAAGCTGTCATCAAGGCAAACGGTGGCTACTTTGAAGAATCTGAAATATATATTTTGACTGGTACTGTGTATATATATATATATATATATATATATATATATATATATATATGTGTATAACCAAATGTGATTGTTTAGTTGCTTGTTCATCTTCGATTTATTTTACTGTTTTAATATGTAAAATAAATCGACTTTCCGCTGGTTTTGCATCCGTATTGTATATTTTATGAAGAAGCAATGTGTCGATTCGACCCATCGCTGTGATTTGCTGTGCTTTTTGACCCTCCGTAGTTCCCGTAGGTAGGTCTCGTTGAAGTTGACATTCAAAATAGGTACCATCTAGCTAATTTGATCTAAAAGCTACATTTTACTTGGAGTTGCAGATGGTGATGTTCTGTGTACCCTCTAGCTAGATTATTGTTGTCATTTGTTATGTTTGTTGCCGATTTAATTAGCAGGTCGGTTTATTGACAGTGACTTCGCTAACTAGCAATAGTAGCTAACATTAGCCTGCAGGCTACAGCTGGTCTAACGCAGGGTTTCCTGGGTGCACGTTTTGGTTTTTGCCCTAGCTCATCACAGCTGATGCAAATAATTGAAGATGAGTTGGTTATTTGAATCATCTTTGTAGTGCTAGGGCAAAAACTTAAACGGGGCCCAGGACCGAGTTTGGGAAACCCTGCTTTAACGAAACGAGGTCAGGGCGACACTGGCTCTCACTACGAAATAACTACGGTCAATGCTCTGAGATTACATTTGATTATTTTGCAATGTTAACTACATTGACCAAATTCCAAAGCCGAATATGGTTTATCCAAGAGATGAGTCGAATATTTGCACAAGTTTGCGTTAGGAACGAGTTCAAAGGCAGCTTGTTGCCAGGACTCAAAAGAAACTTGGCAGCACAGAGGAAAACTGGAATCATGAACGTCAGCACGTCCAGTGCATGGTGCGCCAAACCTCGAATTTCTAAAAAGAAAGAACTATCAGAAAAAAAACTGGTATGTCATGATATACTAGTCAG
Source organism: Hucho hucho (assembly GCA_003317085.1). Taxonomy (NCBI): domain Eukaryota; kingdom Metazoa; phylum Chordata; class Actinopteri; order Salmoniformes; family Salmonidae; genus Hucho; species Hucho hucho. The sequence continues at coordinate 277,463 of QNTS01001017.1, forward strand.
ATGGCGATCTCGAATCCTTTGTCCTCATCACACTAGCCATGCACAAATTGGTTTGTTTATATTTGCAATACCCTAGTTAGCTAGTTTGTTTGCCGGGTTTCTTGGTCTTTTTGCAGTTTGGAAAATTCAAGATACGTCTGGCTTTCGCTGCTCTATCATGCACTCAAACATGGATAAGCAAATATTGATGACACTGTACGTTAAGATGAAACATTGGTGCTATGCCAGTCCAGTGTGACATGAGTTTAGACCAATGACTTGTATATAGACTGCAGGTGGCTAGTTAATTAAGCTTATGTTAATGTTCATTCTGGGTCTCTCACTCTGTTGCTCAGACTCGCCACTTTGTGGACCACCGCAATGTAAAGCTACTGGCTGGAGCAGGTGGAAAAGGGGCCTGCACCTTCCACAGTGAGCCCCGGAAAGAGTGGGGTGGACCGGACGGAGGGAATGGAGGAGATGGTGGGAACATCATAATCAAAGGTGTGTCAGACACCGTCACACTCTCAAGTGTGCACTATTCCCAAACGGAACTGTTTATACATTGTTTAAAATCTGATTACAATGTGTTGGTCTTCTGAGTTGCTGTCGTTTGGCTATTCAGATCAATGTTTTGATCATCAGGAGATCCACCATAGGCTTACAATTTCACACAAAGATTTAATCAGGCCGAAGAACATTTTTAATTAGTAGGGATATTTTAACCAGGGCATTGGAGACGGTTTTCGTATGCGTACTTCAAGTCCTATTTCCGAATATCTGTGATTTGCGTGCCTCCAGTCGACCGGCAGGTGAAATCCCTGGCGCAGGTTGCCCCCGTTTACAAAGGAGACGACGGCGATTCAGGAGGCAGTAAGAACTGCTACGGACGCAACGCCAGCACAACCTACATCGCTGTGAGTTAGTTCCCATGACTACAGCTGGGGTGTTGCTTTTAATTAGGGGCTCTTATATGAACATTATTTTTTTTTTTACTTTCATTTAGCCATGTAATTGCCACAAATACCAGATTCCAAAATGCTGACTGTAAAATAGTGTAACTGAATGTTTGGTGTTTTGGGACGCAGGTGCCAGTGGGCACGGTGGTGAAGGAGCAGGGGAAGACAGTGGCAGACCTCTCCCAGCACAACCAGGAGTATTTGGCTGTGTTTGGAGGGGCGGGGGGAAAGGGAAACCGCTTCTTCCTGTCCAACGAGAACCGCGCCCCCATGACGGCCACCCCGGGAGAGGGGGGACAGGAGAGGGTCCTCCAGCTGGAGCTGCGCACCATGGCCCACGCCGGACTGGTGAGACACAGGAGAGGGACTCACTCCACTGACTAGGCCTATCTTATTAAATGTGGGCTGATTTTAAAATAATATTGTAAAAATATAAATGGTATGCACTCTATCCCCCAAAAATGTATAAGATATTCTTGATTTACCTGTTGGTGTGTGTCTTCCACTCCAGGTTGGGTTTCCCAATGCAGGGAAGTCTTCCCTTCTAAGGGCCATTTCCAATGCCAGGCCTGCTGTGGCTGCCTACCCCTTTACCACCCTTAACCCCCATGTGGGTATTGTCAACTACAGGGACCATGAGCAAGTGGCAGGTAAAGGAGTTTTTGATCTTCGTGTTGTATATTATGTTGGGCACAAAGGTTGGTGTTGTAGTTTACTGTCCCCTCCCTGTTTCTAGTGGCTGACATTCCTGGTATCATCTGTGGGGCCCATCTAAACCGAGGCCTGGGGATCTCTTTCCTGCGCCACATTGAGCGCTGTCGCTTCCTTCTCTTTGTCCTGGACCTGTCCTCCCCAGAACCCTGGACCCAGCTCCAACAACTGCGCTATGAGCTGGACCAGTACGAGCCCGGCCTCACCCACCGCCCCCACGCTATCATAGCCAACAAAATGGACCTGCCTGGGGCTCGGGGTAACCTGGAGGCCCTCAGGGGCCACGTGGCCCACAGGGTGATCCCTGTGTCCGCCCTCACAGGCCAGAACACAGAGGAGCTGATCCTGCACCTCAGGGAGCTATATGATGGCTACCTACAGACCAATGGACAGGGCAGTGGGCAGGACATGCCCACCAGGTGGTAGGTCTGCCCTGGAAAAGGACTTGAAAGACTTCCATGCCTTTTCCTCACTGCTTCCTCACACCTGCTAAGTGTATTTTGTTGAAATTATAGAACTAAATAAATATTTATTAAACTGAAAAATGGAATTGATTTATTAAATGCATTTCAGTAAATCTGATTCCTCATTGTTTTATTTACACAAGTACTGTGTACAAGGGTCAGTATTGATGACATCAGATAGTTATTGTGATGTCATTTACTTAAGTGTTTTCCCTTATATCAACATCACACATTTTACCCCTTGGGATGTCTAGAAACCCACTTCATAAAAAATGCAAGTACTGGTACATGTTAGACAGTTGGATTATTTTAACTACGCTGATAAATATAAACGCAACAGGTTTATTTATATGAACTGTAGCTCATTAAAATCTTAGAAATTGTTGCATGTTGCATTTATATATTTGTTCAGTATAATGACAGGAATTCTCACTGATGCATCCGCCACCTTCGTTAAAGGATTTTTCTGTTTCTTGGTTGAAAAAAAAAAAACAGCAGTGAGTTTCTGCTGACCTCTGAGCGCAAACGAGATCAGGTATGGGCTGGCACACCATGGCTGGGTTTCATTCTAGAAAACGGAGCCCTCTGTCAGCGTTATATGGCAGAAACTAGGTGTAGCTAATGTATGTAAAGGGGAAAGAATGAGAGAATAGAAGGGGATAAAATAAAATGTGTTGTGGATGGGGTTGGGTGCAAGCAGGTTATCAGGAAATAGCTAGGCAGTGCAGCAGTAGAGCTCTATGGATGACGGTTTCTAACAGATCTTTCATTTTGGGACCTTTCAGATTTGTGTCCGTTTCTTTCTACTCCACTTAGAAACACAATCATCAGCCTACACTCAGAGACCAGCCAATCCCAGTCAAATAAAAATGGACAAAGACTGTTATACACTAATGCCGCGTTCGTGCTATAAGAATTATCGGAAGCTCCAAATTCCCTTTCGGAAATTTCACTTGAAAGACACACCAAATCGTAATTACAAGTGGGAAACAGAAAATTGTGTTTGCCGAGTTGTGACGTTTCACCCACTGACCTTTTACCTTTTCACCCGAAAGATGACAATAAATCCGTGTTTGACAATTACAACCTTATCAATATGTATAATGTAGCTAGTTTGACCATATGTCAATGTTAAACAAGCTAGCTAACAACTGTGAACTCGGAAAGAAATGTGGTAAAATCATGACATCAGTGATCTTCAGGTCAGAAAGTCAGAGTTTCCGAGTTGATGACCGTTCTAAACGATTTATCCTAATCGGATATCGTTTTTCCCTAAATCCCAGTTGTCTTTAACTCATTAAAGTCGGAGATTTACCAGTTCCCAGTTGTTTTGAACGCGGCATTACAGAGACTCACCACCTAATCGAATAAGAGAAAGGAGGCCTAATCAGCCGGTCGGATAAAGAGTGAAATTAGCCAATGAGAGTTAGACTGAGCAGCTGGATATAATTCAGACTAGCCAATCACAATAATGCCATAGAGTGGAATATGCAGTGGAATATGCCGTAACATTGGCAGTGCATCCTTGATAAGAAAACATTGACAGGTGAAGGAGAACAGTGGAGAAAGGGAGAGCATCGTGCAGGACGAAAGAAAGACCGGGGTAGAGAGCCGCTGGGGCGTGCAAAGCTGTCATCCTTGCGACAAATGGGAAATAGAACTACAATTATAATGGCTTCTGAATGATGTTCGGGGAGTTAATGAGTTTAACACTGGTGCACTGCAGTGTGTTGAGCATGGCCACTTCTGCTGCAGACGTCTGTGCTTTTAAAGGATGACCCACGACACCTGCCCTCGGGGCGCTGTTATTGTGGTCTGCATGCTGCTGTTGCGTCACATGTTCTTTTTCAACGCGACGGACCTCCACTACAGCTCAGTTTGATCTCTCCTGAGGTGAGGTGGAGTGCCTCCTCTCCCCACGTGTATTTAATGAGGACATTGTTGACCTGTGAAAATGTCTACTTTAAGTATTTGTTAATTCAGTATCATGTGTTGTTTATTCCATTTGGTTCTGCATTTGAAGTGTCTTTCTCTCCCACAGACCAGCATGTGAGAGGAATGGACAATGAGAGTGAGAAGTGGGCCAGAATTCTGTGGGACTACCTTTGTCTGCACCATTCTCTGGAAAAGGCAAGCCTTCACATCTGATTGTACATACACATAAGATACGTTTTGACTGGATGCATTTAAAATGAACTGCAATCAGAATTGTAAGCAGTATGATGCTACATCCTTCCCCATTATCTTTTGAGATGATATGATTATATGATATGCTCTTCTGGCTTCACCAAAAATTAACATCATAATGATCTGTCCTCTTTTAGGATGATGTCATACTCCTAGATTTTCTCTCAGGATTTTGTAACAATCAATGCTGTCTCCTCTGTTTAATAATCATGTATGTTCTGTCAGTGATGTCATAATTTGAAATGCCATGATCCTGTCATAGTGATGTCATAATTTATGTATCTGAAATTGCATCATAATCCTGTGTGATCTCAGAGTGACGTCATAATAGGCCTGGGTTGCCATGATGTGCGTGTGGCAGAGAGGTCAGCTGCTCTCTTCCTGGAAGGATGGGCTCCTTGGCTGCTCTTCACTGGTTACCAAGGCAACCAGACTGCAGGTCAGCAAGACACTGAGCATCTTTCTCTCTTTCTCTGTCCCTCTTTCTGCCAATGCAAGAAAGCACAAACACATACCATCTTTCTTTCCAATGTCTCTAATGTCTGATGTGTGTCTTGTGTGGTCCAGGTGTGTGGTCCAGGCCAGAGGCTGACGTGTTCCTGGATGTGGCTCTGAGGATGGGAGTGCCCAGGGGGAACATACTGCTGGAGACAGAGGCCACCAACACCGGAGACAACATCTGCTTCTCATACAGGCTCCTCAAGGAGAGAAACATCCCAGGTGAGACTCTCCTCATTAGACACACTGATGGAGAACCTTTCATATGAAATGTCTGTTATTGTTGTAGCATTATTCTACAGCTAGGGGGCAGGACAGCACAACTGAATCACTGGAACACATTTCAAGCCATTATTGTATTCCTATTACAGGAGGCTGTTGAGGGAGGACGGCTCATAATAATGGCCTGAACGGAAAAAATTGAATGGTATCAAACACATGGAAACCATGTATTTGATCCCATCCCACTCCAGCCATTACCACGAGCCCGTCCTCCCCAGTTAAGGTGCCACCAACCTCCTGTGATTTCAATGTACAGTATGCCTATGCGTATTTTGTCATGTACCCATTAGTGATTGTGGTTGTCATGTCTACCCCAGCCAACAGGGTGATCCTGGTCCAGCAACCCTTTATGGAGCGCAGGGTCTCTGCAACATTCCTGCGCCAATGGCCTGACCAAGGGGAACACACGCATGCCATCGTTACCTCCCCCCAGATGGGCATCTCTGCCTACCCCCACCCCACTGTGGGTACTGCCACGGACCTCATCACATACATGCTAGGTATGTACTCTGTCCATAATCCCAGGACTTGTGTGTTGTCTTTCAGCCTTTAGACCATGTAAAATAAATATGTATATGGTAAGCCCACCTGTCATCTTTCTAGTGCAGGAATGTATGAAGGCATTCAGAATCAAATATTCTAAAAGATGTTGTCCCATTGCCAACCGTTTCACTTACAGCCGTGTAGAAACAACAGACATGAGTATGATGCTGTGAGTAAGGTCTAAACTTTGTGTGTTCCAGGTGTTCTAGAGAGGATCCGTGACTACCCACAGAAAGGTTTCCAGGTGGAGCAGGAGATCACACCCAGTGCTCTCTCTGCCTACCACTGGTTCCTGCAGGCTGGCTACATTCCCAAGTGAATACACAACACACACACACCTGTGCCTATGTTTCCCTATGTTTCGCTATGGACATGTTGATGCTGCTGATGGTTGGGAATTGAACATTAAATTACAGTAAATTCATCTTTTGCGAAGATGGTTGTTTCATTGATACCGTGACTTGAGACGTATGAAAATATACCACAGAACTAAATTTTTGCTTATTGTAAGTCAGTGGATTGAATGCATTTCTACATAAATACAGTGAGGGGAAAAAAGTATTTGATCCCCTGCTGATTTTGTACGTTTGCCCACTGACAAAGAAATGATCAGTCTATAATTTTAATGGTAGGTTTATTTGAACAGTGAGAGACAGAATAACAACAAAAAAATCCAGAAAAACGCATGTGAAAAATCCAGAAAAACGCATGTGAAAAATGTTATATTGCAGATGGAGGCCAGAGTGTTGAACCTCTAGGTCCCTCTTTTCAGCTTAGGGGTGGGGGCATAGTCCCCCAGCTCCTCTCCGGGAACCTGCAGGATGAACATCCTCTGGAGAAGGAGGGTTGGCTAGATAGAGATATTGGAGGTCACAAAAAGGTTAATGAATGAATAGTGTCCACCAGATGGCAGATTTAAAAAATCACATTAGAAACAGTTTTTTTTTTGTGACAGCCATGATTGTTTATGACTGTTGCACATCGTTACATGATTGAGTAGAGTCATCAAGGGCCTGGCGTTATTGAGAGAATTATTTTCTCATCATTGACCCCTGAGTGATCAGAAACACACTATCACTACACAACCAATACAATGCAACATTAATCAAGTGAAAGTCTCAGAAAAAATAGTTGACAAGTTTAATTGAAATATTAGATTTTGAAATACCTATCAAATGTTATTGGTCACATACACATGGTTAGCAGATGTTAATGCGAGTATAGCGAAATGCTTGTGCTTCTAATTCCAACCGTGCAGTAATATCTAACAAGTAATCTAACAATTTCACAACAACTACCTTATACACACAAGGGTAAAGGAATTAATAAGAATATGTACATATAAATATATGGATGAGCAAGATGCAAGATGCAGTAGATGGTATAGAGTACAGTGTATGTATATGTGTGTGTATATTATTTTTTATATATATATGAGATGAGTAATGTAGGGTATGTAAACATTTTATAAAGTGGCATTGTTTAAAGTGACTAGTGATACATTTGTTACATCCATTTTTTTTATTATTAAAGTGGCTAGAGATTTGAGTCAGTATGTTTGCAGCAGCCACTCAATGTTAGTGATGGCTGTTTAACAGTCTGATGGCCTTCAGATAGAAGCTGTTTTACAGTCTCTCGGTCCCAGCTTTGATGCACCTGTACTGACCTCGCCTTCTGGATGATAGCGGGGTGAACAGGCAGTGGCTCGGGTGGTTGTTGTCCTTGATGATCTTTTTGGCCTTCCTGTGACATCGGGTGGTGTAGGTGTCCTGGAGGGCAAGTAGTTTGCCCCCGGTGATGCGTTGTGCACACCTCACTACCCTCTGGAGAGCCTTACGGTTGTGGGCGTAGCAGTTGCCGTTCCAGGCGGTGATACAGCCCGACAGGATGCTCTCGATTGTGCATCTGTAAATGTTTGAGTGTTTTTGGTGACAAGCCAAATTTCTTTAGCCTCTTGAGGTTGAAGAGGCGCTGTTGCGCCTTCTTCACCACACTCTTTGTGGGTGGACCATTTTCAGTTTGTCTGTGATGTGTACGCCGAGGAACTTAACTTTCCACCTTCTCCACTACTGTCCCGTCGATGTGGATAGGGGGGTGCTCCCTCTGCTGTTTCCTAAAGTTCACGATCATCTCCTTTGTTTTGTTGACTGAGTGAGAGGTTATTTTCCTGACACCACACTCTGAGGGCCCTTGTAGGCTGTCTCGTCATTGTTGGTAATCAAGCCTACCATTAGTGTCGTCTGCAAACTTGATGATTGAGTTGGAGGCGTGCATGGCCATGCAGTCATGGGTGAACAGGGAGTACAGGAGATGGCTGAGAATGCACCGTTGTGGGGCCCCAGTGTTGAGGATCAGCGGGCTGGAGATGTTGTTTCCTACCCTCACCACCTGAGGGCGGCCCGTCAAAGTCCAGGGCCCAGTTGCACAGGGCGGGGTCGAGACCCAAGGTCTCGAGCTTAATGACGAGTTTGGAGGGTACTATGGTGTTAAATGCTGAGCTGTAGTCAATGAACAGCATTCTTACATAGCTATTCCTCTTGTCCAGTTGGGTTAGGGCAGCTTGATTGCGATTGCGTCGTCTGTGGACCTATTGGGGCGGTAAGCAAATTGGAGTGGGTCTAGGGTGTCAGGTAGGGTGTAGGTGATGTGATCCTTTACTAGTCTCTCAAAGCACTTCATGATGACGGAAGTGAGTGCTACGGGGCGATAGTTGTTTAGCTCAGTTACCTTAGCTTGCCTGGGAACAGGAACAATGGTGGTCCTCTTGAAGCATGTGGGAACAGCAGACTGGGGTAGGGATTGATTGAATATGTCCGTAAACACACCAGCCAGCTGGTCTGCGCATGCTCTGAGGACACGGCTAGGGATGCCGTCTGGGCCGGCAGCCTTGCGAGGGTTAACACATTTAAATGTTTTACTCAAGTTGGCTGCGGTGGAGAGCCCGCAGGTTTTGGTAGCGGGCTCTCCAGTTTGTCTGCGAGCAAGACGTCAGTGTCCGACAGGGCTGGTTTTCTTTTTGTAGTCCGTGATTGACTGTAGACCCTGCCACATACCCCTCGTGTCTGAGCCGTTGAATTGCGACTCTACTTTGTCTCTATACTGACGCTTAGCTTGTTTGATTGCCTTGCGGAGGGAATAGCTACACTGTTTGTATTCGGTCATGCTTGCCGTGATTAAAAGCAGTGGTTCGTGCTTTCAGTTTTGCGCAAATGCTGCCATCAATCCACGGTTTCTGGTTGGGATAGGTTTTAACAGTCACTGTGAGTACAACATCACCGATGCACTTGCTAATAAACTCACTCACCGAATCAGCCTATACATCAATGTTGTTGTCTGATGCTCTCCGGAACATGTCCCAGTCCACGTGATCGAAGCAATCTTGAAGCGTGGAATCAGATTGGTCGGACCAGCGTTGAAAAGACCTGAGCACGGGCGTTTCCTGTTTTAGTTTCTGTCTATAGGCTGGGAGCAACAAAATGGGGTCATGGTCAGATTTTCCCGAAAGGAGGGCGGGGGGTATACATGGCTGTGATTATAATTGAAGAGAATTCTCTTGGTTGATAATGCAGTCGGCATTTGATTGTAAGGAATTCTAGGTCAGGTGAACCTTGCGCAGAGAGGTTCCTCGTTGAAACTGTTCCTGTTTCTCTTGGTATGAGGAAAAATACCCTGAATATCCTGAACATACCGGTGCTCGCATACTGGCGGACCTCTGTATAGCCTGGGGAAAGATACAGTATCATATTTACTTTGCATGGATCAACAATTTTCCATTTGTCAAATATGCCCAGTGTGAACCAAAACAATACTGATGAATGGTGATTAAATATTGCTGGTTTCCTAACCAGCATCTTGATTGGTAGAAAAGCAGATTTTGTTCCCAGCAGACTGTCCACTTGGAGTGTGATACGTGTAGGCACCTATGATCAAAATAGCATATTGTGTGATGGGAAAAAACGTGATGGTATGTTGTCTGTTGTTACCTTGCAATCAGTTCCTTGGATCTCAATGTTAGATTTTATCTGACGTTCTTCAGAGTTTTCATCTGTAGGGATCAGCTTTAGTTCTCTTATACAGGTCAACAGGAGGGACAACAGTAGAAAACCTAGGAGGAACTCACACTTGAATAAATACAAATCTCCACTCACACTGAAGTTCTAACTAACTATACCAAATCAACACTAGGTGGGGATGTAGGCCAGTATGTCTTAAGTGTAAGATTCAGCTCAGTGGTGAAGTTTCACCTAGGTACAGATCTAGGATCAGCTTCCCCTCCCCCAATCCTAACCTTAAGCATTAGTGTGGAAAATGCAAAACTGGCCCACAATTAACATCTAGGGGAATCTTCACCCTACTCCTAAGATTGACTTACCTAGCAGTAGCAGCATGACACCAATGGCAGCCCTCGCTCCAATCTTGGTTCCAGTGACCCTGCCGAGACGGCAGCTGGCCACACCGGAGCAGTCACACACGGTGACGGACAGGTTGTGGAGGGCTCCCTGACCCTGCTGGTCCAACACCTTCAGCAGCAGGTCGTAGTGACCTGCGTGCACTGGGTTCTCCTTCACCAGGTTCATTGTGTATCCTGGAGGGATGTGTAGTGAGAGAGTCATTAACAGCATTAGTTTAGCTAGTTTATGACTGCATGAAGTGTAGGCCTATAGTATGAGACTTGGGCCTACTTGAGGTGTGTGAAACCTACAATAGTGGTGTGTAAAGGTCAAAGAGACCATATGTAAAAATGGATGAGGAATGAGAGGCCAGATAGTGTGTAAACTCTTTAAAAAAAGGTGCTTTCTATAACCTAATAAGGTTCTTCGGCTGTCCCCGAAGGAGAACCATTTGAAGAACCATTTTTGGTTACAGGTAGAACCCATTTGGCTCTAGGTAGAACTTTACACAGATGGTTCTACATGGAACCCAAAAGGATTCTATCTCAATCCAAAAAGGGTTCTACCTGGCTGCATGAAGTGTACGCGGCATTATGAGGAGGAAAACCTCACCATTGTCAGAGTCAATCCTCCACTTGCCCTTGACGTCGTCCCCTTGGAGCTGGAAGTAGAAGGATCCGCTGTAGGGCTCTCCATCCAGGTCGTAGGCTGTGATGTTGACCTTGGATGGCTCGTCTGACAGACACATGTCCATGGTGGCCATCTCCAGCTCTGGAAGGTTGTCTTTCTGGTCCTTTAGATGGATGTTGAGCGTTCCAGGTCCAGTCATGGAAGGCTGGCCTGTCAATCAGAGAAACTCTCAACTGAAAAATACTGGGGGTACTGTGGATGATATGCAGATAGTTTTTTTTCACTGATATTGGTTTAAGTTACTGTATTGGAGTACTTTTTATGGTTCTTACCATCATCAATGGCAAACAGTGTCACTTTATAGTGACGTAACTTGACTCTCGGTCTAACATCTTAGTTGTGGTTATTTTTCCAGTCTGCGTCTACTGCAACCCAGTCACCTGGGTCCACTCCTTTCACATACCTACAAGACATGGTTTGGGCCTGTTAGCTGTATGTTCGGCTACAGCTCTTGCAAATAAGTTGTATTTATCATCACCACATATTATTAAAGTATGACACTTTTATTTTGAAAAGATCAATAATTATCTGTGGTTATTGCTGAAGTAAAATTAATTATAGTAATAAACTGGTAATACACTGTAAAAACAGTGAACTGAGCTAAATACCCAGTCTAGTATGATAAACAGTAGGAGGTGCTGCAGAACAGTAGGAGGTGCTGCAGAACAGTAGGAGGTGCTGCAGAACAGTAGGAGGTGCTGCAGAACAGTAGGAGATGCTGCGAAACAGTAGGAGGTGCTGTGAAACAGTAGGAGGTGCTGCAGAACAGTAGAAGGTGCTGCAGAACAGTAAACAGTAGGAGATGCTATAGAGCAGTAGGTGCAGCAGAACAGTAGAAGTCCCACTGAAGGGCGGGTTAAATCCTCCACCATCACGGTTTTGACGGCGTGGGTGAAGATGGGTGAGTCGTTGACATCCTCCACCGTGACTGTCCCCTGGCGGGTGGGCTGCGGGGGCGGTGTAATGCCTGTCAAAGATGTCCCCCATGTGGTGACCACATCCCACAGGCCTGTGATGGAACGACCTTTGACCTTACAAGAGAAGTAGGGCATCTCGTTCTCCACGCTGACTGACAGGTTCCCCAGAGAGCCATCCTCATAGTCCAGAGGCTGGCAGGAGACAGAGGGAGAAGGTGGGTAATGGAAGGGTGATTTAGTGTTTAGTCAAACAAATGGATACAGGAATATGATTATTGCAACCACAGCTATAAGCACAATTCATCAGCTACTACTACAGGTCTGCTATTAGTTTGATTGCAACAACAACAACAAAAAGAGGATTAATACAGCAATTAAATCTAAATTGTAGAAAATGTGAGTCTCATTTCACATCTTATTTTGGTGTCATTGACTTATTTGACAGGTAACAGACATTTTCAACAAACAAGACTCCTTTGTTGGTCTCTGGGTCAGTGGCGATTTTGAAGTTATGGTCCTTGTCTCCATGCATAGTGTAGTAGGCCTTCCAGGCATCAGTACTTTTGGTATCTTGGTCTGGAACTTGAAGCCGAAGAACTGGTACATCACTGCTTTCTCTCTCCTTGATGTTTCCTGCACCCTAAAATAACATCATATCCCAGGATGATGGAACATTATAAGAGGGTCACAATTGTGGTTATGGAGATTCATTAGTGTATTTTAACAAATACTCCCACGAGTTCTTGTGACGAAGTGAGGAGGATAGAATTATGTTGCCCACTGTTTGCCCGGTGAAGACAGGCAGATGGTTGTTTCCATCCTCAACATTAATGATGACTGTGCTGGAGAGCTGAACAACCTCTCCATGGTCTTTAGCCTCCACGAGGATGGTGTATTTCTCTGCTTTCTGAGGTGGATGATTGAAACAGTCAGTCACACTATAGTTAAAAGTTAATGAAAGAAAGAATATAGATACATAGAGGCCCCTATTCCCTTGTGGTCCAGACACCCTTTGAATTTGATGGTTCCAGTTGTACTATTTTGCTCTAGGAAAAACTCCAGGTCGTCTGGGGGTGTAGGGGTGACGGAGACAATCTTCAGGTCAAATGTGCCATTGTTTGTGCTTCTTTTATCTTTATCTGTCGCCATTACAGCTATCAGAGAATCTCCTGACATGATAGGAAACAGAAAGAGTTAAGGTTTCAAATGCCCAAATTCAATCACTCCTATATAAAGGACAACCACACTGCAGGTTCCCTCAAAATGATTACTCTGTATGTGGTTTTGCAACAAAATCCATTGTAAATGTCTGCAGGTTGTGTCGGTTTTAACAATACATTGTTAGGTTCTTATTTTTGAGAGTAAATAACTCCCGGACACTAGAGAAGCTTTAACCAAATGTAATTATTCCCAAAGGTTCAGGGGATCTGACCTCACCTCCTGACCTCAACCCCTCCTTCTTCTAGTCCACAGATGTCCATCTGCCTCCCCTATAGCAATCCTTTGAGCTCTTCCCGTCCACCTAGCACATTCCACAGCCACTCTGTCTTTCTACAGATCTCACTCCTTAATATACTATGCGTCTGATCTATCATGTCTTTAATATCTCAATGTTCAAAATGTCGAATCCAACAACATCATAAACATTCTACATTCATAACCACCCACAGTGTGGTTTTTCATTATCTGCAATAAATACAAGTATGAAACGAAGAAAAGAAACAAACTCACGTGCACGAGCGTTACAAAATAAATTGACACAACATATTATTCGATAATTTCATCCAAACTGCTCGTGCACGTCAACGAGCATCTGCGTAGCCTTGGGCTAAAAGAGATCTTGGTTCTATTTTTCATGCTTGACGCGCTGCAAGTCCCTCCTCTCCCATCTCCTCATTGTGTTTTTTGGAGCATGTACCTACGTTGGTGATTGAAAGATGAACTGAGGTCCACACTCCAGTCCAGTTGGTGGCCTACTGCCATATAAAGTCCACAGAAGACAAAGAAGACTGAAGGAGAGATTACTAGAAACTAACTAGGTTTCCCGTTTTATCTATGGATTAGTTGTCGGAGTAGAGAACACATGATTAAAAATTCTACAAAGATCCAGAAAAAAAGGACCCTGTACATTTCAGGTAAAATAACAACCCAATGTTCATATCCCAGGACAAATACGCTAGCAACAGCAAGCTAAATGTCCATGAATGTTTCATGCGTTTCGACGTGTCCCCAAATTAATATAGTTGGTTCAGAGTTCGTTTTGATATTTCAACCTGCATGTTCTGATCGCGTCTGGTGTGGATGGACAAAATCAAAATGCGCACGTGGACGCACGCACCTGTCCTTGAATTTAGGCCAAATGATTTGAGAAATATGATTGGATGAAGATAGGCCTATGACATTGGCCTACATCTCGTCTTGCGCTGCGCAGAATATCAGATCTCAACAACAATTGGAGAAGTGATATATATATATATATATATATATATATATATATATATATATATATATATATATATATATATATATACTTTCATATGCGCAACATGACTGCAAGAGACAGGTCGGAATGTCTGACTGAAATACGGGACAAGTTGACCTTTTTTCTAAATTAGTGGTGTTTGAATTTGTTGATAAAACACGGGACATGATTGTTTGGTTGCGGGACAAAGGGCCAAAATGCAGGACTGCCCGGCACAATCTGGGACATGTGGTGGTCACCCTACCTTGTGAGGCAGACTCTTCAAGTTTGGTGGTGTAAGTGTTCAACTGGAAAACAGGTGGGTTGTCATTGATGTCTAGAACCTCCACTTCCACTCCCAGTCGGGTCTCTGTTAGGTTACTGGATACATCTCTGGCCTCATCTCTGGCCTCAAATATCAGTTGTAGTCCCATGTGGTAAGGATGATATGAATCAATCAAGTAATCAATCAACCAATCAATACATCAACCAATCAAACAAGCCATCAAAAAAATCTAGCAATAAATTAAATACATCTAAATGAAACTAAACTAACATTTATGCAATAATGAGTTCCATTCCTTCTCACCTTAAGTATATGGTAAAGCTCGTAGTCTAGTTCTCCATGAACTAAGATCTTTCCGGTGTCTGTGTCGATGGACAGTTTTTGCTTGGGCTCCAGATCAACACCTGGACCTTTTAGATTGAAACCCACCTTGAACTTCTCCTCAACGTCAATCTGAAACAAAACAACACATCAATTCAATGCATAACTTTGTATGTGTCTGCATGTGTGTATGCGTGCACATGTGTATGCATGCGTGTGTGCATGCGTGTGTGTTTTGACTCAATGCACGTGATTACATGGAAAAATTTGGAAATTCCACTCTCGACAAAAGACTAAGGTCCAGGCCTCGACTCTTCAATATAAAAATATTTTATGATCCAGATTCTCTTCTGCCGATGCAGTAACTCTTCAGAGGACACGCTGACAATCCCCAGACACTACAGAGCCAACCAGACAGAAACAGATTCATTGGTTTGAACAGGTCTTCCATATGGATTCCTAATAGAGAGAAGGCAAAAGAGCGCATGAGACAGTGCGAATTATACCGTGAGATTCGGGGGGTCTCTATTTTCTTCACTGGACTTCCTATTTGTAGGAAATTTGTTAACCTTTTTTTATGGGCCTAAGAGTAAAAACTGTCATTTTAATGGTAAAAATTATACCTTTTAATGTGGCATTAAAACAACCAGTTATGATGTTTTCATCTGATAGCCTACTTTTTTAAGTGATTTGTTTGGCAATCTGGGTACGTTCGTCCACTCCAAAATAATTCCAGCATCCAAACAGTGCAGTGTGCACCCGCCATTTGATGAAGGGAAAGAGACATCTGTTACAAAACACCAAAAAGTAGTAATGACATTCAGCATTTGGCACTAGGCCCAGTCAATTCAATGTTGCAATTTTGCTATTGAAAGCACAAGACAGACAGAGAGCGAGGCAGACAGGTGGAGTATTGAGATAAATGCTATTGAAAGCACAAGACAGACAGAGAGAGAGGCAGACAGGTGGAGTATTGAGATAAATGCGATTGAAAGCACAAGACAGACAGAGAGAGAGGCAGACAGGTGGAGTATTGAGGTAAATGCGATTGAAAGCACAAGACAGACAGAGAGGGAGGCAGACAGGTGGAGTATTGAGATAAATGCTATTGAAAGCACCTGAACCAACTAACTGTTTTAAAGCATGCCAGAGAGGCTGGGATGTTTGTTTAATTTGGAATAATATTTTATTTTCATATATACGACTGTAGCAGTACAAAATTGCATTTGAAACAAATAGGAGAATGGTTAAATTAGAGACCCCTTAAAGTTTGACTTTTGTTGCATTTAGGGGAGCTCATGTCTCATTCATGGGGGCTGAGCCCCCCCTGGCTCCCCCATAATTTGCAGACTGGCATGAAGCATATTGGTTGCCTTAGTGATAGTTATTAGATGCTATGAGATTGTGTTACTTGGATGTTTAGGTCTTTCCTCACACATTATCGTGGGATAATTACTCTGACCACACCCTGAATAATCAATATAAGTGCATTTCCTTATACAGTACAGTGCTTTCGGAAAGCATTCAGACCCCTTCTATTTTCCACATTTTGTTACATTACAGCCTTATTCTAAAATTGATTAAATAAAGGTTTTTCCTCATCAATCTACACACAATACCCTATAATAAAACATTCCGATTTTTTTTAGATTTAGATTTTTTTTAGATAAAATGTTTAAACCTGTTTGGGAGCGGCGGCAGTGTTCGGAGGTTTGGAGAGTCTGGCGTGCCTAAAGTAAAATGCCTGTTACTCAGGCACAGAAACTAGGATATGCACACAATTAGTAGTATTGGATTAAAAACACTGAAGATTCTAAAACTGTTAAAATAATGTCTGTGAGTGTAACAGAAATGATTTGGCAGGCGAAAACCCGAGAAATATCCATCCAGAAAATCAGATTTGGTGAAGTGACACTTTTCCCATTGACATGCTATTGAAAGGAGGGGGATCCAGGTTGCAGTACCTATGGCTTCCACTAGATGTTTATCTTGAATGCTTTCGCCGTAAAACCTTTTTGAAATTTGACAACGCTGTGAGATTACCAAGATTCTAAGCTTTTGAAGAGTGTGCAACACTTGTATTTTCATGAATGAACACTTGTATTTTCATGAATGCTTAATATTACTATTTTTGCAATTTGAATTTGGCGCTCTGCATTTTTCCGGATGTTGTCGTAGGTGGGACGTTACCGCCCCACTGCTCCCTAAGAAGTTTTAAAACAGAAATACCTTATTTATATAAGTATTCAGACCCTTTGCTATGAGATGCGAAATTGAGCTGAGGTGCATCCTGTTTCCATTGATCATCCTTGAGATGTTTCTACAACTTGATTGGAGTCCACCTGTGGTAAATTCAATTGATTGGACATGATTTGGAAGGGAACACAGAGGTCGAAGGAATTGTCCGTAGAGATCCGAGACAGGATATTGTCGAGGCGCAGATCTGGGGAAGGGTGCGAAAAGAATTCTGCAGCATTGAAGTTCCCCTAAGAACACATTTTCCTCCATCATTATTAAATGGAATACGTTTGGAACCACCAAGACTCTTCCTAGAGCTGGCCGCCCGGCCAAACAACAATCGGGGGAGAAGGGCCTTGGTCAGGGAGGTGACCAAGAGCCCAATGGTCACTCTTGGAGATGGGATGTTTTTCAGCGGCAGGGGCTGGGAGACTAGCCGGGATCGAGGGAAAGATGAACGGAGCAAAGCACAGAGAGATCCTTGATGAAAACATACCCCAGAGCGCTCAGAACCTTAGAATGGGGCAAAGATTCACCTTCCAACAGACAACGACCCCAAGCACACAGCCAAGACGATGCAGGAGTGGCTTCGGGACAAGTCTCTGAATGTCTTTGAGTGGCCCAGCCAAAGCTCGGACTTGAACCCGATCGAATATCTCAACAAAGTACTGAGTAAAGGGTCTGAATACTTACGTAAATGTAATATTTCAGTTTTTTAAATTAATGTAATCCACTTCAAAATAAGGATGTAACGTAACAAAATGTGGAAAGTCAAGGGGTCTGAATGCTTTCTGAATCACTTGACTTGCTGATTATGGCAATTCAGGTTTTGATGAAAATAACATTAATTATTTCTAAAATAACATGATGATTAAAGATCCCCCCTCCCGCAATACCCAAAGATATAAAGAACTTTATCTTCAACAAGCTCCTAGTTATGCTTTACTCTGGCTGCTAAATCAGTATGATGAATTTGATTTAAATGTCATTTATAGTGGAGGCTCCTCAGAGGAGGAAGGCGAAGACCATCCTCAGTGAATTTCATAGAATTAAAAATTGTGAAACATTAAACAAGTTGATGAAGCTATACTAAATATACTCACGACACCAAATAATTGATTAAAACACACTGTTTTGCAATGAAGGTCTACAGTAGCCTCAACGGCACTCTGTTGGGTAGCACCATGGTGTAGCCGGAGGTACGCTGGGTACATTGACTTCAATACAAAACCTAGGAAGCTCATGGTTCTGAGTAGTTGACTCAAAGAGTGAGAAAGACAATAGTTGAAGAAGAAGCAAAAGAGAGCGAGAGCTAGCTATATTTCCTTGTCTTTTGTTTCTCACTTTCACTTTCACAGCTAGTGAATGCAGCTAGCTAGTTTAGCCTACTCAACCACCTGGCTCAAACAGAGAGCGATGCTATGTTAGCTAGCTGGCTATGGCTATCCAACACTGGAACTTTTCGAAGTCAAGGTAAGCTTTTGGTTTTATAAATTCATTGCCACTGGGACCCGCCAGTGTAACTACTTGCTGATTGTACACTGTACTGCATGATTGTAGCAGGTTTTACTAATGTGTTATTTCTAGTAGCTATGTTGACAAGCTATGATGCTAGCAAATATGGAGGTTTGGTTTGGAAATGTTTTTTCACCTGGTTACAGACAGCTGATGTGTTGTGCACTGAAGTCCACAAGCGAAGGGAAAAGGTGAGAGGAGGAATGCGCGTAGATGCAAGAAGGAATTCCACAACGAGCAAAATTATCATGCTGTTTGTTTGTGGCTGCTATGAAACTTAACTGTGTTTGCTTGTGATCAGGGGTGTATTCATTCCGCCGGTCCTGTTGAAAAATGTTTCTTAGACGTAAAGAAACAGGGCTGAACATACGTGAATTTGTCCAATAGAAACTCTTGTTTGCAACTATTGGACTGATTATACCCTAGATCAGCTAGATGCAGACAAGTGTGTGCAAGGCGGTATTGAATGTGTCACTGTCTGTCACTTTGATTACTCAAAATGTTCCTCTTGACCTGTTCACCTAAGTTGTACACTTTCATTCATAGGCTAGGTTGTAGCAACCTCATGATAAGTATAGGGAAAATATTAGTATCATGTAGTAGACTAAACCTATTGATGTTACATTGAGCTGTGTGAATGGAATATGAATGACAGTCTATTACGATTATGCTGTAATAGAAATGGCCATGCTCATAAAAATTTTTTAACATCACTGACCGCTATTGGTAATTTGAATCCTAGTCTGAATGAACACAGATGGTTCAGTCCCTTTCACAAAAAAACTCCTATTCCACAAGTCACCAGAGGAAATCTCAAATGGTCTTCCCAAACTGTGTCCAAATGAATAGTTGAGCATGATAAACCACTGTGTCTGTCTGCCCGTCAGTCCATTGACCCTGCTTCCCTCTATTCAGCATATAATCAATAGCAAACATCAATCCTTACCAGTGTCATGAGTAGACATGTAGTTATAGTCATCCCCATCATGTATCCAGACGTGTGAAATTATATGTTACTCCAATGTCACAGAGTGTGGGCTTGATCCCTAAGTCCAATACAGACACAGTCCACCTGAGGTGAAAACACAGCTCAAGAGACGTGTCCTTGCTTCAGTATTTATATCTCTCTCTCTCGCTCTCTCTCTCGCTTTCGCTCTCTCTCACACACACACACACACACACACTACCAGAAAGGGCTTCCATGGAACTCTTGGCTGCAGATAGAGGCCTTAGTCAGTCATGCAGTAATAACTACAGTACCAGTCAAACGTTTGGACACACCTACTCATTCAAGGGTTTTTCTTTATTTTGACAATTTTCTACATTGTAGAATAATGGCAAAGACATCAACACTATGAAGTAACACATATGGAATCATGCAGTGACCAAAAAAATTGTTAAACAAATTAAAATATATTTTATATTTGAGATTCTTCAAAGTAGCCACCTTTTGCCTTGATGACAGCTTTGCACACTCTTGTCCTCCTCGGTCCGCTGTGAAAGGACCGCCTCTGCTCAAGTGTCCGAGGCTGGGACTTGCGGGTTAGGACTGTGAGAGGCGCTGCCACCGCACCAAAGTTGCATATAAAACACCTGTAAAAATTGGCAAACCCGAGGAACCGCTGGACCTGCTTGAGTGAGGTGGGATGGGCTAAATCGGCGACCGCCTCAACCTTTACGGGGTGCATTTGGATGCCTGCGGTGGAGAACTGATTCAACATATCCCTGAGAGTGTCATTGACCAATGCTTGAAAGACTGCCAGTGAGTTCGATAATCCGAAGGGAAGGACTAAGTACTCATAGTGACCACTAGGGGTGTTAAAGTCAGCTTTCCACTCATCTCCCTCCCTGATTCTCACCAGATTGTTAGCGTTGCAGAGATCCAGTTTGGTGAAGAATTGGGCACCTTGGGCCAATTCCAAGGCAGCGGACGTCAGTGATGGGGGTAACGATTATTGAGCCCTTAGTAATCGATGCAAGCACGCAGGCCTCCATCCTTCTTACCCACAAAGAAGAAGCCTGCACCAGCTGGGGATGTAGAGGGGCCAATGAAACCTGCCTCCAGCGACTCCCGGATGTAATTGTCCATGACTGTTGCTTCAGGGATCGAGAGGGAGTACAGACGGCCCAGGGAGGTGTGGAGCCGTTTAGGAATTCTATGGTACAGTCATATGGACCACGGGGGGGGGGGGGGGGGGGGGATGCTGGCTTGACTCTTACTGAAGGCCTCCCGCATGTTGAAATATTTGGAAGGGAAAGCGGAGAAGTCTTGGTCTTAAATGTATGCAGGAGAACATGGCGAGGCTCTTGGTGGGTCTTAGACATTTAGTCTGGCAGTCCTTACCCCAGTCTAGTAGGTGTCCCGTGGACCAGGAGAAAAGTGGGTTATGTAGCGCTAGCCAGGGGTACCCTAGGATAAGGGGGTTCTCAGGATCAGTGATCAAAATAAGTGGTTCACCCCAACCTGCAGTAGAATGGTCTGATATTCCACCTGACCAGAGCCAATGGGATGGGACACTTCACGCAGGGGATTTGTAATTCTCTGGCAAAGTCCTGATCAATGAAATTATCTGCGGCTCCAGAGTCCATGAAGGCTTGAATCTTGTGCTGAATGGTTGTCCCAGTGGAGGGTTGCAGGTACAGTGAGGGGAAAAAAGTATTTGATCCCCTGCTGATTTTGTACGTTTGCCCACTGACAAAGAAATGATCAGTCTATAATTTTAATGGTAGGTTTATTTGAACAGTGAGAGACAGAATAACAACAAAAAAATCCAGAAAAACGCATGTGAAAAATGTTATAAATTGATTTGCATTTTAATGAGGTGTTTCCCGTCTGCTCTGGGCATGTAGCACAGAGATGGTCGAGACCTCCCCTGTAGAGGCAACAGGCTTTGTGTATGCACCTGTAACGCACCTGTGGGCTCAGACGTGTGCGTCCCAGCTGCATGGGCTCCTCAATGCTGCATTCTGGGGGCTTGGAGTGCTCAGGAAATCAGGATACTGGGGTGGTGTCAAAAAGGCACTGTCTCACGCGTTCTCGGAGGTGGTTGTCGATCCTGATTGCCAGCATTATCAGGAACTCATGGTCCCAGTTCATGAGAGGCCAGTTCATCCTTGATGGAGTTGGTGGAAAGCGGTGACCAGGGCCTCTGTATTCCACCCACTCTTGGCGGTGAGGGTGCGGAACTCAATGGCGAAGTCAGCCATTGGTCTGGCCCCTTGGAGGATGTTGAACAGTCAGCAGACACTTCTCGTCCGCTGACTGGGTGGTCGAAGACTCGTCATAGCTCGGCAATAAAGGCTAATATGGAGCTACAGGATGGTGTCTGCTGTACCAACACCGCCATTTTGTGTAACTTATTTTTTTTACTTATTGTGTACATAATGTTGCTGCTACCGCCTCTTATGACCAAAAAGAACTTCCGGACATCAGAAAAGCGATTACTCACCGCGGACTGGAAGAAACTTTTTCCTTTAACGAGTCCGACGAGAAGGATATCCTGCTTTCACTGGAACAGGCCCAGATCCACGCCTTTTGCGTGAAGAAAAGACACCAGAAAAGGGGACGCAGATTGGTGATCCTTCTGAGAATCTGGAGGCGAGCGAGTAAACTCTCAATGCCTTCCATTCTTCTTGCTAACGTGCAATCGTTAGAAAATAAAATTGATGACCTAATATTGAGATTATCCTACCAACGGGACATAAAAAACTGCAACATCTTATGTTATACCGAGACATGACTGAACGAAGAAACAAACAATATAGAGCTGGTGGGATTTTCCATGCACCGGCAGAACAGAGACGCTACCTCTGGTAAGACGAGGGGTGGGGGTGTGTGTCTTTTTGTCAATAACAGCTGGTGCGAGATGTCTAATATTAAAGAAGTCTCGAGGTATTGCTCTCCTGAGGTAGAGTACCTTATGATAAGCTGTCGATCTACCAAGAGAGTTCTCATCTGTATTATTCGTAGCCGTCTATTTACCACCACATGCAAAGCTGGCACTAAGACCACTCTCAACCAACTCTATAAGGCCATAAGCAAAGAAGAAAATGCTCACCCAGAAGCGGCGCCCCTAGTGGCTGGGGACTTTAATGCAGGCAAACTTCAATCAGTTGTACAAAATCTTTACCAGCATGTCACATGTGCAACTATGGAAAAATAAATCCTAGACCACCTTTACTCCACACACAGAGATGCATACAAAGCCCTCCCCCGCCCTCCATTTGGCAAATCTGACCATAATTCTATCTTTCTGATTACAAGCAAAAACTAAAGTCAAATCAAATCAAATTTATTTTATAATAACTGCCCTTTCTCACCTGGACAAAAGGAGCACCTATGTGAGAATGCTGTTCATTGGCTACAGCTAAGCGTTCAACACCATAGTTCCCACAAAGCTCATTACTAAGCTAAGGACTCTGGAACTAAACACCTCCCTCTGCAACTGGATCCTGGACTTCCTGATGGGCCGCCCCCCAGGTGGTAAGAGTAGGCAACAACACGTCTGCCACGCTGATCCTTAACACGGGGGCCCCTCAGGGGTGTGTACTAAGCCCCTCCTGTATTCCCTGTTCACCCACGACTGCGTGGCCAAACACGACTCTAACACCATCATTAAGTTTTCTGACGACACAACAGTGGTAGTGGTTCACGACTGATCACCGACAATGATGAGATGGCCTATAGGGAGGAGGTCAGAGAACTAGCAGTGTGGTGCCAGGACAACAACCTCTCCCTCAATGTGAGCAAGACAATGGAGCTGATCGTGGACTACAGGAAAAGGCGGGCCAAACAGGCCCCTATTAACATTGACGGGGCTGTAGTGGAGCAGGTTGTTTGTGGTCCAAACACACCAAGACAGTCGTGAAGAGGGCACAACTAAACCTTATCCCCCTCAGGAGACTGAAAATATTTGGCATGGGTTCCCAGATCCTCAAAAGGTTCTACAGCTGCACCATCGAGAGCATCCTGACCGGTTGCATCACCGCCTGGTATGGCAACTGCTCGGCATCTGACCGTAAGACGCTTCAGAGGGTAGTGCGAACGGTCCAGTACATCACTGTGGCCAAGCTTCCTGCCATCCAGGACCTGTATAAAAGGCGGTGTCAGAGGAAAGCCCAGAAAATTGTCAGAGACTCCAGTCACCCAAGTTATAGACTGTTTTCTTTACTACCGCACGGCAAGCGGTAACGGAGCGCCAAGTCTAGTACCAAAAGGCTCCTCAACAGCTTCTACCCCCAAGCCATTAGACTGCTGAATAATTCATAAAAATCGCCACTGGACAATTCACATTGTCTCTAGGACGGTCTATTAGGATAAAATGCCAGGGCTGAATTCTTGTCCCAGTCCATCCCTGAAGGGAAGTCATTTCAGCCCCAATGTCATTTACCTTAGAAGGTGGATACTGTATAAAAAAATATTAGGACTTGCAATGTAGTTGCAATAATGTTACTAATAGAAATTGGTTTACTAGCAAATGCAGATGTATTATAAACAAATCAAACTGTTAGCTCATTATCGATCCTCTGCTTAGGATATATATTACATAAAGTTGCAGCTCTACTGCAACATAGAGGACAATATTATCTAGTGCTTGATGTTGTGTGCATACCCTTTTTTATATGTCACACACTTTACAGAATCAAGTCTTGTACCGCACCTCTACACACTATAGGTCTCTCCACTCTATTTTGTAGTATTACAGAACCAGTTCTACAACTTTGTCTGTAGCAGCATCAACAGGAAGGGAGGGTCAGAGCATATACTATCTGCATGATCCAAACTCAGTTTGCTGAGGGATCATTAGAATGGGTTATATACAGTGAGGGAAAAAAGTATTTGATCCCCTGCTGATTTTGTACGTTTTCCCACTGACAAAGAAATGATCAGTCTATAATTTTAATGGTAGGTTTATTTGAACAGTGAGAGACAGAATAACAACAAAAAAATTTGAAAAATGCTATAAATTAATTTGCATTTTAATGAGGGAAATAAGTATTTGACCCCCTCTCAATCAGAAAGATTTCTGGCTCCCAGGTGTCTTTTATACAGGTAACGAGCTGAGATTAGGAGCACACTCTTAAAGGGAGTGCTCCTAATCTCAGTTTGTTACCTGTATAAAAGACACCTGTCCACAAAAGCAATCAATCAATCAGATTCCAAACTCTCCACCTTGGCCAAGACCAAAGAGCTCTCCAAGGATGTCAGGGACAAGATTGTAGACCTACATAAGGCTGGAATGGGCTACAAGACCATCGCCAAGCAGCTTGGTGAGAAGGTGACAACAGTTGGTGCGATTATTCGCCAATGGAAGAAACACAAAAGAACTGTCAATCTCCCTCGGCCTGGGGCTCCATGCAAGATCTCACCTCGTGGAGTTGCAATGATCATGAGAACGGTGAGGAATCAGCCCAGAACTACACGGCAGGATCTTGTCAATGATCTCAAGGCAGCTGGGACCATAGTCACCAAGAAAACAATTGGTAACACACAACGCCGTGAAGGACTGAAACCCTGCAGCGCCCGCAAGGTCCCGCTGCTCAAGAAAGCACATATACATGCCCGTCTGAAGTTTGCCAATGAACATCTGATTCAGAGGACAACTGGGTGAAAGTGTTGTGGTCAGATGAGACAAAAATGGAGCTCTTTGGCATCAACTCAACTCGCCGTGTTTGGAGGAGGAGGAATGCTGCCTATGACCCCAAGAACACCATCCCCACCGTCAAACATGGAGGTGGAAACATTATGCTTTGGGGGTGTTTTTCTGCTAAGGGGACAGGACAACTTCACCGCATCAAAGGGACGATGGACGGGGCCATGTACTGTCAAATCTTGGGTGAGAACCTCCTTCCCTCAGCCAGGGCATTGAAAATGGGTTGTGGATGGGTATTCCAGCATGACAATGACCCAAAACACACGGCCAAGGCAACAAAGGAGTGGNAGCCTCGAAACCTTAATGACTTGGAGAAGATCTGCAAAGAGGAGTGGGACAAAACCTCCTGAGATGTGTGTAAACCTGGTGGCCAACTACAAGAAACGTCTGACCTCTGTGATTGCCAACAAGGGTTTTTCCACCAAGTACTAAGTCATGTTTTGCAGAGGGGTCAAATACTTATTTCCCTCATTAAAATGCAAATCAATTTATAACATTTTTCACATGCGTTTTTCTGGATTTTTTTGTTGTTATTCTGTCTCTCACTGTTCAAATAAACCTACCATTAAAATTATAGACTGATCATTTCTTTGTCAGTAGGCAAATGTACAAAATCAGCAGGGGATCAAATACTTTTTTCCCTCACTGTATGGGTACAAGTTTAGGATCTTAACTTGAGCCAGTTTGCTAAAGCAGGAAAAAAATCCTGCAGCAACAGAAAATGTGCATTATGTGGATTATAATTAATGGCCCTTTTTGTAGGGGTGTATATATATTGTTCATAAGAGAAAATCAAGTCTGAAATTTCAACGTGGAGATAACGAACTTCAGAAGCCTTTTTAAACCTCAAATACACTACACGTTTTAAGATATCATGCAAAAGAGTGGGCAAATCAAGATCCTACCTCTGTAGTGCCAGGACTACACAAAAATGACCACCTCCTCCCCACATGAAATTGTTACAGCAGGTGTGTCAGTTTTACGGAGAACTCAAGGGTGTGTTCCAAGGAATCCATGTCATTGAAGTGATTTCATGTCATGTTTAGTGTGACAAACCTTGAAAACCATTTAGGATCATAATCGTGTTTGTTGTGAGGTATGGCTGAGAGATACGGAGACACTTTTCCATGGCGTGCATACTTTAATCAAATTTGAAATATAAACAAAAACATGTTGATATATTGACCTTTGATACAAAACCGGCATAGCAGTGGTCGTTAGCAGGGAATAAATAGAAGTCAAAATGAAAAAAAGACTAGTATAACAGCACAGCTTTGATTGCTCTTAAAGGTTTGGTGAGGGCAGGGCACACACTGGTTCCAGGCTCTCAGGTTAGCCATGGTTAGGCATTGTTACTTTTCTGCAGATAGGTGATGATTCCAAAATAGCTATCAATTGTTCTCCAGAATCTGCTGTGTCCCAATTCCATACTACCAGATATCTTGTGGGATTCTACTCCAGGGAGGTCAAGAAATTAGTTGAAAGAAACATGTGTAAATCATTATCCTAAGCAGAGCGAGGTTATGAAGTATCATTCGCACAATAGTAAAGCTCACACAGAGGTGAAGTTGACGTTTCCATCCAAAAGTTGGCATCAAAGTTATCCCATTCTGGCATACCTAGTAGATCAAGAGATGATAAGCTGCTACTGAAAAGTACTGTGAAGCGTGATGATAAAAAACACATTAAACAACAAAACAACAGTGGTGGAAAAGTACCCAATTGTAATACTTGAGCAAAAGTAAAGATATCTTAATAAAAAATTACTCAAGTAAACATGAATGTCACCCAGTAAAATGTACGGATAGCCAGGGGTACACGCCAACACTCAGACATTATTTACAAACAAAGCATTTGTGTTTAGTGAGTTCTCCAGATTAGAGGCCCTATCGATGACCAGGGATGTTCTTTTGACAATTGTGTGAATTGGAAAATGTTCCTGTCCTGCCAAGCATTCAAAATGGAACGAGTACTTTTGGGTGTCAGGGAAAATGTATGAAGTTATTTTCTTTAGTAATGTAGTGGAGTAAAAGTAAAAGTTGTCAAAAATATAAATAGTAAAGTACTTTAAAGTACTTGTGCTTAAGTACTTACTTTACACCACTGCAAAACAATCACAATACAAACACACCCTGGCCCTGTCAAAACATAAATCCATAAATCCATCCGAGCATGATGTGGTTTATTCAGCGCAGTGAGGTCATTATTCACTGTCTTCAGACATCCAAAATATCAAAAGTGTCTCTCCCAGTCCTTCCTTGTGTGGGTAAAAGCCAATGCAGCATGGTTTTGGTCGGTAAGAAAATGTCCCTCTGTCGTATATGACGCAAAGCATGATCCAGAATCTCAATAGACAATGTTTGGTGTAACTGTGTCCTCTTCTCCAGCTGATGGCTCTCACTCTATCAGTGCCGTAGCGCAGTTACGTTAGAACCATCACCAGTCCCAGTCCAGCCAGTTGTGTGTTTGTTTTTGTTTGTGTGTGTGCATGCGTGTGTTCATGTGCGTGCGTGTCTACAGCCTGATGTTCCTCTCCTGCATGTCCTGCCGACAGATGCCCCCCAGGGTGTTGAACTTTGACCCCAGGTCCCCCAGGAACTCCAGGTTGTCATCCAGGTTGTTTAGCGACAGCTCGTCCAGTGACTGACACTTGCTGCCTGTCCCCTCAAAGCCATACTCGTAGGGTTGGTAGTCCACCTCGTCTCCAATCATATGCAGCTTCTGGAGAACCAATGTTAGAAAAAAGGTATCTTAAATCATATTTGAATTCAATTCAAGATCTTATAAAACTCCCAAGACTATTAACTAAAAAAGTAGGCTATTTATATATAATAGATCCAACAGAGGGATACTTCTTACATTACAGAATTTGTATTAATGATAAGACAAATATTACCACCATTAGTTCTTGTTTTCAAGACCACATGGTGCATTATACACATCTTTACCTAAATGTCTGTCTCTGTTCTAACACCATAGGCTACTGTATGTAACCTTTTCTGCATGTCACATTCAGTACCAGTCAAACGTTTGGACACACCTACTCATTCCAGGGTTTTTCTTTATTTTACTATTTTATACATTGTAGAATAGTGAAGACAACAAAACCATGACATAACACATATGGAATCATGTAGTCACCACATTTTTTTTTTACTTCTTAGTGAGCGGCAGGTGAGGTGACGGTTTTGGAGAATCTGGCGTGCCCAAAGCAAAATGCCTGCCACTCAGGCTCAGAAAATAGAATATGCACATAATTAGTACTATTGGATAGGAAACACTCTGAGGTTTCTAAAAGTGTTAATGTCTGTGAGTATAACAGAACTCATTTAGCAGGCGAAAACCTGAGAAAAATCCATCCGGAAATCAGTTTCTGGTGACCTTTTGCTCTGTTTGACACACTCCCCATTGAATCCAATTGTAACCAGGACTGAGACTGCAGTACCTATGGCTTCCACTAGATGTCAACAGTCTACATACAAAGACTCAGAGAGTTTGGAGTTAACAGAACGATTAGGTACAGGAAATGGCCAAGGTAGCTCAGATGTCAACAATATTTCTCGGGCGTGTGTCTGGCTGCGCGCCCCACTTTATTTTACTTATATAACGTTTAGGTGACCATCCGAGTGAAATATTATCGCTAATATTCATAAAAGGATAGCTAAGGATGCATTTTAAATGGTATTTCATTTGTTTAGGAAAAGTTTATAGGTATATTTGAACGCGTTCTCTTCACGTTTCAATGGGCGATTCGACATTGGATTTTCTGAACATAACGCGCAACCAAACGGAGATTTATGGATATAATAAATGACTTTTTCTAACAAAAGAACCATTGGATGTCTTCGTTGGACACTTGGACACTCATGAGCTTAGTTAAACTGTCGTACCCCACCATGACCCAAAATATACATTGCATTCGGAAGGTATTCAGACCCCTTGATATTTTCCACATTTTGTTACATTACAGCCTTATTCTAAAATTTATTAAATTGCTTTTTTATTATTTAACGTAGGGGCTTGTCCGGTAAAATGATCATTCATTTGCATACCGAAACAAGGGTCTTGGTTACCCTTTGGTTTTTGCATGTAAGGGTGTTGCAGGTTCCTTGGTTCATACGATCGACCCGGTCGTCGTATGGTGGGACGTAGGGTGACGACCGAACGAAGATTTCGATTCGTCCCAACCAGGGACCTACCCTTTGGTCTACGACGACCTTGTGGTGTTGGAGGGCCAGTAGGAGGCACCATTTCCTCTGCTCTCAAAAAATATCCCAATGCCCCAGGGCAGTGATTGGGGACGTTGCCCTGTGTAGGGTGCCGTCTTTCAGATGGGAAGTTAAACGGCCGTCCTGACTCTCTGTGGTCATTAAAGATCCCATGGCACTTATTGTAAGAGTAGGGCTTAACAAGAGTAGGTGTCCTGGGTAAATTCCCAATCTGACCCTCATACTGTCACAGTCACCTAATTTTCCCCAGTTTACAATTGGCTCATTCATCCCCCCCTCCTCTCCATTATAACTATTCCCCAGGTCATTGCTGTAAATGAGAATTTGTTCTCAGTCAACTTAAGGTTTAAATAAAAATCTATGTAAAAGTTGTAAAAAATATAAATAGTAAAGTACAGATACAACTTAAGTAGTACTTTAAAGTATTTTTACTTAAGTACTTTACACCACTGAATCTCCTCTCCATTAGGGTGATGGACAGCTCAGCACTAAGTCCTCCTTGACGCTAACAGCACTGAACAGGGCCAATAAGAACAATGCTAGCCGGGGCTATGCTACAATAGCCTGGGCGCTAGTGTGTTCCAGCTATTCCATTTCAATTCAGTCAATTCTGGGTATGAATTGAAAATATGGAGCCTTACGTTATTTTTCATGGGAAATTATCAACTCATGATTTACAATTTTTATTCACCTCTTGAATTGACTGATTAAAAAAAAGAAAGAAACGACTCCAACCTTGTTTCCATCATTAACCTAACAGGGTTACTTAATTGATGCCTTGCCAAGACAATGATCATTTGGCCGAATCAGAATCTGACTGTCGCCCAGGCTAGCACTAGGCAGCTCTGAAATTGGACTCTGCTCTAATATACTGGCACCCACACGAGGGCTGGGGTCACGGAATGTGATTGCTATTGGGTTTGCACTTGAAGTGCCAGCCCTGGACTGGACAGGGCTTGTTTGGAACATGCTCAGGGCACGGATTAGCTCTCTCCACTGCTGGGAGCTGTAGTTCTCTCAGGAGTATATCTCAGGGAGCAGTAGTTCTCTCAGGGGTATATCTCAGGGAGCTGTAGTTCTCTCAGGGGTATATTCTAGTGTTTATGTGTACGTGGATTGAGCCATCCCATAATAGGCCCTTAACATTCCCAACAGCAGCTTCAGGCACTGAGATACAGAGCAGTGGGAAGGAGGGTGGCACAGCAGCATGCGCATGCAGAACATTGTGTTCCCACGGACAACTATACACATTTTATGCACATTTTACACATATTTATATTTATATTTATATTATTTATGGTAGTCTGTTATATAATTACAATAAGCCCTCAGCAGAAGTTCTTCAAAAGGTAAGGGATTTGTTTTCGCTGTGAAATGTGTTTTGTGTGAACTGCGATGGTTTATGAATTTATGCTAATGGTTAAAATATTGGAGGTGCTACCCTCAAACAATCAAATGTTGTGCTTTCGCCGTAAAGCCTTTTTGAAATCTGACAACGCTGTGATATTGCCAAGAAGCAGAGCTTTTGATGACTATGAAACACTTGTATATTGATGCATGTTTAATAATTAAACTTTTGGATTTTGAATCTGGCGCCTTACATTTCACCGGGTAGTGTAGCGCCCCACTGCTAGCGCCCCACTGCTCCCTAAGTTAACCAAGTCAAAATAATTTTATATTTGAGATTCTTCAAAGTAGCCACCCTTTGCCTTGACGACAGTTTTGCACACTCTTGGCATTCTCTCAACCATTTTCAAGAGGTAGTCACCTGGAATGCATTTCAATGAAGAGGTGTGCCTTGTTAAAAGTTAATTTGTGGAATTTCTTTCCTTCTTAAAACTTCTTAGGGAGCAGCGGGTCATGGGCGACCCACCTACGACAACATCCGGAAAAATGCAGAGTGCCAAATTCAAAATACAAAAATAGTAATATTAAACATTCATGAAAATACAAGTGTTGCACACCCTTCAAAAGCTTAGAATCTTGGTAATCTCACAGCGTTGTCAGATTTCAAAAAGGCTTTACGGCGAAAGCATAGCATTTGATTGTCTGAGGACAGCACCCCGCATACTTCCTGCATTAGCATAGTAACATAACCAGCACGGGTGTCAAAAAAATCTGAAATAGGGATAAAATAAATCGCTTACCTTTTGAAGATCTTCCTCTGATGGCAATCTAAAGGGTCCCAGCAACACAATAAGTCCCTCTTTATGTCCCAAAAGCTCAGTTTATTTGGCGCGTTTTGTTCAGAAATCCACCGTCCACTCGTCCAATATACAAGACATAGAAAACGTAAAAAACATACCTATAAACTTTGTCCAAACAACTCAAACAACGTTTCAAATCGATCCTCAGGTACACTAATATGTATATAAACGATAATATTTCACACGGATAATATCCTGGGCGATAGAAAAGGAAAAAAACGATGCGCGCGCTCTCAGTCACGCGCCAAAGAGAAGAGTCACCTCCTTAGTCCACTGACAAAAACAGCTCTTTCTCCTTGGTTTTTCTAAATAAAAGCATGAAACCTTGTCTAAAGACTGTTGACATCTAGTGGAAGCCATAGGTACTGCAATCTGGGAGCTAGATCCCCCTCCTTTCAATAGCATGTCAATGGGAAAAGTGTGACATCAAAAAATCCCATTTTCTGGACCGATTTTCCTCTGTTTTTTGCCTGCCAAATCAGTTCTGTTATACTCAGACATTATTCTAACAGTTTTAGAAACTTCAGTGTTTTCTATCCAATACTACTAATTATGTGCATATCCTAGTTTCTGGGCCTGAGTAACAGGCATTTTACTTTGGGCACGCCAGACTCTCCGAACCTCCGAACACTGCCGCTGCTTAATGTATTTGAGCCAATCAGTTGTGTTGTGGCAAGGTAGGGGTGGTATACAGTGGACTCCCGAGTGGCGCAACGATCTAAGGCACTGCATCTCAGTGCTAGAAGCGTCACTCCAGACCCTGGTTAGATTCCAGGCTGTATCACAACAGGCCGTGATTGGGAGTCCCATAGGGTGGAGCACATTTGGCCCAGCGTCGTCCTGGTTAGGGTTTGGCCGGGGTAGGCCGTTACTGTAAGTAAGGATTATTTCTTAACTGACTTGCCTAAAAACAGAAGATCGCCCTATTTGGTAAAACATGAAGTCCATATTATGTCAGGAACAGCTCAAATAAGCAAAGAGAAACGACAGTCCATCATTACTTTAAGACATGAAGGTCAGTCAATGTGGAACATTTCAACAACTTCAAAGTTTCTTCAAATGTAGTCGCAAAAAACATCACGCGCTATGATGAAACTGGCTTTCGTGAGGACCACCACAGTAAAGGCAGACCCAGAGTTACCTCTGCTGCAGAGGATAAGTTACCAGCCTCAGAAATCGGCAATTAACTGCACCTCAGATTTAAGCTCAAATAAATGCTTCCTAGAGTTCAAGTAATAGACACATCTCAACATCAACTATTCAGAGGAGACTGCGTGAATCAGGCCTTCGTGGTCGAATTGCTGCAAAGAAACCACTACTAAAGGACACCAATAATAAGAAGAGACCTGCTTGAGCGAAGAAACACAAGGAATGGACATTAGACCGGTGGAAATCTGTCCTTTTTTGGTTCCAACCGCCGTGTCTTTGTGAGATGCAGAGTAGGTGAACGGATGATGTCCGCATGTGTGGTTCCCACCATGAAGCATGGAGGAGGAGGTGTGATGGTGCTTTTCTGGTGCCACTGTCTGTGATTTTTTTAAGAATTCAAGGCACACTTAACCAGCATGGCTACAACAGCATTATGCAGCAATACACAATCCCATCTGGTTTACACTTAGTGGGACTATCATATCAATGACCCAAAAGACACCTCCAGGCTGTGTAAGGGCTATTTGACCAAGAAGGAGAGTGACGGAGTGCTGCATCAGATGACCTGGCCTCCACAATCACCCGATCTCAACACAATTGAGATGGTTTGGGATGAGTTGGACCGCAGAGTGAAGGAAAAGCAGCCAGAAAGTGCTCAGCATATGTGGGAATTTCTTCAAGACTGACTACCTCATGAAGCTGGTTGAGAGAATGCCAAGAGAATGCATCAAGGCAAAGGGTGGCTACTTTGAAGAATCTCAAATATATAATGTATTTAGATTTTTTTTTAAACATTTTTGGTCTCTTACCCGGTCTATGTGCTCTGAGATGTGCTGGTTCGACAGCAGGCCGAAGGAACGGGAATACCTCGAAGAGTTACTCTGAGGAGAGTGGAGAAAACACAGAAAAACAAACATGGATGATTGATGGAAGAAACAACAGTGTATGTCGTGTGTATGTATTTGTCAATGGTGTGGTGTCAAGTAGACCAGATCCTGATGCAAGTGCACGGCAACACTTACCCTCATGGTATTGTTCCTGCTTGTAGTCTGGTACTGCAATTAGAAAATACATATTCCTATTGTTGATATTATAAGGATCGACTGCATTCATGCACCCACTTCACTGTATAAAACCTTGATGACCTATAGTTAATATGTAATAACCTGTATCTATACACCTGTCAAATCATACAGCACTATGGTAACAAATTCATAAAAGGAGGGTTATGTTGTCCACTAGTGGCTGCCTGCAAATGTCACTCACCATGCCCCGCCCACCCTGGCTTCTCAGAGTTCCGTTGGCCTCGCCCATTCTCTGGAATGTTCCCCCTCCTGGGAACCCTCCCTCTCCTGACGAGGACACCTGGCTGACCTGGGGAGAGATGGAGGTTTAGTTCTGAGATATAGGCGCTGCTGCTAAGACTGTACTGGATGGCCGCTGTTTTGCAAGCTCTGACCCAACTTTGCTATTTTGTGATTCTTTTGTCATTCATTTTGACTTTCTTTTCATGAAATGTATCCTCTGTCATTTCTTACAACCGACAAGAACTTTTGAACATCAGATCAGCAGTTAATTACCTAAATTCAGGCTTCATCTTCAACTCATCTGCCCTGAGTTCTTTTTGTAATTCCGAACCAATTTTTGGTAAACCCAAGAGGAAACACCAGCATTACAGAGGCAAGAGAGGGGGGATCCTGAAGAGTGTAAGGCGAAGGGAAAACTGGCCACCTCTTCCCTCCATTGTACTTGCCAATGTCACTTGATAATAATTTGCTGCTAACGTGATTCTCGAAACTGCAATATTCTCTGCATTTCTGACGGCTGAGGACTGGAACAAGTACAAAAAGTCCTGCTATGTCCTCCGCAGAGGCATCAAACGAGCAAAAGGACAACATAGGAATAAGGTGAAATCATATTACACATGCTTAGATGCCCGCCGCATGTGGCAGGGGCAACAGTCCATTACAGATTACAAAGGAAGACCCAGCCGTTAACTGCCCAACAATGCCTCTCTATCAGACGAACTCATTGCATTTTATGTATGCTTCGACAATAACAACATTGTGCCGGGTGTGAGGGCCGTCACGACCCAGATGATTGGGTGATATCGCTCTCCGAGGTTGACGTGGGTAAAGTCTTTAATCAGGTCAACACTCACAGTATTTCAGGGCGCATTCTCAGAGCATGTGCAGAACAGCTGACAGGCATATTCACAGTAATTTTCAACCTCTCCTTGTTCCAGTCTGTATTCCCCACTCCTGTTCCCAAGAACTTTAAGGCTTTATGCCACAATGACTACCGCCCTGTAGCACATTTGTAATCATGTGGTGGTTTGAGGGGCTGGTTATGGCACACTTCAACTCCAATTTGTATACCGCCCCAACAGATCCATAGATGACACAATCTCAATTGTATTCCACACTGCCCTCACCCACATAGATAAAAGGAATACCTATGTGAGAATGTTGTTCATTGACTACAGCTAAGCGTTCAACACCATTGTCCCCTCTAAACTCGTAACCAAGCTTACGACCCTGGGACTAAACACCCAGGTGGTGAGGGTAGGCAACATCACCTCTGCCATGCTGACCCACAACACGGGGGCCCCACAGGGGTGTGTGCTTAGTCCCCTCCTGTACTCCCTGTTCATCCACGACTGCGTGGCCATGCACGATTTCAACACTATCATCAAGTTTGTTGACGACACGATGTAGGTAGGCCTGATCTCCGGCGTTGATGAGACAGCCTACAGGGAAGAGGTCCGTGACCTGGCACAACAACCTATCCCTCAGTGTCAGTAAAACCAAGGAGTTGATCGTGGACAACAGGAAACGGGGGGAACATCCCCAACCACTTCAACAGGCC
Organism: Hucho hucho; assembly: GCA_003317085.1. Lineage (NCBI taxonomy): Eukaryota > Metazoa > Chordata > Actinopteri > Salmoniformes > Salmonidae > Hucho > Hucho hucho. Next base: position 313,011 of record QNTS01001017.1, read on the forward strand.
TGCAGTGGAGCGGGTGTCCAAATCACTCAGGAGTTAAAATGGTGACGGCGCCATTTTACACCGCCTGATATAGAGATTCTGGATGGCAGGGAGCTCGGCCCCAATGACTTACTGGGCTGTTCACGCCACCCTCTATAGCGCCAAGGTTTGGTATGGGCCCTCAAATTCTCAAAATGTTCTACAGCTGTACCATTGAGATCATCTTGACTGCTTGGTATGGCAATAACACCGCTCTCGATCGCGTGGCGCTATAGAGGGTGGCGTGAACAGCCCAGTAAGTCATTGGGGCCGAGCTCCCTGCCATCCAGAACCTCTATATGAAAGGAAGGCCTGTAAAATCGTTAAAGACTCCAGCCACCCAAGCCATAGACTGTTCTCTCTGCTTTCGCACGACAAGTGGTACCGGTGCATCAAGTCTTACACCAACAGGCTCCTGAACATCTTCTATTCCCAAGCCATAAGACTGCTAAATAGCTAACAAAATAGCTTGTCACGCACACTGACACTCAAACACACGCAAACACTCACTCCATAGTTTGCTCACACACACATGCATTTATACTGACTCACCCACTCATATACAAACATCATATATATATCCTGATGCCTAGTCACCTTACCCCTATACATATCTACCTCTACCAAACCAGTATCCCTGCACATTGTAAATATGGTACTGGAGCTGACCCTGTATATAGTATGCTAACTTACTTTATTGTGTTTTTCTTATTTTTATTTATTGTGTGTTTTTGTTCTACCTTTATTTTTTTTTAGTATTACATTGATATTGATTACTGCATTGTTGGGTTTATAGCTTGCAAGAAAGGCATTTCACTGTACTTGGGCATGTGACATTAAAACTTGAACGGTTATATACATTATAATGTAGACTGATGCCCTACTCCATCAGCTGACTGAATTGTGTATAACTGTTGTCACCACTATTTTGTTGCGTTAAGTAACCCCATGATATGAGCATGTTAGATAATGACACAGTAATAGGGAAAATTCACAAAGTGCAAAATGAAAGCATAACTGAGGATTATGAAGAGTTAAATTCTGTTATGTACACTGTGATGTAGTACCACTCAATGTAGAACAACGGAAAGAGTACCACTGAGACAGGTAGGAAGAGCATTTAGATCTTCACTCTTTGAAATGTCTCTCACAAATAGTTGACACAGGTCAAAGACAATGCTTATCAGTGCTATTGAACAGTCGGGACAGTACAGCTGGTTCAAGCTAAATAAAACTTTTGCATTTTGTTATTTTGCCATAGGCTAATATCTTCCCTAAAACAAAGTTTCCCACAGTTCAGATTGAGCTATAGCCAGTGAACAAGGGCAGGCATGAACTGCATGTATTTCACACTGCCCTAATGGTTTGATGTGATGTGAGACTTCCATCGACTAGAGATGAGATGCATCCAAAAGGGGAAAGTATTTCAAGGTATTTAAAAACATATACTTAAAAAAAAGTTTTAAAACAATGCATTGATGTTTCCATTATGTGGACCTAAGGCTGAAACTTCAATGCTTGAAAATCGTGTTTGTCAGCAAGGATGTCACTCACAATGGTCCTCCCTGTGGTTCTGTACATCTCATTGGTCTCTTGGGTCATCTCATTAGTCTTCTGAGTAAACTGTCCAATCAGAGAGCAAGAATTAAGCACAGCATAAACAACAGTGAATTAGACTGTGATCAAGTGTTGTAGTAAGATGGTAGAAGATATAATATATAGTAACTAGTCTTGTTGTTGGTGGTGACAGAATTAAGAATTTAATAATATTTACATTTTATTCATTTAGCAGACACTCTTATCCAGAGCGACTTACAGTTAGTGAGTTCATACATTTCATACTTTTTTTTCTCCATGCTGGTCCCCCGTGGGAATCAAACCCACAACCCTGGCATTGCAAGTGCCATGCTCTACTGTACCAACTGAGCCACATAATATGATATACAGGTATGTGGAGTAGCAGTTCTCTAAGGATGGCAAATGAAGTGGTGTAGTACAGATGTAGGATCTTCATTTGATCCCCCTGTTGCAGGAGAACTTTCCTGCAATGCAGGTTTTAAAAGGCATTCGGAAGTTTGTAATTTCCACTTTGAAATTTCAGACTTGATTTTCCCTTACGAAAATCTATCAACCCCTACAAAAATGTCCATTAATTATAATCCACATAATAATTCACATTTCCTGTTGCTGCAGGATCATTTTCATGCTGTAGCAAACTGGCTCAAATTAGAATCCTACTTCTGTAGCAGATAGAAAGGAAGGGACAGGTATATAATAGGTAGTTCTGTTCAAATAGTAGCACTATCTTACAGATAGGAGACTTGGCTCTAACTCATTCTCCATTGGCAAGCATATGATACATATTGCTTGTAAATCCCTCAATCTTAGGAAACCATCATTTAATGTTACATTATATATACAAAAGATATATGGACACCACTTCAAATTAGTGGATTTGGCTATTTCAGCCACACCCGTTGCTGACAGATGTATAAAACCGAGCACACAGCCATGCAATCTCCACAAACAAACATTGGCAGTAGAATGGCCTTACTGAAGAACTCAGTGACTTTCAACATGGCACCGTCATAGGATGCCACCTTTCCAACAAGTCAATTTGTCAAATTTCTGCCCTGCTAGTGCTGAAGCTCGTAGCACGTAAAAGATGTCTGTCCTTGGTTGCAACACTCACTACCGAGTTCCAAACTGCCACTGGACGCAATGTCAGCACAATAACTGTTCGTCGGGAGCTTCATGAAATAGGTTTCCATGGCCGAGCAGCCGCCCACACAAGCCTTAGATCACCATACGTAATGCCAGGCATCGGCTGAAGTGGTGTAAAGCTTGCTGCCATTGGAGTCTGGAGCAGTGGAAATGCGTTCTCTGGAGTGATGAATCACGTTTCACTTTCTGGCAGTCCGGCGGACGAATTTGGGTTTGGCGGATATCAGGAGAACGCTACCTGCTCATGCATAGTGCCAACTTTAAAGCTTGGTGGAGGAGGAATAATGGTCTGGGGCTGTTTTTGATGGTTCGGGCTAGGCCCCTTATTTCCAGTGAAGGGAAATCTTAACGCTACAGCATACAATGACATTCTGTGCTTCCAACTTTGTGGCAACAGTTTGGTAATGGCCATTTCCTGTTTCAGCATGAAAATTCCCCCGTGCACAAAGTGAGGTCCATACTGAAATGATTTGTCAAGATCGGTATGGAAGAACTTGACTGGCCTGCAAGAGCCCTAACCTTAACCCCATTGAACACTTTTGGGATAAATTGGAACGCCCACTGCGAGCCAGGCTTAGTCGGCCAACATCAGTGCTCGACCTCACTAATGCTCTTGTGGCTGAATGGAAGCAAGTCCCTGCAGCAATGTTCCAACATCTAGTGGAAAGCCTTCCCAGAAGAGTAAAGGCTGTTATGACAGCAAAGGCGGGATCAAATCCATATTAAAGCCCATGATTTTGGAATGGGATGTTCAACAAGCAGGAGTCCACATACTTTGGTCATGTAGTGTATGTCAGTCAGTGCCCTTCTACATCTTCTGAATCTCACTGATGTGGTCCACCGGGCCTACACAATCCACTGCACTCAATATCTTAGTACATACTAATTCGCTCTGGTACACACTACTGTGATGTGGCCTAAACTTAGCTCTTTAGTAATCACATCTGTACTGTATTATATAATTAACCTTCACCCTTTACAAAATGTAAGTCTCCTCCAAGACTTGTAAGCAAATGTTTAGGTTTTTAAAAGCACATTGTACAGTGGAACTGCCACCTGTTCTGGGGCCTCTGACACATTCTTTGAGCAGATGAGTCATCTTCCCTGCACAGTCAGCCTTACCATAAAAATGTGGTTTGGAGATCACTCTGCATGTGGCACATGTGCTCATGAGTCACACCCAAATCATGGTTGTGATCTATTTTACTCTCTCATTGGTACTACAGAAACTAAATTATGCTAATAGTGACCGAACCTGCTTAATTCAATACGTATTAGAGGGAAGCACACACCCTACACAGAAACCACTAATTACCTGTAACTGTCATGATATGAATGACTTTTTCCTCAATCATATGACACCTCACACACTCTCTCACACACTCTCACACAACTCCACCTAACCATGCAGAACACACCCACAAACACGGCATTGAAAAATCTCAGACCCTGTGTTGACCATGGACTGTTTTTTCTATTTTTATATAAGGGTTGTGACACGGAAATAGATGAGTTACAGAAAGAATGAAAAAGAAGACGAGAAGAAAGTAAGAATAGTGGCCAGTTTACCGGTATGCCTGGAGTAGCCTGCTTCATTCCATCTATCACTTCCCTGTTAGGAGCGGTGGGGGTCAGGATCAACACGGGCTCACCCTAAAAGGTAGAAACAGGAGGAGAGGGAGAGGAGGAGAAGAAAGAAGGAGGATATGGGTATAAGAGCGGAAGTGAAGAGACAGGAGAGGTAAGTAGAGAGGATTGAACAAGAAGAGTTTATGATTGCAGAGGAGAGGAAAGAGAAAAGAGATGAGGAGAGGAAAGAGAAAAGAGATGAGGAGAGGAAAGTGAAAGAGATGAGGAGAGGAAAGAGATGAGGAGAGGAGAGGAAAGAGATGAGGAGAGGAAAGTGAAAGAGATGAGAGGAAAGAGAAAAGAGATGAGGAGAGGAAAGAGAAAAGAGATGAGAAGAGGACAGAGAAAAGAGATGAGGAGAGGAAAGAGAAAATAGATGAGGAGAGAAAAGAGAAAAGGGATGAGGAGAGGAAAGAGAAAGAGATGAGAAGAGGAAAGAGAAAAGAGATGAGGAGAGGAAAGAGAAAAGAGATGAGGAGAGAAAAGAGATGAGGAGAGGAAAGAGATGAGGAGAGGAATGAGAAAAGAGATGAGGAGAGGAAAGAGAAAAGAGATGAGGAGAGAAAATGACAAGAACATTGAAAGTTATTACAAGATGAAATATAATGTCATGCTACAAACTGTTCACGTACCAGAGGAAGAATACCTGTCTTACCAACAGTAAATACATGTCATACCCAGACTCAATGACAACAATAATATAAGCACATGACTAGGGTTTCAAAGCTACTGGTGATTTACCAAAGTTACCGGAATCTTCAGTAATTTTGGTAATTTACAGAACATCTATGGCAATCTATTGTAACTTTTGTCAATTATACTTGAATAACTTAAATATATTCATATATATATAATATATCTGTGTCCATATCGTCCATAAGTATCTAGTAGATAGACCATATGGTTCAAAAGAAAATAGCCTAATTCATGAAAAAAGCATCTAATTAACAATGGCATTATTTTCAATTAGCTCTGAAACTCTTCCAGCTATTGACTTTTTTCACAACTGCCACAAGTTTGACGGCAAAACATTGACAACAAATACATATTGACATGGTAAAATAAATACATACTGACATGGTAAAATAACTACAAGTGTGTAAAATATATATAAAGGATATTTCATGCTGAAACCCTCATATTAAACACCAATGGTATTCATTAAGTTGATGGTTTATATTTAGGATGCTGTTTTACAGCTTTGTCATACTATTTTTTATTTTAAAATAATCTTGTTTAATTATTACATATTTGACATGTGATAAGGCGACACAGAGACCATAGATACAGTGAGGGAAAAATGTATTTGATCCCCAGCTGATTTTGTACGTTTGCCCACTGACAAAGAAATGATCAGTCTATTATTTTAATGGTAGGTTTATTTGAACAGTGAGAGACAGAATAACAACAAAAAAATCCAGAAAAACGCATGTGAAAAATGTTATAAATTGATTTGCATTTTAATGAGGGAAATAAGTATTTGACCCC